>JAHHUM010001568.1:138610-217351 GCA_036173005.1 Crenichthys baileyi
CTGTGAAGTCGGGATTTCCAACCTCCGAGTAGGAAATTTCAACTGAAACGCCCAAGAAAGTCGGAATTACAAGACGGAAAGTCAGGGCAACACGACCATACTCGACTTCCACTTTCAAGAGTAGTAGCAGTAAAACGTATGCAACATTTAGTCCATCGTACCATGCAACTGTTCAGTGTTTAAAAGACAAGATGTTTTAATGCTGTTCATATGCACAAAGTACTCCGTAGAACAGTGTTATTGTCATTGTTATTGTTGTAAGACTGCTGTTACTGTTGCTAGCAATCCGAATGAAAACTGGAACGCTACAACTCAGAGATGACGTAAACTCCTAGTTCCAACTTCGCAGCATTAGTCATCATACCTTTCATGAGGAAGATGGGTTCTGTGTTTCAGAGATGAACGAGTTATAAGTATCAAGCCAGAGCAACAGCTGTAGACCTTGTGAAGACGCTGGCTGAAGCTGGTAAAAGAGTGTGGCTTTCCACAGTGAAATTAATCCTCAGTCCCTCCTTTGCTGCAGGAGGGACTGGTGCACTTCACAAACTTGATGACATCATGTGGAAATATAAGAGGAAATGCCAACTTTTGAAACTAGACCAAGTAAAAACATGGAAAATTTAATCAGATTTAATGTCAGACAGGGAGAAAAAAGGTAATGTGTCTTTTTATATGTTGTATGTAAATATCTGGGTTCAACTGTACATTTTAGTTAAACAGTTGAAAAAAGCCCCTTGATGAAAGTTTTCATATAGATTTTATTACAATCCAGTTAAAGTCATGTTTACATTTATTTAAGAGTTTTTTTGGGAATAAATGCTATTGGATGTCAACTATGTTTTACCACAGAGGTTAGAGTCAACCAGAAATTGTATTTCAAAAGCTTTTTCTCAGTAAACCTGCAGATCATTTTCTCCCAATTCTGAAATCAGGCCAGTCTGAACGTCTTGACCGATGTTCACGTTTAATATTATAGCATCTTTGGGGTAATACTGATGCAAGATTGTGTTATTGTTATGTATGAGCTCATCTCACCTCCTCAGCTGCAGGGTTTCTAGCAGCCAGCAGCATTTTTCCCATTTCGATACACTCCAGGGTGCTCTGGCTGCGGGCCTCCACTTCGCTCTTTAGGCTCTGGTGATAGTTCATCAGCACCTCCACTGAGGACACGTCCCTGCAGGTAGAGAGAATCCTGATAGGCCAACACCGACATCTAACTGGTTAAACCAGTCGGATGATTTGTTCTGAGTATTTTTCAGAACAAATAATTTTATCACAGTTTTAAGTAAGGAGTATTTCGGACTCTGAACTAGCAGAAAACCAGACCTTTAACGTACAAGAGCAGACTTCCACAACGGACTACATCTAAATGATCATCAACAAACATGAAAAAAAAGGAGGATGTTACTACCATAAGGCATGTTCTCATTATGCTACCCTGAACCTTCATCCTTACCGGAATCTAATTACCCTGAAACCTTAGTCTGTGTTGAGTGACTCAATGGCTGCCAGCAGGGATGTTCCTGGATCAGCTCCCAGTTTAACAGTGGAAAACTTGTAAATGAAGCAACCAAAACATTTAAACTTCTATCAAGCATCCAGCTTCATTCATCTGGGGAACGATATTGCCCCCTGCAGCAGCAACTCCAGAAGACAACACAAAAAACTCAATCAGACCAACAAACTAACCCCTAACCCCTTAACCCAAAGCATACATCACAAATGGTGTCAGGGAGGTTATAGTCTGAAACATTAGTAAAAAAGACTCAAACTTTGTAGAAATCTGTAACTGTAATATGTCTTAAATGGATTACAAAGATCCAGATGTCCTGTTTTCAGATGCCTGATTGAAGTAGAGAAATACAAACAAGCTAGTTTGTGAAGATGAAACCTGATATTCTACAGCAAGAAAACTATTTATCCACGGTGATAATATGTCATACCTTATGAGGAGTCACATAGTGAGTTTTAAATGCATTTAACAGATGCATATTTCTACTTTGACTTGGATTTGAAGGTCTGATCCAGATCACAACCTGTGGTTCTAAAGTCATTAGCATTAACCTATTATTCTTTTACAGTGACTTAATGAGTTTAAACTTGGACAACTAAAATATAATGCTGAAAGAAATTAACCAATCAGAAGTACTTAGCACCCTCCCGCGACAAAGCTCCACCCAGTAGGTTCAGGGTAGAACCAGACGTATTTGACCCCCTTCACCAGTGTCGTTTTCTGGGGTTAAGTTCTACCCTGATAATCAGCTTTTTGCTGGTAGAGGCAGTAAAAAAGCAGGATGAAGATTAGCCCTGAAAAAAGTAACCTGGTTGTTAGAAAAAAGTTCTTGAAGTTGAAATGGACTTTTCATGGTTTCCAGGAGCTCTGTTCAGCACTAGCAATACAGGCAAGTTCCAAATACTCTCCCAGCTGTTTTAACAAGGTCAATTAAATAAAAGGAAAAAATATATTTAGAATTTCTATTCATCTAATTATCTAATTTATTATGATAACAAACCTTCACCTGTGGGAACATTTCTGTATTAATACCTGGGCTTTTCTCCTGTGCCTATCTGACAGATGATCGACTCCATCCACATGATCTGATCCCGGACCATGCTGAAGAACCTCAGCTTGTCCGTCTCGGTGGTGATCTGCAGCCGACACTCTTCGCAGGACGTCAGCAGCTCTTTCCAGTACTGCATAACTTCGTGCTCCTGACAAGCGATGGCTTCGGCCTTCTCGCCCGCGTACACCGTTCTCAGCTGGGCTGCACTCTCCTGCAGCTGACGCACCTGCCGGGTGGGGGAACAATGCATAAACAGCAAGAGTTTATTTTCCGCATGACGCACTGAACACAGATGCTGGGTCTGCTGTGTTTAGGCAGGAGCTTATGACATTTTGGGACTCTGTTATCAAAGCTGTGCAGAGCAGCTGTGGTTCTGCTTGGCTCTTCAGTAAAATTAACCACTTTTTTGTACTGCAAGTTCTTACAAAGTAATTTGGTAGTTTTGCCAGAACAAACTCAGACTCAAAAGACTCTAATGATCATTTAATAAAGTATATAAGTACTGCAGAAGTTCTATATAGAGAACTGCAGTATTTTTAAATTTTGCTTCCAAGAAGCTCAACTTTGTTTCTCTTCAGGTTTGGACTGGACTGAAAATCAGGGTTAAAAGGTCTAAAGGAAAACCTTCAGAGGGCCTGAAAAACTCAATTAGTTTTCAGAAATAAAGTATAAATGACGTAATAGGACGAGCTGCAGTCAGGCAAAGCTCTATCTCATCTGTTTATGTCCATGTAGCTGCTGTACCTGAGTGACCAGCAGCTGGATGTCCTGTTCAAAGCTCTGCAGGAGTCTCTGCAAGGTGCTGGTGTTGGAAGTGCTGCCCTGCCGAGCCCGGACTTCTGGTAGTCTGCGATGCTTGTCCTCAATCTGGGCCAAAACCTGGAAATTAATAAATTGCAATGGATACATGTTACATGAATCTGCTGAAAAGAAAACAAATACAAGACCAAATACATTTTTATCATATATCCAGAGTGCTTTGCAAGAACTGTAAAAAGAGTCCTTTATGAAATTATCATAAGGATAGCTGCTGCTGCAGCATCTCTTGTTGTCTATGTTGTATTAATAAGCTCAGCTCAGAGTCTTACTTCTTTGCAGTCGGAGAAGAATTTGTGCAGCTGGTGTGAAGCAGCGAGCATCTGTGCTCTGGTCTCCATCAGCTCCAGCAGGTCGGCCCAGGCCTCATTGACCCCATCCTTCCATTCAGCGATGGTGGCGGCCTCAGAGTGCCCATAGTCTATGAGCTCGTCCACCATCTGATTGACGGCCGTCACACGTTCCTGTCCCACACTTCCTGTCTCTGACGCAAACTCTGTAAACTTTTCTTGGAGGACCTGGAAGCATTCCAGGTGAAGAGAAAACAAAAATGAAGCATTTAGCCATGGTATAGTTTGAAATAAACTACTGTTTTAATTCTTCATGTGCTTCCTAGAGACTATTTACCAGGAGATGGCCTACAGAAGATAATTTGACATTTTTTGAATAATGTTTTTGTTTTATTTTCACAGAGGCACAAAAAGAAAAAGTCAGCAAAGCATAAAACAGATTTACATCATGGGTGGTGAAGTAGGCTGTGCACATGTGAATGTCAGAGGTGGTGGCATAACTTCATTCATAAAAAAATAAAACTGTCGATAAATTAATACATAAACAAATAAGCCAGAAAAATAAATAAATATTAACTAAAAGCTAGATAAATAAAAATACTCACATGTATAAATAAATAAATGCCAGAGAAACAATATCATAGTCAGAAAACTAAATAAATCAGCCACGTAAAAAAGCAGCCAACAAATAATCAATAAAATAGCTGGAGAAATGCAAGAACAACACAGCGATGGGGGACAAAAGCAATTCTAAGACCGCCATCATCAGAAGTGACAAATTTAGGTGTTTTAATCATCTTACATTGCTGGAACATCTCTGGACCTCTGAAGGGCTAAAGCAGAACTCAAGATCCAATATGGGACTCCTCCCTGAGACCACGTGGATTGGATCTGACTGTTTGATATTTTATCTGAAAAATCACCCGACACTGAGCTCCCAAACAGTCGGTCCCCCGCTGCCTCTCTGTTCTTTCACATGTTGAGTCTTCATACTCTCAGTGCATCGACAGATCTGAACAGTAAAAAGATCTCTGAAGAGATTTCAAAGAGCACCAATGTTGGGACTCCTGCTTCCTGCCCTAATAGATATTACAGCCAGGTCCTGATGTCTTTTCGTCTACATGGGTGACTCTGTTGAAGAGCATCCCTGTTATACAAGAAGAAATTTCAACATAAGCCACCCCTATTCAGTAAACGTATTGTATTTTATCTTTTTTTGGGATTTCAATGCTGACTTTCAAAGAGCTTCTCAAGATGAAATATATGAATGAGGAAGCTGCTGAGTCATTGGTTGCTATGGCGATTGCCTCCTTTCTGAGGGAGCTCAGGAGACGCAGAAGGTTGATGATGGAGAAAGTGCTGCGGTTGTTTCAGTTTAGTGTAAGAAAATCACATTCCAGACATAACTTCTGTTTTTCTGTTTAAATGTTCCATGTAGTATAAAATGTGGTCGTGAATTTTTTTTAAATATAAAGAAATGTCAAAACTTTTCACTATTTCAAAATCTAGAGAGCTTGAATTTAAATATTTAAATTGCGCTTGTGTGAAAAAAACTAAATACTGATTTGGCTACCAAAACTCTGACATCTTTAAAATGAAAAATTATTTGTACTGAGAGAAGTATACCTGAGAGGCCAACGGATGGCTGTTAATCTTTGTTTTCTTTATAATTTGTTGCAAATTTTATCAGCCTGTACTGCAACACTAAGAGTTACAACACAGTATTCCCCTTTGAACCACTTTGCAAAATTTTTTTTTTAGTATCCAAAAATACTGAAGATAACAAAATAAGAGATAGAGAAAGCCCACAAGATATGTTGTTGCATTGTCAGAAATAAGCAAAAATATCGACTTTATCCACAAACATCTGAAAACAAACTTACAGAGACATGCTCAAAGTCTTGACCCAGTTCAGGTGAGCTGGCAACCACCTCCCTCTGGGCGATCCACTGCTCCAGCTCGTCCACCTCCCTGTTGAGCTGATACAGCCAGTACTGCTGTTCCAGGCGGCTCTTTCTCTCCTCCACCAGGTCCTTCAGAGATACGTAGAGTCGGTCTATCTGCGACTGACGCTTGCTGATCTGCTCGCTGTGGAGAAAAACACAAAGATAGGAAAAAAGGACAAATGACGGGAGACTCGCACTATATCTAAACCACTTCATACTCAGTGGAGTAATTAATAACTTTAAATTTTCTTATATTTTACAATATGTACCACAATAAGTAGAGGTGGAACATAGAAATCTGGTGACTGAAATAATGCAGTATTCATCTTGATCAATGCTCATGATGCTCAAGAACCCAATCTTTTTATGATCAGTGAACACATCATGCCAAAGCACTACCATGTCAGATTGACAACACTTCTGTGTGGACGCTGTGACTGAGTTAAGTAGAGTAGAAGTTGGCCACACTGAGCAGCATCAGTGTTTAAAAATGAAGTCAGAAGAAGCACAAAAGAAGCTACTTAAAGGGAAACTGGATTTACTATGACATGTCTGCAGTTCTTTAAGGCTACAAGGCAGCGAGAGAGAGCTGCATAATTACTGGATAACATAAAGGATAACCTAAAAACCTGATTCTTTTGGGTTTTCTAACCTCTGTTTGTCATGAAAAGGTTGGATTTAAAAATGCTGCTGTCCTTTGGGACATCTCAGCGTTAGGCTACTAAGCTACATTTGCTAAAATATAGAGACTGCTGTTTCAGTAATGCTAGCAGCAAAAACCACACTGACATAAGATGCTAACGGTAGTTTAAATGGTCAACTCTGTAATCATTCAGTCTTTCTTTTAAAAGAGAACAAACTCTCTCTCTCTCACACACACACTTGAGTTTCTCTATCCTTATGGGGACTCATTTTTCATTCAGTTATATGGCCTAACCCTAAACCTAAGCATTACTAGTAAATACCTAATCCTGATCCCTAACCTAAACTTAATTCTCATCATTCTCATCATGTAATAAAAACAAAGACACACACACACACACAGTGTGAAGTCGCCTCCGCTCCAGAGTTCCAGAGTTCCTATAAAACATGTTTAGGATAAGGATGATGAATCAGTAGTATCATTACCAAATCCTTAATTATTAATTTTCATTTGGGATTATTGAATCAGTGCATAAGGAAGTTATTTTATTCTTTTTTATAGGACTATCATGTGGATATTATGTTACTTAATTAATAGCACTTTTTCTATATTTTCTTACTGATTGCTAATTTAGTAAATTGCTCTAATTGTTTGTGATGTGAGACAATCTGCCAGATTTAGAGCTCACCCGTTTGGATGTCCCATCTCCAGCAGCTGTCGACACTGTTGTGACAGAAGGCCGATGGTCTCAGCGTAGTCCTCGATGGTCTGCTCCAGGAGTAAATGTTTCTTCAGCAGCTGCAGCGTGCTTGGCTCATCCTGTAGTTTAAATTGGTTGTTATTCACTGAAACATTAATAATGTTTTTTTTTATAAATAATTATCCCACATTAAAGCGAGCAAACATTTTTATGTCCTTAAAATGTTCACCTTTCCCTTCTCCTCATTCATCATGTGCAGCTCCTGCTCACTCAGCCAGGCCTCGACCTCGGCTGTGTCGAAGTAATACTGCTGGGCCTGATACATGGCGTCCAGAACCAGCTGCCTCCTCTCCGTCTCGGCCCACAGCAGAGCCCACAGCTGGGCCAGCTGGTCGTGACCCGCCCTGACGCAGTCGGCTTCTGGGCTCCTTATGGAGGCAATGATCCCTGCCCTCTCTAGGACATCTTCAATTCTGCTCCTGTGCCCCTCAAGCTCCCTTTGAAGTGTCTGCATCAAGACAATAAACATTCAAATACGGCTTTAGGAATACATCTGGTTGAATGACAGCCTATCGTTGTGTAATTTACTGTGGCAAAAGGCATCTCATTTCTAAAGACTAGTGCTGTCTTTGATGCACAATATGAGTTTTAAGTCTCCTGAATGTTGGTGGAAATTGTGACTCAGGGAGGACACAGAGAACTCAGAAAAATTGCAGCTTTTACAAAAATAAGGCAGGAATTCTGTATAATTAGAGGTAAATGTTTCTATTGATTCTGTCAGCCGGATATCGTTTCTAAAATCTCTGTAATTCCTTCATAAATTGGTCAAAATGGTTCTTTTTTGGTACTTTAGATATTAAAACAATAAAATTGCATATCATTTTAGAACATTTTACCATTAGAGCTTTACATGTAAAAGTTCATAACCTGGACACAAAGTAATTAACTGTTCCTTAAGACAGAGTATGATGTTCGGTTTTATTGGATACCTCTCTGTCTTATCTCCAGAGAATCTCTGTCAAAAAAACTGTCAAAAAATCTGTCATACGCATTTGTGAGTTTGATGTGTGTGCTTGCACCAGGCATACCATTAGGCCTATTTGCTTTGTAAATTAGAGGCACAAATGATGCACATCATTTACACTAAAGATGGGCCCAGCTCAGTGTTAGTGAATTATGCCTTTACTGTAGAATTGCATGAGAAATTAGATAATTAAAGTACAGTTTAAAAACATATCATGTCAAGATCTATGTCATTTTAGAGTTTTGAGATGTAGACAAAGCATCACAGAGGCAGAGCTCCATGCAGTCACAATAATAATAAGGGCTAATCTATTCACCTGGTTCTTCTTCATGAGCTGCTGGACAGCTTGCAGCGATGAGCCGTGCTCCTGGGACATGGCCAGAGGGAGGCGTTCCTGGACCCACAACTACAGCAATCACAACAGAACACGCAGAAGTTAACATTCGTGTAGCAAAGGGAAAACCCAAAAAACAAAGAAAAGGTCATGATAACAAAGATTTTATGTTTATAAGGCTATGAAATTAGCTTAAGCTAATCTCAAGTGTGCAAAAACAGATTTTAGACAGATTTCTTTTTTTCAAACAAAAATAAACTGAATTGGAAAAGTTGTTTGTAGAAAACTAAACGCACCCAATGATTCAACAGCTTCTAGAACCTGAATGACTTTATCAGCCTCTTACTTTTTCGTTTCCAACCTTGCTCCAATGATTGCAGGGTCTAGTTTGGGCCAAGCCTCGGCAGTCCAACAGATGGTCTTACATTGATTTTAGAATACTTTGGTACACAGAGGAGTTCCTGGTTGACTCAGTTGGCCCTACCCAGGTATATGGCTGCAAAACAGGCCCAAATCATCATCTCTCCACCACCGTGTTTGACAGTTATTATGAGGTGTTTGTGCTGTCTGCAAACATGCTAGTGTGCATTATGTCCAAAAATCCCCACTTTGGTCTCATCTTTCCAGTGGATGTTGTTCCAGAAGTCTTGTGGTTCAATCGGATGGAGCTTTGCAAAGTCATTTTGATGGCCAAACCCATGGCCACACTCCATTAAAGTCGGTAACTCCCTTTTGCACTATTATTCATTCAAACACAACACCACTTTAGTTTGCAATTAAATGTTTAAAGACATTTGTTCAATTTGGTAGTGCGCACATTTAGTTGACTTATGTATTTTTCTCAACCCATGGTTCATTTTTGTTTGTACTTCTGATTAATTCTTGTTTCTTTTACCGGTACATACCTGCTGTGATCCCTGGGAGTTGCCTGACAAAGACTTTAATACAATGGACTGATTGGACTGCACCACCAGTTCCTGCTGGAGAGGGGGGACTTGGATTTTTTAAGTTAAACAAGCTTTTTCTTTTAAGTTTATATTTGTATTTAAAGCCTGACTTTTGCTTTCTATTTTTTGCTGTTTAGTTTATTAACAAACTTAGCTGTACTGTGGTGTTTAGTGTAGTTAGTGATTGTATTCTTTTTAGTTACCCCTATTGTGTGTTAATGGTCTGATCAGCCAACATATATACCTTTGTGTGTCATTCCTTTGTTAGGTCAGTTATGTTTTGTTTGTGCAGCTAGTCTGTTTGTTCACATTTTTGCCAGAGTTCAGCTTTGTTTCCTTGACCTCTTTTATGAGCTCAGCATTTTGTCATTTAAATTTTTGGGTTAAAATAAAAACCCTATTTTTTGAATAATTCCTGTGACTCCTACTGTTTTCAACTCGGTCCCTCACAGTCATGTTGGAAACAATCCATACTTGTCATGACGTTCCACATTTAACATGCTAACTGAGGCCTGTGGTGTCTGAGATGGAGCTCATGTATGTTCCAGAGCAGCAAACCGCTTTAATAGAGATGCTCACGCTGATAATGGTCAGTTAATCCTTCAAGGTTTAAGAGCTTTCTTTTTTGGATAATTCTGGACCATTATGAGGTCAGACACTGATGTCGTACTAAAAGGCTTGGATCACAGTACAGCTCCAATTCATCCAAACGATGTTGCAGCAGCTTGAGATCAAGGCTATGGTGAGTCACGTTCTTCCACACCAAAGCTGCTCGTTCATGTCTTTGTGGACTTTACTTTACTTGCTCCAGAGAACCTACCCCCACTGCGCTAGAGACCAAAGATGGATAGCTTTACACCTCTGCATTTGACACTTTGGCGGTGATATGAGCTATAACAACATTTCATTTCCCTCTGGGATTAATAAAGTATTTTTTAATTGAATTGTCAGGTTTGGATGAAACTGACCTTTGAAGCCCATTCCATGAAGCTCTCTAAGCAGTGTTCTTGAGTTGATCTGAAGGCCACATAAAGTTTGGAGGTCTATAGCTATCAACTCTGCAGAACCTCTCCGACCTCCTCAGATTGTGCTGACCCAGCTCTGTGATCTTACTTGGCCTACCACTTTGCAATAATACCACTAACAGCTGACTGTGAACTATTTAGTAGAGAGGAAATTTCAGGACAGTATGACCTATTTGTTTAACAAGTGTTTGTGGAAGCAGGCTGCATGCTTTATTTTATACACTTGTGGCTATAAAAGTTACTGGAACACCTAATTTCAATGATTTGGATGGGTGACCAAATAAATATGGCCATACATATTACATTGCTCAATAGAATTGTCTTTTATTTCCACACTAACACATGTCTGCACATTTTATTATAGTATCAATTTACTGGAATAATTATCACACAGTGAAGGAGTAACAGGTGTAATTTTCTTCCCATGTCAGATATCTGTGCAAGTCTCTTTGTGTTGTCTCCAACTCACAATCTCGTCCTCCAGGTCTCGCCCCACTTGATGAACCTCCTTAGATGCCAGAAGAAGGCGCCGTCTCTCCTTCAGCGGCTCGATCAGTCGGGCCATCCTGGTCTCTACGGCGGCCTGTCGCTCCACCACCGTGCCCTGGATCTGCGTCTGCTGTGGGATGGAGGCCGCCTGAACCTGGAGCTGGCCCACCTCCCTATACCATTCCTCCATCTGGGTCTCCATAGTCTAACAGAGAGAGAGAGGAGGAGGAAGATGGTGGATGAGTTAGGGCAAAGAATCAAAGTTATCTACAAATGTTATATTCACAGAAATGTACCATTTTTGCTCCACTTTTACTTTACATTTTAATCAAAACAACAGTTAAGAGATAATCCTACAACTTTTACAAGTTAAAAGTAAAAATGTAAGCAAAAATAAATTAAAACAGTGAATCAACAAATAGCTGATTGACGTGAGGTGTGAGGAAGGTTACTGTACCCCTTGGCAGGATGGCTGTTGGGTAATGGAGTTTGTTTTGGAGTTAGAATGGTGTGGTAAAGCAGTGCTAATAGTGGGTGTGTCAGAGGAAGCTTTATGCAGCAGAGTGAGAGTACCAGAAAAGATAAAGTAAAGAAAGAAAAAAAGAAGTTCTGCTTCTGCCAGAGTCCTCCAAACAATCAGTGTTGGAGGTCTGGTAAAAGTAACAATCCAAACGCTAATGTTTGTCTTAGTGGTTTGTGAACATCATCATGTATAATTTATAGCTGTCATAATAAATCAAATTTTTTATGATGATAAGAGGTATTATGGTACAATAACTGTCCATCTGTTGTGGCTATGCTGTTATTCAGCACCAGCAGGGAAGCTGGTCAGAGTTGATGGCAATACGGGAAGAAAACCTGTTAGACGTTGGAGATTTAATTCTAGAATTGTCCTGCTGATTAATTCTTATTATGGACTCAAACTCCTCTTGTTGTGGATAAAAAGTTATTTTTTGGACGATTATCCTCTCTGGTATCGGATGCTGTGTAGCTGGAAGGATTTTTGCAGATACTTTTTTTTTTACTTTGGACATTTTTTATGATACGTCACCTTGCCAACAGGGTTTTTTTTTTTTTTTACAACTGGGAGCAGTTGATTAAGATTTCAAAACTCAAATATTACTTTAACTACGATCCCTAATTATCCGATGAGTTTAAAAGGAGGAGCTGTGGATGTAGAGCAGGAGCAAAGAGAAGGGAGAGAAGGAGGAAGTTCAAACCATCACTTTCATCAATTATGATGGGTAATGTGAGATTGTTATTGTTGGGAAACAAGTTGGATGAACTCCAAGCCCTAAAAAGGACCTGGCCAGAGTATCGGGAATGCAGTACTATGTGTTCCACTGAGATATGGCTGCAGGAGCTGACTCCAACGTCTCACTGCCAGGCTTTCTGACCATACGAGAGGACAGAGATTTAAAGAGGAGCAGCAAATACAAAGGAGGTGGATTGGCAGTACTTATTAACAGATGGTGTCATCCAGGACATGTTACTATGAAGTGTCGTCTCTGCAGTCCAGATATTGAACTGTTAGAAGTAAGTTTTCGACCACATTATTTACCCATTGAGTTCACCAGTGTTATTTTGGCAACAATATACTTTCCACCTGTATATTTATGTTACGTGTATATACGTTAGCTGTTGCTGACACTGCATGTCATGTCATCAGTTCAGTTGTTACTAAGCTACAAACACAACAGCCCAATGCATTTGTGGGGATTATCTGGGGATTTTAATCATGCTTCACTCTCTGCTACACTTCCAACATTTCAACCGTTTGTCATCTGCTCTACTAGAGAAAACAAAACATTGGATTTGTTTTATGCAAATGTCATATGACACATACATCTCTGAAGCAGGACCTCCTCTAGGTAATTCAGATCACAACCTTGTTTTCTCTGCTCGAAATATTAGACCCTTGTTCAGAGGCAACCTGTAATAAAAAGAACTGTGAGAAGATGGTCACAGGAAGCTGAAGAAGCCCTGCAAGGTTGCTTCTATATGTTTGCCTTCAACCAAATCAGAAGATGCTGATGCTCCCTTTGCCTTCCCCGTCCACCTGTGTGTCTCAAAAAGTCAGATAAAGAGAAAACTAGAAAGACTGAACCGGAATATGGCTACAGGTCCGGATTGTGTCAGCCCTAGCGATCTGAAGGCTTGTGCAAAGCAGCTCTGTGGGATTCTGCGGCACCTCTTCAACCTTAGCCTTCTTCGCCCAGAAGAAGTTTCCAGTGTTGTGGAAGACCTCCTATCTTGTTACGGTACCAAAGCAAACTCACCCATCAGTCCTTAATGACGACAGACCTGTTAACATCCCACATCATGAAGGTCCTAGAGAGACTCCTGTTGGCCCACCTGAGTAAGCAAACAATAAACTATCAGGACCTCCCACAGCGTATTGCTGTGGAATTGGAGTTGAAGATGCCATCATACATTTGCTTCAAGAAACCCGCTGTCATCTGGACAAAGCCAGCAAGACTGTGAGGATCGTATTCTTTGATTTCTCCAGTAGATTTAACACAATTCAACCTGATTTGCTTTATCAGACACTCCAGAAGACTCAGGTGGAGGCCTCAACAATCTCTTGAATCAAAGACCACCTGACAAACAGACCACCGTTTGTGAGACTGAAGGGTAGCAGCATCAGAGCCAGGGACTTAAAAAAAGCTTAACAAGCTTAATAAATAAGGCTGGCTTTGTTCTGGGGACTCCTCTGGAACCTCTGGAGTTCATTGTGCAAAGAGGTATTCTTCATAAAATGAAGAACGAATAGAATGAAGTCTCTTCATGAGACTGTCGTACAACAACAGTGTCTTCAGTCAGAGGCTTCTTCAGATCTGCTGTAAGACAGACCGCTACAGGAGAACACCACCTGAACACAAACTGTTTATATTTTACATTCTGGTCGGCGCTACAAACCAGTCGCCACAGAGACAGTTTGTTCCCCCAGACTGTCTCTCTGATGAACACAGTCCGGAATCCATACCATGCATATTTGCACTAATTCAGCCATATCTTTTTTCTTTGAGTAAAAAAACTGTATATATACATACAACAACTATATTTTTATTTACAGTTTTATATATTTATATTTCAAACGTTTTCACTAGGAGCAAAGTGGAACCAAAGTCAGATTCCTTGTTTGTGTCACAAACACGGTAAATAAAGCGGATTCTGATGTTAGACTGGGCTGGAACTTCCCCTTCTAACAGAACAACGACCCTAAACATACAACCTGAGCTACAGAATGGTTTAGATCAAAAACATTAATGATTTAGAATGGCCCAGTCAAAGCCCAGACCTATATCCTACTGAGAATCTGTGGTAATACTTGAATTTTGATGTTCACAGATGGTTGTTATTTAATCTGACTTAAGAGAAATTGGAAAAAAATAGACAAAAAGGTCAGTCTCTAGATGTAAAAATCCAGTTACGACACACATTGTTCTACAAAGTATTGATTCAAGGAGCTGAACACAAAAAACCGCACACTTTTTAAATGTCCTAGGTTAAAAAAAGACAATATTTCCTTTTCCTTCCTTCACAGTTATGCGCTCCTGTAGAGTATGTTCCTAAATATTAATAAAAGAGGCAAGCATCAAGCACATATTGATAATGACAGTGGTGAGTTGCTCCTCAGGAAGATTTTTCGGAGCTCAGCTTAACCTTCTGAAGTAGCTACACCCCTGAACTCATCTCAGCTTTCATAATACGTTAAAATTAATATTTTTTTATTTTTTAATTTCCATGTTAAAATGCAACTACTTCATACTTCAGCTATTAACAAGAAACACTAAAGCAATCACCATACTGTAGAAGATGTTTTTAAAAGCCGACTCAATTACTTCCAAACATTTTTCAAGTCATCTTTGGATGAATCTCCTGTTGGAGCTACATGAACGATGACGACTTCGCCTCACACAATCAAGAGAAGTTAAATGAATGCATAAGAAATGTATGGTGGTGAAAAGCTGAACTAAAAGCTTTGCAGAAACACAGAAACAATGTTTTTGTTCAGTTAAACATGAACAACGTTGATTTATTCTGGATCTGTCTGAGATAGTTCAACATGTAAACAGAAGCAGAAGGTGGGCCAAAACTGGAAAATCATGCAAATTTCAAAAAGTGTCAGAACCTGACAAATTATGTTAAAGTTAAGAGGATCTCCTTAGCTTCCTGTTGCCTTAAAAAAGTCATAATTTTTGACTAGATCGTGTTAAATATGTGTTCAATTTCTGTCCTCTACACTTCAAAAGAAATACTCTTTCATTTAATTAAAAAAACTATTTAGCCAACTGAGAATAGGACAAACATTCAGGTTTCCAGGAGAAGAGAACACAAAGTTAAACCAGCAGGAACCCATAAAGGTTCACGAACTTGTAGTTTCTTGAGCTGTTTGTTGACGGTGGTGAGATCCTTTCCCTGGTCCACGTAGACCAGCCGACCCTCCAGCTGGCCCAGCCTCTGGTCGAGGCTTTCGTAACTCTGCACCAGCAGGTCCGCCTTGTTGGCCTCGAAGAGCTGGCGAGCCTTGGCCTGAGTGGTGCTCTCCAGATCCAGCCAGCACTCCCTGATCTCCTCCAGCTTCTTCCGGACCACCGGGCTCAGTTCCGGCTTCTCCTTAATCAGCTGCTGGCCTTCCTGGATGGACAAGGGAACAAGGAGGAGGAATGAGGCTTTTTAAGATTTAAAAACAAGTAGAAACTAAAGGGTTAATTTTAATTCACTTATTGTTATTGTTACCTATATGTAATCTAATAAAAATTAAACATTTCTGGGTTTTTTTACTCATTCTGGGATAAAAACTGCAAAAATAATCATGTTCTGTCGAGGTTGAGGACATAAAAAGATGAGTAGACCAGAACCATGTTTTATGTTTTCATCATTAATTTCAATCTTTCACTCTGTGGCCTTTTAGCAGAATGACATGCAGCCGGGTTAGGAAGGGGTGTGTATGTCTGTCACATTAAACCACATAGGCATAAAGAGCCTCATTAATAACTTCAGGTGCCTCACCCCCCACCTTTTTCATATTTCTTCCTCCTTTTGAACCCCATCTCTATTCAGAACCCCTTATCGGACAAACAGATGGACCATCATTCTTTATGTTCACCTGCTCCACTTCATTTATTTTTCATTCGACCCTCTTCACACTAAAACTCTTGAGTAGGCACTTCTCCTGTTTAATTCATACCGATCCAGCGGAGGCCTTGTGTTTTTAAAGGAAATATCACCCATTTATTACAGAATGTAAGGTATAGCCTGGATACTCGTGTAGGAAACCCTAAAAAACAAGAAAAGTAAAACATGTCTGTATAATACATTAAACTCATAAGCAATTCAGGATTTTATCTTTAACCATAAAGTAGAAGAAACCATGAAAATAAATTGTGAAATGAGAAGGAAACTTGTCTGCAACCATCTTTACTTTTCATCATGTGAAGTCTTGATTTCCTTCTGTTTGAATGTTCTCAGCTTTACGGTTTATGTTTGTTTAGGTTCTCTTTTATTTTTACCTTCTTTCTGCTTTTTAATTGAATTTCCACAGAAAGAAACTAATGGCCCCACAAATATAGTTTTTAACTATTTTTCTTGTTATCAGGTTGGAAACTATTTATTTCCTCCTTTATTTTACATCATTGTAATGCCAACATCCCATAGCAGAAAATGTTTCGATCCTCTTTTGGCAAAAGTGTTTTGTTTTTCTTTATTTTAAAACTTAAAAATTGAAACAAAATGATTGTTCTTTAAACATGACAAATTTCCTCTAGTAGCTGGACTGAGGGCAAAAATGGCTCTTTGGATTGCAAAGGTCACAGAACTACTTCAGAATCCGTCTCAGATTGTACTTTAGAAACAATTAGATATTATTAGATTTAGGATATCGGCAGAAAAGAAGGAAAACTGAACTATAAAGGCTCAACTAATCAAATAAACTGTGTCGATTAGGTGTTTGTAAATCAATCTTAAATTTGCTGTTATTTCTTTCAACAAATTTCCTTAAAGTTTTCTCAAATCGTTTCAATGTATGAGTAAACTAAAAATTAGCTGAATATGCTTAAAAAAGTAGGAAGGGGTTGTAAAGAGGCATGATGAGAATACGTAGGATAATAGGAGAGCAGTTAAAGATGGATAAGTGGGATGAAAAACGTTCACAAAGAGGTAAAATGAGGGCGAGTGGAACATGTGGAATATAAAGCGATTGAAAAGAGGGGTAAGGAGGATGACTGGGATGAAAGGGGGTTGTAAACAATTAGGATGAGAATACATTTTTACAAAAAGAGATGAGGAGGATAGGTGGGAAGAAACGGTGATTGGAAAGAAGTACAGGAAGGATGAGAGGGACAACAATAGGGTGTAACGAGGAGTGGTGAGGATGAGCAAAATGAAAAGGAGGTGTAATAATGGTGTATGGGGAGAATGAGTGGGATGAAAGGGGGGTTGTAAAAATGGTTAATGAGCAGGATTTAAAAAGAGAGAAATGAGGAAGCAGATTGGGTTGTAAATGATGAAGATGACATAATGAAAACGTTTTCTAAAGAGAGGCGGTGAGGATGAGTGGGGTGGAAAGGGGTTCACTTTTTGTCTTGCTTTTATTGCTGTTTATTTGCTACTGTGGATGTTTCCTAAATGTGTCTTATTTCTGGTTCTATTTGCTGCCTTGCCAGGAATGTTGTCTTTCACTTGTGTTTAAATGGTTGCTACGTAAATAAATTTCAAATTGTTATTAATTTCACTGGCAAAGAAAAACCTCCAACATTTGGAGCTCAGCAGGGGGGTAATTTCAGATTTGACCAGCAAACACTCCATGCACAGTGACTCATCTTCCACAGAGGACCACACCCTGTCTGACTCACTTATTTCCACATACAGTACTGCTCTATCATTGCAAACTGCTGGTAACTAATGTGATGAGAGCCTAATAAGTCGCAACATTAGTGTTAGGTGGGAGGAAATATACCCAAACATAGATCTAAAGAATGAATACCAGTGTGATCAAACCCCTAAAGCTTAAAATACTTCATGAGAAGACAAAAAGTCCATGTATTTGTGCAAAACAACATGAAACCTGGAGTGTCTCTCCGGTGGAAGCACAAGCACCCCACACTACATCACTGTAATTCCCAGTGTAAGTGGGTTACATCAGCTTTCATTCTGGTGTTGTGCTTTTTGCAGCTGGAGATGTGTGCCATCCACTGCAGCGAGTGGGAGCGCTGCGTGGGCTCGAGCAGCTTCACCCACAAGCTAAGAGCTGCTTCTGCAACACTCAGTCTGCACTTGAAAGAGGGCAGCGATCTTCTACTGCAGATGCAGATATCATCTGCACAGATCCCACAGTGAAGAGGAAAATCCTTGTTCTTCTTTCGAGGTTAAACTGACTGCAGGACCCAGGTGTTTGAGTATCTAGACGTTTTCCTACTGAACAATTATATGAGCTTAGAAACAGACTTAGCATTTTCTCCAAAAAGATGAGCAAATGAAGACATGAGGTTTCATTTTGGGAATAAAAAGATCAAGTTGTTTTTCCTCACTGACTGCGGTATTTATTGTACTATACTGGGTCTTGTACAAGTCAAGTCTCAGATGTTTTGAGAAGAAAACACAACTATTTAAAAAGCTGTGGATTTGGTATTGTTTGCAAATATATGACATTGTAAAGGAAAAGTAGATTCTGGAAAACTGTTATTGACCTTAATTCATATTTAAAGAGCACATGTGAGCCACAAACCAACCAAGAGAAAGGAAAAAACCTACAGGACAGGAGGAGGCAACTCCTGACAGAACACTGATGCTAACAGTAACTGATGGCTCATTCACTGCGCTGTCTGCATCTCACAGCGGACATCTGCTGGTCAGTGTGTCTGTCACACTCCGGCCACAGCAGCTACTGTGTCAATATTTACTAAAAACGGCTCTGTATTCCCAGTAACTTGGCTTCCTGTTTTATTTTCTTGAAGAATTTAGTTTTCACGTCAATTTTATTCATGTCCATCAACCTTAGTCTGTGTTTTCTTGATTGCATTTAAATCCTCTCTCAATTCTAGAGTTTTGCAGATGCCAAAATAAAATAATTTGGTCTTTACCACCATCTTAAAGGTGGTAAAGATTTAACTCTTAACTCAAGGCTTTAAAAACACACAACAGATTCAATACAGTCATTCAGAGTAGCTGCAAAACAAGCCCAAATCATAGAGCTCCCACTGCTGTGCTTGACATGGTGTTGTGCATTATGGCCAACAATCCTCATTTCAGTCTCCGCTGTTCTGAGGACATTCAGTTCATTAAGATTGAAATTTGCAAGTCATGCTGTCATATTCTTCTCAGAGAGAAAAGCCTTTCTCCCAGCAAACCTTCCCAGCAAGTCTTATTCAGTCCTTTTCTGTTTGTCCTGGCATGACCTTCAGCATTTAGCATACTAACTGAATCCTGTAGCCTCTGAGTTGGAGCTCTCGACTTTGTTGCAGTCTGTCTGAGCATTACATGGTCTAAGTTTGGGTCGAGATTACTTTCCTTCCAGGAGTGGACATCTGTCCTAAATGTTTCCCATTTGTAGATAGGCAACAATTACTTCCCTAAGGTCTTTGCTGATGTCTTTCCACCTTGGCATTGTGCTAACACACACACTTGTATGCTGCAGAACAGCAAAACCTATGGTTTTATAGATGTGATCACACTGGTGACAATCAGTTAATTAAATGCATTTGATCAGCAGCACCTGAGTACATAATATTCTCTTAAATCCAATACAGGCAGCATGGTGAACTTACTTTCTGCCACAATAATCCTGAAAACTTTTTTAATGACTGCATTTGCAGCAGGAACTGTGTGCTACCTCTCTAAATAAATAAATAAAATAGAAAGTGAATAAAAGTGATAGAAAGGGAGTAAAAGCAAACTCAGTAAGAAGAAGCAGATCTCGTCCTTCTGTAAGTTAATGAGGTCGGTTAATTATCAAAAGACTCTGAGCGAGAATCCGAAGCCCAGTGGATTTAGGCTTAAAATTGCACAGAGCAAAGTGCATTATCACAGTGCACTCATGTACGTTTCATCATGCTCACATATACGATCCCCTGAAGAGGTTCACCTTTAAAAGCTTCTGTTCGGGACATTATTTTCACAAACACGACAGAGTGACTCCCTTTACAACCAAAATACCTTCTGAAAGCATTTAGAAAAACACTTCTGTGATTTCTAGCTCTGCAAACATACCAATAGCTCAACAAAGCATATCCTGCAATATTAGTCTCTCTTTATGATTAATTCATAAAAATGTCATAAATCACTTGTGGAATTTGAACCCTGCCTATCCAGATTAGTGTCTTGGACTCGTTGAGGAAGTCCAGTCATCCTGCAGCAACGGAACACCACTTATTGATTAAACACCACATTAAGCATTCAGAACAATGCAAACGTCAGCGTATAGATTCGGATCCCTGTACTACAGTAACACCTACTACTGTGGGCGCATTGCTTCTTTTACTTCACTGCCTGTTCATTGTCTCTTTGACCAAGTTTCTTCACAAATATAGGGGCCAACTCAAGTTTTTCTATCGTGCCACACGATTTAACAGTTGATTAATCTATTAACTATTTTATTGATGAGTCAAGATTATGTTTCTATGATCTTCATCATTACGTTCTGTGACTGAAACTGACACTTCAGTCTCTTGTAAAAATGTCTTAACTCACTTGTTCTAGCCTGCACACCTGTGAATGTCCCTTCGTTGCCGTTCTCCTTTATTCAACACTTTTACAAATAAAACCCCAAATTTTACTATTTTTAACAACATAATTATTTTTAACAAAAATATTTTCAACTGCTAAAAGATAGAATAGAGATCCAAATGTTTATAAAAACGATCTTCAAACCTTTAACAACGCTTCATACAAGGATTTTAAATCAGTGTGAAACGGTGAGGAAGAGAGGTGAACGAATTACTGATTTCCACATAGCTCTCCTGTTAATCTCAGCCAAACTGAACTGCTCAGAACCAAATGGAACACTGAAATAAATCAAACATTCACTGTCAGATATCATTTAACTGAATTAAATCTGTGTTTGACTTTCACTCATTGAAAAAAGCCAGAGAGAGGTTAAAAACGATGAGCCCCGGGAGTCTGGTGTTCTCTCCAGGTTTAGCGCCTCGACTACCTGCTGACAGCTGGTGGGCTAGCTGGCTGTAAGGGCACCGAGAACGAACCAGCACTTTTGCAATTAAGTCATATCTTTATTAACCAAGCAAATATTTCAGCTCTACACAGCTACATTCTCGTCTACAAATATCGCAAAAGTTAATTTTGTGTCATAGAAAGCGTCATTTATCAAACTTTACTCGCACCTTCTGTTGCTCTCCTCTGCCATTGTTGGTTTGACTTGAAATAAATCATGTTTGGTTATATTGTTTTAAATGACGCATCGATGCATCCAATTTTTTTGCATAATCAATGTAATCGATTACGTCGATAAATCGCTGCAAGGAGATCACTGATTAAAACATTGTGGCAGCCACAGTGATTTCAGCAGTGATCTTTCAGTTTTTGAAGAAATCGACCAGGTTCTGCAGCAGGTGGAAGTCTGATTGATTCTTTCATTCAGTTGTCTATCAAGGAAAGACTGAAAACACTTGAAAACACCTAAATTAAAGTCCTAAATACTTGTTTTCTAACCAAAATGGCAACACATCTTTAAAGGCCTTTTGCCAACTGCCTCAACATACCTTTAAAAAATAAAGTCTTTAAGTCTCTGAAGACATGCAGTTGTTTATAAATGGCAGGTTGTGAAAAATACCTTAAAATAATCCAAAATCACACAATTACACAATATTCTAAGGATGCGCTTCCAGTCCAATTAACCGATTCATCCAGATTTCAGATACGTACATCCAGTATTCCTGTTTCTGACAAACACTCTGCTTTGGACTTAAAGGCTGGAGGAACTAAGAGACACTACAAATTTTTCTACGCATAGCTGATCTTATCTCCAACATATCGCATAAATCAATATAATTTAGCAATAAATATGTTCCAACATCAGCAGAGAGATCAATATATACCTTAATGGCTGTTAGAGCCTGATAATACAATTCCTCAAAGGATGCCTCTATATTTCTAGACTAAAAACTTCTCTAGAATAAATCTAAGTAGCCGGAAAATCCTAGACGACAGCCGATCGTAATCAGATTCTGAGTCTTTAATTGAACACTGGGAAGAAGCTGAATGGAAAGCACTGAGGATGACGTAAAGAGTCGGAGGGAAACAGGAAGTGGGAAAAAGATGGGATGGAGGAATGACCTTCATGCATGATCTGCACACTGACAGAAAGGGGGACAGGAAGGAGGCGATAAAGCTGATTGGGCAGCTGCTGCCTGGCAAGCATCACAATCACATGAAACAGAAGACATGTTGCTCCAGTCAATGTTTACCATCACCAGGAGCTGACACGTCTAGAAAAGGTGAATCATGATCATCAAATCACTTCTCTGCCTGGCTGTCCTCCCTCACTGATCCAGAACAACCATCGATCAAGCTACCTTTGTGTGATTTTTT
Organism: Crenichthys baileyi; assembly: GCA_036173005.1. Classification (NCBI taxonomy): domain Eukaryota; kingdom Metazoa; phylum Chordata; class Actinopteri; order Cyprinodontiformes; family Goodeidae; genus Crenichthys; species Crenichthys baileyi. The sequence continues at coordinate 160,936 of JAHHUM010001568.1, forward strand.
CCCCAGATTGTATTCTGCTTTAAGTCTCACAGAGCTCACTTTTCTATTATGAGTGTCACTTAAACTGTACAATAAAACGGTAGAAGTGAAACAGTACAAACTTGATATTAATTTTTCCAAACAACAAAAAGCTGACATTACATTGCACTGACAACTGCAGTGTTCTAGAGTTGTACATAGCTTCCCGAGATTAACCCGTTAACTGGCGGCTTGTTTAGAATAAATGTTTGCAATTACTTTGTAGAATCATCATGCAGTCAGTTTTGATTTCTAAAACAAATACCTGCACAAGTCGAATTCTGCAAACAAGTCTCCAGTTAATAGAGAGAGCTGTTCCAGCTGCTTGGTAGACAGGAAACATGGCCCCTGGTCAGCTGAAACAATGGAAAGGATTGGAAAACTCCTTCAAGAAGTAAACATTAAGGCAGACACAGGCGTTCAAGCTAGTCTCCAGGAGAGGTAGATCAGCTCACTGACTCAAAGTCCAGATCTCAGTCTATCTGGAAATGAACTCTGAAAACCTTAAGAAACAGACAAGGCTCACTCGTGCAAAGCTGATCCATCAGCGGCCACACAGGGACATTGAAAGACGTTGTACAAGCAATAAAACTGCACACAGATATACAAATTCGTAAGAACTTCCTCAGGGCTAAAGCTGTTCTAAAATCTGGAGCAGTTCCTTCACAGCAGAGTAACGTTTTACATCTACAGAAACAGACTCTCAGAGGACACCAATAGAGAGACACAACCAGGACATGACATGTTAAAATCAGAAGAATCACAATGAAGAGCGTGACCTATATCCCAGCTCAGTTCCAGAATTCTCTTTAACTGTTTCATCTTGTTCTAATCTCTGGAAAATAGCTAGAAATTTAAAGATACAAGATATTTACATGCACTGTAAAAAGGACAAAAACCTTTTCACTGGAATGAACAAAATCATTTAATTTATTTAATTACAATTTATTATTTTAATTTTTCCATTTGCTAAATCCAACAATAATGATTATATTTTTATTTTATTTTATTTTTTTAGAAACCCTATATTACTTAATTGAAAATCTAAAGACTGCTGGAGATAGGCACCAGCTCCCCCGCGACCCACTATGGAATAAGCGGTAGAAAATGACTGACTGACTGAGTGAAAATCAAAAGTTTAAAAACACTAAGACTTTCATGTCCCTAAACAGTTTGGAAGGAAAGATAATGATGTCAAGGCGTTGAAAGCTTCTGATAGGCTTTTGATAGGCCCACAATGTTTTAGTGGCAAATGTGGATGTATTTTAAGGCAACAAGTCAAACAAACTGTTTCCTTGAGTGATATGGTGGGAAAATAAAATTGGCATACTAATCTACGCTAGTTATATACTAATCTATCTAGTTATATGCAAGTGTATCACAATCTTCTGTAACCCAGAAATGAAATTTTGTTAGAGTGAAAAATGTTTATTAATCTCAGAACAAAACAAAACGAATCTGTAAAGATGCTGCCTGAAGCTGGTAAAAAGGCCACTCTGCGAGAAAGAAGGCAACAAAACAGCTAAAATATAGTTTGCAAGTACATTCAGGTACAAGGACATTAACCTTTGAAGATGAAGTCTTCTAAAAATGAAGAAGCCTGCGAGTCTGAGGGCACCAACTGTGAGGTACAGGGTGGCAGCATCATGGTGCAAGAGTGTCACGCTGCAGGAGGGACTGGTGCACTTCAGCAAATAATGGCATCATGAGGAAAAAACATTTGGACATATGGAAAAAGCAACATCTCAAGACATCAGCCAGGAAGTTACAGCTTGGACACAAATGGGTCTTCCAAATGGACAATGACACTTAGCACACCGACCTGTCCAGGGTATACCCTGCCTCTCGCCCGTAGACTGCTGGGGATAGGCACCAGCTCCCCCGTGACCCATTATGGAATAAGCTGTATAGAACATGAATAACTTAAGTCAGCATACCGCATACCGTAAATTAGTTACAAAGCGGCTTAAGGACAACAACGTCAAAGTTTTTGAGTGGCCATCATAAAGCCCTGGCCTCAGACCCATAGAAAATTAGCGGCAGCACTGAAAAAGTGTGTGTGAGCAGGGTAGCCTCCAAACCAGTCTTGGTTACACCAGTTTCTATCAAGAGCAATAGGCCAAATTTCCATCAAACTTTGGTGAGAAGTTTGTGGCAGAATACAAAAAACGTTTGAATGAAGCCAAACAGTTTAAAAGCCAATTCCATCAAGAAATAAGGACATTTATATGAAAACTCCCAACTCTGAATTAAGTAGAAAAAACATCTTTAAAAATGTTCTCTCATATTATTGTGGCATAATAGCTGTGTAGCTGCTGCTAGCTACAAATGCTAAAGTTAGCATTTCATTGCCACCTAGAAATCCAAAATGCTTACACTTTGTGTAAACTTTGAACTGAATTATTCTTGCAAAGTCCTTAAAACATGATTTTCTTTAAAACTCTTAATCTATTTTTAAAAGCCTGAATTTAATGCCTTTTCTTAGCTAGTACGCACAGAGCTGAAGCTAGCATAAAATTATCAGCTTACGAAACCCTGCTAAAGTTAAGGACAGTTTCATTGTTTTCTAATGTATCTGGAAATTATAGAAACATCTGAGTTAAAAATTCCTAACCTTAACTAAATTAGTCTGTACTGAAGAGATTTATTAAGACACAATTTGTGAAAACCTAAGAAAAGTGATTTTACTGCTATGTTTGTCAGTAAAACCGCTTTAGATAGGAAAACAGGAGTAGACTATTGAGAAAAGTCAAACCTTGACTGAATTATTCTGCTTACATATATTTTAAATACAATTTATTCATTATATTTTTAGAACGGTTTCAAAGGCTTATTTACCCCAAAGGAACAATGAGAGTTACCATGCATTAAGCAGTTTTCAATACAATACTAAACTGAAGGGCTATTTCACAGTTGTAAAGAAATTGGAAGTCTGTCTTCAAACCCTGAACCGGCTTATTCTTTCCTAAGCATAGATTTATTAAGACACAGCTTGTGATCAGTGTAGCCTTTATTCTTTCTGTAAAAACCCAGCAATTACACTGCTGGCTCTGGTGTTAGAAAACCAGAGAAGTCAAACCAAGACGTAATTTGTTTTGACTCCTGAGCCTTTAAAACACAGTTTAGAATTTGTAAACCCTGTATTTATATTACAAAACATTCTGCAGGGGAGGGAAACCCCCATAATAAAACAATCAGGCTGGAAAAGTAAAAAAATATTTAAGCATGAACTTAGATGGACATTTAAATCAATGAACCTCAATGGTAAGCATGTTGAGGAAAAACGAAACAACACTCCAGGTGGGATGATCAGTATGCAAGCATTACACAAGAGATAACTCAACAGCTGGGGAAATTTTATAAAAGGAAAACCGTGAAAATATGACTCCTAAACCAAAAAGTTAAAATCAGTGTAAAGAACAAAAAGAAATCTAAGTATGACTTTTTTGAATTATGCCCCTAAACAGTATTTGTGATCCTTAAAATAAAGAAGTACGAATCTATATCAACATTTCAAATAAACAGAGAAAATTACTGACCGTTATCTGTGCAGGTTGCTAGGCAACCCCCAGGGAGAGGGCAGGTGGGGTTAACATGGCTGCCACGTATGACTTCAGAAGCTCAACACTGCCATCGTGCCAAAAAGCCAGGCAGCCTGTTGTGACTACAGTCTGCTGCTCAAAAGCAGGAACTGGGACTAGTGAAGCCAAAATAACAACTTACACTTATATACTGGGGTGGATCAGGTTGGCCTAATGGGTCACCAACAAAACATCTCGACATTTCAGTGTGATCTCTAAAATGTAAGAGCCTTTCACTAATTTGATAAAATGCTGAAACATTTTCATTTATTTGTTCTTAAATAGAGTATGCAGTTTCCAGTGCTAGGTTCCAAAAATGTTCTCCTGTTGGTTGTATGTGAAGACATGAAATAGATTAATAAAAATCCAACCAAGAAACATCCAGCTTGAGCTCCAGCTGTTTTGTTTCTTTATTATCTCTCAGGAAAAAACAAATAATAAAGGGAGGTTTTCCAGTAACCCTACTCTTTTGCACAGGAGCATAACCTCTGAGTGCATTACAGAAACATCCAGGTGCCCTAAGCGTAATATAACCTTATATCACTGTATAACTTACACGTAGCTCTACTTAAAGCTGATAAGTTAATTATTCAACATTCACTTCAATTATTTTAACAAGAAATGCATCCACAGACTCTTGCCCGTAGACTACTGGAGATAGGCACCTGCGCCCCCGCGACCCAGTATGGAAGAAGAGGGTATAGAAAATGGATGGATTGATGGATGCATCCACAGGTTTAATTTTATAAAATGTTAAACGTCCTTTAGCCTGTTTTGGGTTGCCATCAACGAGCTTCTGGCATAATTCCGGCTGGATATTTAAATGCTCTTCTTAGCAGAATTGGTGCAGAGTAGAGGGTCTCGAGTGTGCAGAAAATAGCAGGAATACATGTTTGCAGAGTGGTGGCCACACTGGTCATGTAGAGCATGGATAGTGCATCATGAAAAAGATGCAGTCAAACATTGTGAAATGTCACAGCAACTATTTAAATGAACTATCAGCACCTTTCTAAAATTTTCACAGAAGATAAGTACTTTATCCCTTTGAACCTTCAAGAAAGGAATCATTGATTTGTTTGAAACAGCTAAGTGATAAACCTACCTAGTAGTATTTAAGGGTGGATTTTAAACAGGCACTTTGTATGTGTCTGTATATTGATAGGATCTGTGTCTTTATTCAGCCTCTTTTCTGAAACTGACACAGATGTAATTGGGTTACTTAGTACTTCCCCAGCCTGTCTACAAAAGGATGACTTTGTAACGTGTTCACACCTCTGACTGGCTGCTGTGACATTGATCCAACTGTTTAAAATCATTACTACTATGTACAGCTGGAGATTTGTGCCACATTTCTGAAGGAATCTCTTTCTTATTGCTGATTTGCGGACCTTTTATACTGAGTTTATCTTCTGCTGAGGAGAAAAGGTGACCTTTGCATGCAGAACTACTCTTCTTTCTATAAGATCCATGGCTATCCAGTTCCTGGGATTAATTTCCTCGCCTCAAATTCCCAGGAGATTGTTTTTTTATGTTGATTGTCCCAGAAAATTAAGCACAGGGTCATAGGAAGAAAAGGTGTGGAGGGTGCTGCAGCAGCTCCTGGTGCATGGGAGATGATAGACATGTTCTATTTATATTATAAAATGCTGGATAAACAACAAAAAAGTGAATTTGAAGTGTATGTTGAAACTGCAATTATTATTAAATTTTATTGAATATCAGCACATAGATTTTGTCAGTCCTCCATGACATAAGGAACTCTAGCTACAGTAACAGAAGTTTACACAAGTCATGTACAGGCTTGTAATGTATTTATAAAATATAAAATGCATAAAGGCAGGATCTTTACGAGGACACCAACCTACTAGTGGGAAAATACCCACCTCAAACTCACTGATGGCTCCAAAAAGTATGTGGTATGTGGTTAGTGGTGGTGATTGATGCCAGCTTGTAGTTTCTTTTTGCCAGAGTAAAAAGACAACACAGGTTTACAGCAAATTCCCACAACCTTACTACTATGTAAATCTATGATCGAACTTCTTTCTGGGACTGGACATAATGTAGCTGAGCGACAAAGATCACGCCACACTAGCACCAGGCTACAGCCACGGTTCTGAGCTAGGTTGTATCCATAACCTTGTCACAATCTGTGGAATTTCACCCTGTGGAGTTTCTGCACTCCTACAATCAGTTTCAGCCTTATTGTTGAACATGAAGCACCATCAGCATTTAGAAATGGTCATTAGCTCGAAACGCACAACATCTTGACAAGATGGCCGTAGCCTTGCTGAGCAGGAGAAGACACAGTAGGTGGAGATGCTGGGCTGTACCAAACGGTATTTGTAGTTTTAAGTGCATGGCGAGAACTTGGCTTATAGTGAAAGCAGTGGGAGGATCTGTGACCACCTTGTCCTGTCCTACTGCAAATTGTCAAGTCAAGTCAAGTCAAGTTTATTTATATAACGCTTTTCAACAACAAGGCAGTCAAGGACATAAGGAATGATGGATAAGAAAATGAAAGGAAAATTGGACTGAAAACTTAACTAAAATGTTTAGATAACACATTTAAAGGCCACTCTAAACAAATAAGTTTTTAATCTTGTTTTGAAGCAACTTAGGGTTTCAGCGCTTTTACAGTTTTCTGGGAGTTTATTCCAGATTAGTGGAGCATGAGAACTAAAAGCTGCTTCTCCAAGTTTGGCTCTGGTTCTGGGTATGCAGAATAGATTTGAGCCAGAAGACCTGAGAGGTCTGGGTGGTTGATACGCTGACAATAAGTCTGTAATGTATTTTGGTGCTAAGCCATTCAGTGATTTATAGACTAACAGAAGTATTTTAAAGTCTATTCTCTGAGCTACAGGGAGCCAGTGTAGGGACTTTAGAACCGGGGTGATGTGCTCCACTTTCTTAGTTCTAGTGAGGACGCGGGCAGCAGCGTTCTGGATCAACTGCAGCTGTCTGATCCACTTTTTAGGCAGACCTGTGAAGACACCGTTGCAGTAATCAATTCTACTAAAGATGAACACATGAATTAGTTTTTGAAGGTCCTGCAGAGACATTAGTCCTTTAGTCCAGGAGATGTTCTTTAGGTGATAGAAGGCCGACCTTGTTACTGTCTTTAAGTGCCTCTGGAGGTTCAGGTCAGTGACCCTTAAGCACTATTGTGTATGGGCCCCCACATCATGCAGATCTACTGCAACTGCTGCTACCATGCTCCAGCCAGGACAGCAATACACACAATGAAAATAAATGACCACAGCCTCACTAGGGAAGTTTTGTAAAAGCTCTTAAACATCCACTAGCTGAGGAGTCCACGACATTTCTAATCCGGCTTTGAATACCTCCCCAAGATCGTGAAGAGACCATCTTGGACCATGTCTAGCATGATATTCATCCGGAGTGAGAGGGGTATAAGAAACATTTTGCCATAAAATCCATGCATTTATGCATGGTACGTTCATAGAACTGATATCTGCCGTATATGCCAGCACTGATGTGAACATTTGCTCTAATTTTATTCTCTTCAGACTGCGTGGGAAAGTTTTATATTGCAAATGACTGACTGTAACAAAACAAAGAGGTTTCATTTACATTTCATTGTCTGACATATAAAAAGGGTTTTGTAGAGAATTTAGGAAGATCCAAGTGAAAAGTCTCTAAATAAGGTAATTAATTCTCAGCCCTAAAAGCTTTCTGTGGTTTTAAGTATCATGGTAAACTTTCCAAAAACTACTCCAACCTCTGCTGTCAGAGTTCCTTCACTGAGCTAACAGCTGAGGGAGAATGCACTCAACAGCAGAGTGACCCAAAATCCTTCGCTCCAAGCAGGAAAGCTGCATTATCTGAACAATCTGAACAGGCAGCACTCACCTTTTCAATTTTATCCAGCCATTCCTTGTTCTGGGCTAGCTCTGCCATGAAAGCCTGGTGCTTCTGCCATTTCTTGTGAAGCTTCTGGGTCTCGTCTCGGCTGCTGTCCCTCGCCATCAGCATCTTCTCGTACACCCAGTCCCCCAGCTGGGGAGAGAAGAGGACAGAGAGAGAGGTTTACATGTTAGAGAAATATTGAAAAATGATGTTCAGAAAGGAGATTTCTGAACGATCAAAACACTCTTAAATGCATGACAAGTCTATACATTTTTAAAATTGTTTAATATATTCTGTGCTTAGGAGAGTCAAACATTCAGGTTACCATACATTAAACATGTTTTGCAAGTTGACCTAATATAATTTTACGCAAAAAGCGTGAGGTTTCAGGTTGAAATACAAGGTCACACAGACATTAATGGTTAATGACGCACAGCAGTCACATGTAGCTCGACACACGTGTAACAACAAGCATGGCTGCAGGAATTCACTTGTGCCCACAACACAACGCCGTACAGTATCCGCCACCTGAACACCCACCCACGGAACGAGCAACCCCCCCCCCCCTTACGAAACACAAACACACCCCCGCTCCGAGTCAGGGTATGATTCGCACATTTTATTCATGAAGAAAAACGTCGAAATATGGGCGAAGTATATTCAAGTCAACATCAGCAGCCTCCCTGATCATCAACATCAATGCGTGCACCATCTTTATCCCCAACCCGTTTCCATTCTCTCCTCTCACTCAGCTGGGAAATAGAAAACCCGTTTACCAGCGGCGATTAACGGGAGCAGCCCGCGGGGTTTTGGCAGCTGCAGGCAGCCACCGATGTCCGCATCCTCGTTCTTCTGCCGCCACACACATGCAAAGATGCTCCTAGATGCTTCACCGCAGAGCCGGGTGGAAAGAAAACACGGAGCAGAAAGAAAGTAAAAATGAAAAGGAGAGGTGCCGAACACGAGCCGCTGACTCAAAGCTGAGAGGAAAATGGTAAATAATGATAAGAACAGTGAAGAGAAGAGGATGAGGCTGTGTTACTCTCCCTCCTTGCTCTGATGCTAAGGACTCACTGTTCGCTCAGCCAGGAAAGGATGCAGGGATGGGGGTGGATCAGTGACGAAAGTGAGAATGAGGATGACTGAGAGAAGAGGGGAAAAACACCCTCCTCCCAAAAACAACAATAAAATGGCAGTGAGCCCAGCCGGCCCAGAGGAGCCCCTCCCCTGCATTGCTCCCTCAGTGATTGAGCGAGATGCTGGGCTGTTTGTAGGAGAGATGGAGGTGGGGAGGAGAGAAGTGGGAGGCGCAAGGAGCCCTGGACTGGATTTTTGGGGGGCAGGGGGTGTAGGTAACGCCTCCGGTCTCACTAGTCATGGCTGATGAAGCTGAGAAGAGGTGGATGGTGGGAGGCTTAGGCTGAAACAGTGTAAGGAGAGAAAAGATTTATGTAATTTATTTTATTTTCTTCTTCCAAAGTTTTCAAGCTCAAAACTGTTCTACAGCTGTTTTTGTTTGATATTCCCCCTCCTGCTCTGCATGCTGTCTCCCTCTTTGCAGATGTACTCAGTTTTCAGCCCGCCTGACACTGCTGCAGTGGTGAAGCAGATATAAAAGACAGAAGAGAGAAAGAGCAGAGGAGGCGAAGACGGTTAGCAAATTTCCTGATTTTATGAATCGGGGCTGGTTTTCACACATCATCACCTCTTCTTGGAGTCATCACACTCTGTCTTTGCACTGTGCAGACATTTCAAGAAACAGCACTAAACATGCGGCTTACACCTTCAGAGGGTGACGAGTGCACGCACGGCTGCATATAAGGGTTGCACGAACGCAGCACAGGTCTCATGACTACAGGGGTCATGGAGGTTCATGGTCTGATAGGAGGATAAAGGGCTGAGGAGGAGGAGACAGAGTTGTGTTTAATAAAAGAAGATGCATAGGAAGAGAGGATAAGGGTCAAAGGAGGACTCATGTTTCAGCATCATGTTGGTTTCCAAGGTTCAATCCAAACAAACAACAGAAAAAAATGCCAATCATGACAAAATCTGAAGCACAAAGATGATCTTTGTCAAATTTACCTATGTGTTGAAACTGCAGTGCAGTGAAAAACAGATGACAGATTTAATCTGTTTTTACTTTTTGTCACTTTTATTCACAACTAGAGAAAGCATGGAACAATGGAGAACCCTTCTAGGAGTGGATGATCTACCAAAAGTATTTCCAGAACGCATCAACAACTCATCCAGGAGGCCACAGAAGAACCCAGAACCACATCTAAAGCACTGCAGGCCTCACTGCCTTAGTTAAGGTCAGAGGTCATGGTAAGGTCAGGTATTCAACAATAAGAAAGAGACAAGGCTGGGTGAAAAAGGCATCCATGGGAGAGGTCCAAGGCCAGAACCACTGCTGACCCAAAAAGAACAAAAAAGGCCCGTCTCACTTTTACCAAAAACATCTCGATGATCCCCAAGACCTTTGGGAAAATATTCTGTGGACCGACAACAAAAAAGAGGAACATTTTGAAATAGGTGCTGTTGGACCACTTGTTTGTTGAATATTGGACCATTTACACATTGCTGGACACCACCAGGCCTTCCGACATCATCGGCCATTTTGTATCCAGTATTGTCCGCCACTACAAATCCCAGTGGGCACTGTGGCTGGTAGGACGGGGACGTCCCACGTCTCCTTCGTTGGCCAACGAAAAGAACGTTCATGACAGAAATTTCTGGAATAAGAAGGCCAGAAATTTCAACTTTACCGATCGAAGGTGTTAGTTTAACACGTAACCAAAAAAACAACGGAGTTTCAAGGAGACGGATCGCCACCTTGTTTTTTTTGTTCTAGTCGACTGCTGACGGTCAGATCATATTTTTCCTTTTCGCCAAGGAGGCCAAAGGACGAAGATTGACCACTCTTCCCGAAGTTAATCGTGGACGCACGTTAACTTCCAACTTTCCCCCTCCTCCTCTCCCCCTCACGCTCGCAGCCCTGAAGGAAGGCTCCACAAAGTAAAACCATCCTTTATTATTTTCTTTTATTTCTTTATTAGGAATAGTCTGGGCAGGGTAGAGTAGGATAACTACTTATATATGTGTTTTCTGAATTGTATGTGCATGCAACATTGTATTGAAACTCTGATGTGTTGTATTGATTTCTGAGGCTGCTGTGTCTCGCAAGTTTGTGTCTTTACCGTGTGAACACCGGAGCGCAGGTGCGTGGTAGAACTGGACTGCGACAGTAACCTCATGGTGAAATTCACCATTTTCTTTGTCTCAACTTCACTGCTTGCTAATTTGCCGCCAAAAAGTTTATGATCCTTTGTCTAAGCTGAGTTTACAACTTTGCTTGGGGGGTTTTATGACAGCCCGTGTCCCGCTGGGCTACGCTTTCTGGCGGGCTGCTCCCAAACTCCGTTCAACACCACATTCCTTTGTCATATTACCATTTTTGCTATAACTGCTGGTTGATTCTATACACACCCACTGCTGCTTTGCTTTATTTTGTTTGTTAGATATTTTACCCTTTTGTGTAGAACTTTGCATGTTTGAGTAGGTGAAGATTATTGAATCGCAGAGTTGATTGTATCAGGCTGATTGATTTAATAAATTTTCACGTAGATAAAGAGAAGGCGTTTTGTGTTTATTTTGTGCAAGAGTGATTTGTCAGTCAAAATATGGCAAAGTTCCCCACGTTTCGGCAGTGACATTTAATAATTGTAATTATCAGAGGGTAGCCATAATTACAACACCAGAGGACAGCTCTGGTTTCAATTCGTAAACGAGGATTTTGGTTAGGAAATTAATTTAGTCAGATTATGATTTTCAATTATAAGTCTTGATAAATATTAATTAATCAATAATCATAATTACAACAGTGCGCCTCATTAGATTTGGTGTAAAACTAACACCATTTCAGAGAAAGATAATCATGCAAACAGTCAAACATGGTGGTGGTAATGTGGTGATCTGAGAATGTTCGGCTGCTTCAGGACCTGGATGACCTGCTGTAATTATTGGAACCATTAATCCTCCTCTCTATCATAAAATCTACAAGGACAAAGGCATGTTTGTGCAGACCAAGACATTCACACATACAACAACAATAAACCATGGTTCACTTCACATCTGAAGAAGCTGCATAAGAACAAAGAAGAGGCTTACAGCAATGGGGACCAGGCCCAATATAAGCAGGCAAGAAACAAACAGGCTCTATTTAGCAAGGCTCCACTCGGCCTGCTTTGCAAGTGTTTCCATTACTGTTTTTTTCCTTTTTTGGTCCCTGCTCCTGAGCAGGTACCACCGGGGCTGAGTAGGGACTACATGTGACGTGAACAGACTGCTGTTCAATGATTGGCCACGGGACCATGAGAAATGAGAAGGTTTTCAAAGAGGTAGTACAGGGAAAAGTTAATAAAAGTCAAGAGTGACTACGGTAATACTAAGGACCACAGTGGCCGGAGCGGGTCAAACCCAAATATAATTTTACTATTTACAAATCATAAACCATGCCTGAAGGCTGAAAGAAAAGATAAAGGACACATCAGCTTTCTGAATGACACATAGGTAGGGGGCATTGTATTCGATAAAATCCTGAACCAGCTGATCACACATAAAATCAGCTTTTCAGACGGACAAACATTTCCCCCAAAACACACAAAACAATACCACTAACAGCGTGTTTGATGGTTCTTAGGCTAATCAGCATCTGCAGGAAGAGAGAGCAGCGGCCCGTAATCAGACTGCCTGCACCGGATCAAACGGGAGGAAAACCCTGCTGAATCCGCTGAGCATGAATATCCAACCTAAAACTAACTTCGCCGCAGTCAGAAGTTGTACTTTAAAGTCCTTGTCCTCATTACTGAGACAAGAACTTCCTCATAAAGCCCAGAATGTTAACTTCTTCATGCAAACTTTGGAGCTACACCAGTCCAGCACCTCTCCTCTGTGCTTCTCCTGCCACTCCCCCTGACATCAGAACCCCTGAGCCTTATTTTATACGTTCTGGCTGGGCTGTGGTCCAAATAATTAATTATCCTAGTGGATCATTTTAGACATGACAAAACATATATAAGACATCCTTGCATATGCAATAATACAAACATTATTTGCATTTTATTTATGACCCTGGACAGGTAGCCAGTCCATCGCAGGGCGACATAGAGACACACAGGACAAACAACCATGCACACCTAAAGGCAATTTAGAGAGACCAATTAACCTAACAGTCATGTTTTTGGAGTGTGTGAGGAAGCCAGAGTACCCGGTGAGAACCCACACCTGCGAATGTAAACATATTTCTACAGAGAGCTCAAACATAGCAGATGATTATTTTTAAAGTTTTCTCACATATGCATGCCTGAAACTGTAAGTACAAAGGGCAGTTACTGTATTACTGACACACTCATATTTGTGCAAAGTGAAGTACTGTACACTCTTCCTCTTTTGAATTAGTGTTAAGGAATCATGTTGCTGAATTATTCAACAGAACCAAAGAAAGAAAGTTTCTGAAACCAAACAAGGCAGTGACTCTGCAGGCTGCAAAAAACTGAAGGAGTACCAGAGCCTGCAAATCAGTGAGCCTGAGGGTCCACACCAGCAGGGGGCCCTCAAGAGTAACTGTGCTTCAGACAGCAATCAGACAGCAAACATTGCCTCCTGTTGGAAAAGAGCTCTATGTTTGCTACCTTATATAGAGATTACATATCTTTAATTTTTATGGAAGCCCAATGTTAATACGAAGATACTGATTAAAACTTAATTGTGTGTCCCTGCTTAAAATAAGGATTTGATCCCACAAAACACAACTAGAACTGTGGCTCTCACGGATTGTTTTGATATTGATATGCCACACAATCAATCAATCAATTACAATCAATTATTCAATCAAAATCAATCAATCAATCAATCAAACAATCAACTGCAGATAACCCTGACCTTAACTCGTCCTGCAAGCACATCTCACAGAATAATTTTTTTTTTGCCTTTTAAACTCTGTTCATGATCTGAAGACCAACAAGAACGCAGTGGTAACACACCCCATCATGAAAGATTTAACCTTGCTACCCCTTTCTATAGACGGCTTAATGCATAGGCCTGGTTTTAGTGTGCTGGTGAACACCTGAATGATTGAGACAAAGCTTGGGAGAAAGTGCTGTGGTACCGTGAGTGGGTTCTTCAGTATGGCAAAACCCCAAGACAACAAAGGAGTGGCCAGAAATGATTAACATAGGACCAATAGTAGCCTGTCCAGTTGCCAGAGTTCAGAATTAGTGTAAAAATAAATTGAAATGAATTCATGAACAAAATGACAAATCACAACAATTATGGTATCAAGGCACGTTACAATATAAGTCAATTCAATCCAATTATACAGACAAATTAAAAGTCAATTAAACACTTTCCAATTGATCCTAGTAGCTACGGAAGACCAATCCTGCTTTAATTAAGAATACATACAGGAATAAATAAAATGACTCAGTAAAATAATTACTGGACCAAAATGTAGCTAGACATATAAATTAGTGTGCCATTAAATGCAACAAAATAATAAACGAAGAGATTTATTCAAGAACTGATCAATTAATTAGATATAAATACATATAGATATAAACAAAAGAAAAAGTGTTCAAGTTCAAGACAAAAGTATGTTTGATATTTGTTGGTTAAAATACTAAATAAGAGATAAAGTATAACAGCAAAAGATTTGGATTATATTATTGTATCTGATAAATTGAGCAATTATTGAATAAATCTCTTCTTTTTATAATTTTGCTGCATTTAATGACACTCAAATTTATATTTATAGCTACCTTTTGGCCCAGTAATTATTTTATTGAGTCATTTATTTATTTTTGTATGTATTCTTAATTTTGGCAGGATTGGTCCTCCATTGTTATTAAACAATGCAGTGGACTTCAGTTTATTATTTCTTTGGTTAAACAGTTTTCTATCTAAGGAAACCCAGCAGATTGCTTCCAGTCAGTGACTTGTAGCATTCACTCCTCCTGGATGAGCACGTAGAGACAGTGGACAGTCACTGGCGTTGACTTTGCAGCAAGTTTTTCAATCTGTCTAACCGCCAGCTCTTCCTCTATATACTCTGAAACAGGGATCCTATATGGTGCTGCTTTCTTGCCAGGTCCCTCTTGGAAAAGAGATTTTAAATCTCAGGGAGGTTTTATCTGGATAAATAAAGACCTCTGTGTTCTCTGTGGTCATTACATAAGTTAGTCTTAATTAATCTCGGATCAGATTAAGGAAACTGGCATATTCAGGAAATAATATTTTGTGCCGTCTAAGTGGATACAACTACACAAAGAAATCCAGAAAGGTTCCTACCGCATGACAGTCTTGGAGAAAAATCTGAAGTTCCCACTGGTCATTTAGTTTTTCCAGCCACTGCTGGGCCAGCTCCCTGTTCTGGTTTCCCCTGAAAGAGAAGAAGGATTTAAATCTAGGTTGACAGAACTTCTCACAGTAAGAAGCTATTTAGATGCTGAAATATATGGAAAGGAATGCAGACATGAACAGTCAGCAAAACAAAGCTGCCCCAATTTGCTTCGATAAATGGAGGTCAGATTGTGGAACTACATCACATCCAACATGGTCATGTTTCAGATGCAAATCAAAAAAACATAAAGGGGTTGATATCTGTTGTGCTCAGTGACCATGCTAGCTTTTATTGGAGCTACACAGCATTTCCTGCACTCAAACACTGCAGCAACACTGTTGAGTGATAGACATAGCAGGAGACATGTACCACTGGCCCAGACTGACAGATGTTCCTGGTTGTATGGTTTAATACAGGAGCTATCGACACATTTTATATTTGAGGAAACCATATATATGTTGAGTTTGAAGCTGTTGAAGAAAACCTAAGTTGGAGTTTGAACTTTGGACGCTTTACTGTTGCTTTTCTTCAGGTCTCACTGCAATAATTCAGCAGGCATCAAGAAGCAAAACCAACAGAAACCTTTAAAAGAAACAAGTTCACAGTATGCTGCAACAACTACAACCACCTTTTTGAAACGAGACAAACTGAACACAGGAGGAAATAATTATGACTGAAGGTAACCATAAGAGAAAAACAAAACATGACATAAAAATAAACCCAACAAAAACCCATTGATTATGACATAAGTTCATAAAAGTATCTTTAATACATGCACTGCTAATTACCTGAAAAATGAGAAATAAATTAGTCGAACGGAGTCCTCATAAAGCTATACCGAAGCACCCTCAGGGTAATTCCCAAAGCAGTGCAATCTGCTTCATGTTTTGCACGTTTACTGCTGGTGTTTTGCACTAGATTTGCAAGGCAGGTTGTTCTACTAACAAGAAGATGCAAACACACACATACAGTCCAGCAGATAGCAGCAATTGAAACCCGCTTTTGTACTCAGGTGTCTTGTCTTCTGTACAATCCACTCCAGCAGTGATCAAATAGATAAACATTTCCTCACAGCAAGCTAAAGGTCCTACTAGATCTTTAGCACCTCTTTGTTCAGATGGGTGTTTCTAAATCAATGTGTTGTGTTTTAATACACTGCTCCAGATTATAAAAGATGACTTCCTGCCAAGTCAAGTCAAGTTTATTTATATAGTGCTTTTCAGCAACAAGGCACTCAAAACGCTGTACATGAAGGAAAAACATTACAATGATGCAGAAAATCAAACACAGAAAAACAAATCAAATGACACTAATAATCCTTGGGAGTAATAATAATTAATAATCCTTCTGGGTTTACTGGTAGAAATTGGTTCCAAGCCACTCTTAATAATAAAGCATCTAATTCTAAAAGAAGATGATAATATTGATAGTCTCATCATTCCACGGAATTCTAACTAGGGAAGCTGAGTCAGGTGCTAATAATATATTGCTTTTACTGGTACTGAAGTTGAACTAAGTAATAACAGTCCATTGTAGTCTAACTTAGAAAGCTGGGTCATTGGTGTAAGAGCAGCTATAGTCCAAATTTAACCAATTTACTGTAGACAAAGTAAATATTGACCATGATTACAACCTGTTATTTTCACATAATAAATGAAAAAAGGATCTTCTGGTTTGTATTCTGAACTTTAAAAAAAGTAACACAATGATTTAGTAGCCAGTTCAGTCAACTTATTTAAGTCAGAAGTAAAGGCAGATCTGATCCAAAAAGAGGTCTAACTAGCAAATAGAGTCTCTGTGGGCTAATGCGGATTGACCGCCTTTAAACACAGTATAATGCAAGCATTTAGGTTAAAATTCATTCATATTAATGTATATCTATGTAAATTGCAGGCAGAAGATAGCTCTGCAAGCTCAGAGACCAGATCTGTTTGGGTAATGCTGCATGGAAATACCGTATGCTGAAAGCTGGAGGTAATTTTGATGCAAGATAAGACGAAAGGACAAAAAAGCTAACCTGCTGTGCAGTTGGCTGTACAAAAAACAAGGTTGGGAAGTCACAGAAGGAAATTCGAGTCAATTCAAAAATACCTTATAAATCCCAAAGGGATTAATCTTTTCCTCCAGTGATCCCATAAATTATTATTATCCTAACTGCATTTAAATAAGGACATCAAATGAGGAGAAGTGGTGGCCCAATCCCCTTTATTCTATTTTTAAATGAAATACACAAGATGTTCTTTCTTATTCTGATACAATTAAAGTTATTACAGTATATCTGGAGAGCTTTAATAATTTTACAATCTGAACCATGTTGAACTTCAATCAGTTTTTTGTTTCTGAAGGAATCCGCTTATTGTGATGCATCCTTTCACTGAGTTTTACCATCAGCATCATCTCTATCTAATAACTGGGAAACACCATTCTGATGCGACTGCTGTTTTTATTAAATATTTGAGGAACGTCTCTAGACCAGGATCTTTTCTGATAATGAAAATATTAATAAAACAGAAGAATATTTTTCTATGTTTCTTCAGCACCTGCAGCATTTATAGCTGAAGAGGGGCTAACTACAACCTGCCATAAAAATTGATGCAAATTGCTTTTATCTGCTGGACTACATGGGCGTGTTTGCATGTATTTGGTGTGATCAGCTTAAATAATCGGGTGCAGAAATAGAGCAAAAAGCATGTTTAAAATAATTGCAAAAAATTAAAGACATTGTACTCTTTCATGAATTGACAAACAACGATGGTAAGCCAGGGTCAAAGCTATTTGCCCTGGCTGTAATTACCAGTAATATAAATAAATATGGGTGGATTTAGTGCATACATACATAATACCTCGTATGAATGTGGGCAAATTGCATCAGCAAACAGATGCTTATTGGTCGGGCAAGCTGTTTTAGCTGCAGATCTTAGTATGAGAATTAAAAGGACAAGCAAACTCTGCTTTGTCCATATTTAGAACAAACAAACACTTTCATGTATTTGCCGCTAGTGTTTTCATTCTTGTTAATCTAATACAAAAAGCATATGGCTCCCTTCTTAGTTTTCACCCTCCTCTCAGCTGTCAGCCAGATTTCATGGTCAGGTGTCTGCTTGTGGACCAAACAGATCCTTATTGTTGTCTCTTTGTCTCATTGTGAGTCTCTCTGCTTTATAACCTTAAGATCCCATTGTTCTCGTAACTATTGTTGTGTTTTACCAGCTGCTTAGTTTTGAGATTGTTGCACCCAGGGTGGTGTGCAGAGTTTAAATATGAAACCATTAGTTAAACTGGTCCAGTTTTTAATGGAGGGAATTATCCTATCAGCTAATTACAGGATGAAAACATTCTTCTAGTTTAAACCTGAAGTCATAATATATGGACAGTTTATCACTTTATTATAGAAGTTTTTTTTACTTACTGCATATTCTTTTTATTAGTTGTGTTTTAGCTGAAAATCGTTCAACAAAGCAAAAACATAGCAACCTAAAACCTCTATCTGTCCATAATATTTATGTTCTCAGGTGTTGGCATGGAAATGGTCTTTCCATCTTCTTCCAGCACTTTCTTTTACTTTGACACTGTAACCATTTTCCGTACCTGCTGGCGAGGGTGTCAACGCGCTCCCTGATGCGCTCAGAGTAGATGTTGTTCTGGCTGATCAGGCTTTCTCCTGCCTCGATCACAGCTTTGATCCTGTGCAGATTTAGCTCCATGGTGGTGGTGAAGTCCTTGTGTTTCTTAATAGCACCTTCGACCATTTCTACCGTGGTGGGAAGCTCCACATGAGCGAGCGCTGATTCCTAAAGGATGAACCCGTGACGTTGGTTAAAATAAAGCAAAGTCAGTGAAACAACGATAAAAAGGGAGACTTGAGACTTTTCCAAGGTTTTTGCTGTTGTCTTTCCGGTTTGGTATTGTGCTAGCTCCATTTATTAAGTTAATGGAAATATTGATAGTCAGTGATAAGTTAAAAAACACCATTCCCTCAAACTTGTGTTTGTTCTGTGTGCCTCACCTGGTTGTTCAGGAAGGACTCTGCTTGTTTGACGTCTCGCAGGAACAGGTGAAAAATGTGAGCTTGGACCAGAACTTCCCTCCTGCTCTCCCACATCTCGAGCAGCTTGTTCCAGCCAACATCGAGCTTCTGTAGCCACTGCTGCAGGGCGGCCTGAGGCAGAGGGGCATCTTCGGACTCTAGAAGCTCGTTCATGGCTTGCAGACGCTCGTAGTCCTCCTCGTACCTGCATCCAGACCAACAATCAGGTTATGTAAAACACAGCAACAAGGGAGCCTTGCTGTATCGTAGCCACCTACCGTCCAATCTCCTCTTTGAGAGCAGCATGTTTGTTGATGAGTTTCTCTGCCTCCTCCAGGTCGTTGGGGAGCTGGTCGGACGCAGCAGCCGTCTGGGTCTGGACCAGCCAGGTAAGGAAGGAGTCCAGGTCCTGAGAGGACATGACATTGGTCTCATTTCATAGCTGCTGTTGTTAGATGAAGTTCTAGATCGTTGGGCATGAATTAAAAAAGAAAAGCACAGCGAAGCTTGTGGGGCCCCCTTTAGCAGCAAGAACTCTCTTTCTATGTGACTTCATCAGTCTCTCACAACATTATGGAGGAATTCTTGACAACATTGCTTCAGTTCATTGAGGCTTGCACACATTATTTGCTGCATGGCTCACAGAAGGTCCTGCAACAGCATTTCAGTCAAGCTGAGCCCTGGACTTTGACTGGGCCACTGTAACAGCTTGATTATTTTAGTTGTGGATTTACTGCTGTATTTGAGATTCGTATTCTGTTAATGACCCAGGTTGAGTCAAGCTTCAGCTGGTGGACAGCTGGCTTCACATTTCACTTAGAATACTTTGATATGCAGAGGAGTTCCTGGTCAACTCAATAACTGCAGGGTTCCCAGAGCCTGTCCCTGCAGAGCAAGCCCAGATCATCACTCCTCTACCACCCTGCTTCAGGTGTTTGAGCTAATATGTTGGGTTTAGTTTTCTGAGAACATGCCACTGTGCATTATGGCCAAATATCTCTACATTGGTCCCAACCGTCCAATGGACAGAAGTCCTGTAGGTTACTGCATCGTGTTTCTACTTTGTTAGTTCACTGGTGGAGTTATAATATATGTCAGAACACAGCAGTTTGTTATCCTTTATTTCACCAGTTTTATCATATGTTATTTTATTTATGTGTACCTGGATGAAGCTCTGCAGCCTGCTGGCCACCGTCAGTGAGTCTTCACATCCCTGCAGGGTCCTTTTAAGCTCCTCCCATTCGACGCTGATACCATCAAACGGCACGAGAATCTCCATGGTTCGACTGGGATGAGCAGTGGCCAGATACTCTGCTTCTTCCTGCATTAGCAAAAAGAGAATAACTATTTCTTCAGCTACTCTCATCTGAAACGGTTGTCTTTTGCAGCTAACTTGATGAGCATGAGCCTTTAAAAAACCACAACAATAAAAATACACTGTTATAATTATCTGAATCTGAAGGAGCAGGTTTGATTTAACGAGAAGGTTAAGATCAGCAGCAGTAACATTTGTCTGCAGGACTCATCTACCTGTAGATGCAGCAGTTTGGGCTCCAGGACAGACAGGGCTCCCTCCATGGTAGAGAGCCGTCTCTGCAAGGCGAGGACCCCTCCCAAATCACTGCCCATGTACTGCGTGGCGTCAATGGCTTTCCTCTTGTCCTGGATCTGGGACTTGATCTCGGCACACTCCAGCAGGTAATTCTGCAGGCGTAACATGGAGTCCAGCTGATCTTTCTTCTGTTCCACAAGCGCTACAATGCAGTTCCACCTGGTGCCAGCAGGGCAGAGATATATACAGAGATTTGCTTAAATTAAAAAAAAACTGCAGGATTACCAGGATTTACTATTAGCTTTCCTTTTTTTTATTAATATAACTCATGTTATGCACACACAACTCCATGCAGAAAGTCCCCAGTCAGGATTACCAGGACCTATGCTTCAAGACAACAGTGCAAACTGTATGTATATACACAAAAACTGTATCCCAAGAGGTAACAGTCCTTCATTCCAACAACTAGGACAGCTGAAAGTAGGTGCAGCCTGGAGGTGTGCGCCCCCCCCCAAGTAAAATAAATTAGACCTGTTTAAAAGAGTTAAAGTATTTCTCGTATCGCAAAGAGCTACATTTAAATGTTGAATTCCACAGATTTTTGCATGGCATTGACTGATGTTTCTGAAAATAAAGGTTTTGTTCTGGTTATTGTTTTAATAGGAATGTCTCTGCCTTAAAGAGCTTAGAGAGAGTTTCTTTAAAGCAGTAGAAAGCAGTCAGAGTGATCTCAGTTTGGAGAATCGGGGGAGTCAAGCTAATCTCTAAATTAGGCTAACTTTTAAGCTAACACTCATTTACAAAAGCAGCACATCGTCAATATCTAATTTCTACAGTCTACATCTAATTCACCTCCAGCTTTAATCTCATGCAGTTTTAGTCATGTCTACACCTCAATACTTTTGCATGAAATTAACATTTTAATAGTCACAGTGTTTGTCAACTAAGCAACATTAGTGTTGAGGCTGTTGTTCACTGGTCTTCAAGCAGCAACTTATCACATCCTATAAGAAAAGTTTTCTAACTCTGAGGTTGGTGCCTGCTGAGCATCATTACCTCATTACCTTCACAGGGAGATGCAACAGTTCTTTGCACCCGCCTATAAATTTCAATAAAGTATCTAGGACCTTGTGATTAGTCCAATTAGGTGCAATGATTCCCTGTTTCACTTGGGTAGAAATATGACATATAGTAACACAGAGGACCACATTCTGAATATTTTAAAAAGCAACTCATTCCCATTGTAAGTATGGTGGAGGATCTGTGATGCCTTGGGTCGGTTTCTCTTCCAAAGGTCCTGGGAACCTTGTTAGAGTGCATGAACTCTTTGAAATACCAGGAAACTTTAAACTAAAGGTAATTTATGATAAAAACAGCAGTTATGGCAACATTATGCTAAACTTGTTGTTCAAACCTGTTACAGTCTAAAACATCAGCCCTGTTAAGTCAAACTGTGCCCTCCCTGCTGTGGTTTCAGGTTACTTCAGCAGGTCTGAGTATACACACCCATTCAGCCCACAGGAACCCAACCCCTCAGATGGTAATGAGGTAATGATGCTCAGCCCGTCACCAACCTCAGAATTAGAAACATTGCCTTATAGGAAGTGATCAGTTGCTGCTTGAAGACCAGTGAGCAAAAAGTTTTATTCTTCATTTGGATGTCACGTTTAAACTGTAAATCAGAATAACATAATAACACATGAAGAGGTGATATTTAAATCACATCTTTAGTGTTTATTTGATATTTTTGGACATGTGATGTGAGCTAACTTCATCCTGGGAGAGAAAAGCAGCACAGATGGTCACCCTGAGACAACAAGAGGAGCCAAGGTCACAAGACTCTGCTCCTGCCAGACACTGAAGCAGTCAATGAATGTATTGACGCACACAGTCACTCTCAAAGGAAATTTGAGAGACTAATTAAGGTAACATTAGGGCTCCACAATATATTATACATATAAAGTTATTGTTGTTGCAACATACATAGCATCACGTAATGTGCATAAAGCGAAGAGATATTATCTAAGTACAATGTTTTCAGGCTTTTGTGTGTAATACATTTTGTGAAGCTTGTTGTTTAATGCATTTTTTTCAATAAAATCTTGTTCAAAACAGCCAGGACAGAAAAAAATTGACACAATTTGGAGGTGTGCGCTCTTTCCCCTCCTAGTAGAACCACTACGTCTGCATGAAGTCCACAGCATACATATTTCTATGTAAAAGGGGCTTGAGTCTGAGGTTTTAATTCTTGGTATGGATAAATCAAATTGTTTGGAATCCTTTTGGTAGAAGCTGTTTCCGGTTGTGCACATCCCAATGTTTATAACTTTCTACGGCCAGAGCGAATGGTGCTTTCCAAATAGGAATAGCGGCCGGTTCACTCATGCAAGAGTATGCATGGGTGGAAATAAAAACAGAAGCACACACTTAAAAAAAACTGCCCCAAAGTAACATTTATGAATCAAACTATGCAGTTAGTGTTATCTGTTAGGAAGAATGTCCGCTATACATTCTTCTTCTGCTGGTAAATGTTGAATACGGGCAGATTGTATTCTGCAATGACATCTGCTGCCTAAAATGAGAACTGCAACGAGTGATTGGGGACGTTCTTGACCAGAGCCTTAAGAAAGCATTGTTGTAATCTCCTTCTCCTAAGCTCCACCACGAAACCGGAACTAAAAGCCACAATGTTGACATAATGAAACATAAAAAAGGCATTTCTGAGCAAGATATACTTGTTGCTGATATCCTTCTTTTAGTAAGGAAACCTTTAAAAGACGCTTTTGTTTTTAAAGGCTTTATTTAAGACTTAATTGATATCTGCAGTTAAAATCTGTCTAACTTCAGAGACTAAACCCAAAATGCCATGTTACTTGGTCTCTGACAGAATGAGGTCCAGATTTTTGTGGCTTAAAGTTCAACACAATTACTGGCCTCATATCACCCATTAAAAGCAGTTTTAGCTGTTTCTTACCATTTGTAGCAGTAAACTTATGGCAGAGCCTTAAATTATGAAGCAAAGTATCTCAGCATTAGCAATTGGATTAACTGGTGCTGTGTACCTGGAGTTGAGGTGATCCTGACAACCTCTGACTTCTGCAGAAGATGGATGACCTCCATCCAGGAGCTGCTGTACTATCAGATTAACATCCAGGATTCGTCCCATTAGGCTGTTCATCTCCTGGTCCAAGCTTTCAAACCTAAATTAAAGACATGGGTGGATTCAGAAACGTTAGAGCAGTCATGGTTTTATTTTTCTTATACAGGCCTTCAAGTCCTTCTTACCTGTGTGCCACTACTTCCACGTCCTCCAGTTTTTCAGGGATCTCCATCTTCTCCAGCCACTGCTCCTTCTCATCAATCCAGAGTTCGCAGGCGTTGACCTCGCTGAACATGCCGTACACAGCGAGCGCGTCGTGAAGCCACTGCTGTCTGAGTATGGCGACCTCAGCGACCTCTGTGTACAGCTGCTCCACTTCGCCCAAACGCACCTGCACCTCCTGCAGACAGGGAAGGAAACAGTCAGGAATTATTAAAAAGATAAAAAATATATATAGACCCTGATTGCAATTAAAGGTTTTAGTATCATTACACAGATAAGGTTATAACACACCTCCTGCTCTCGGTATTGCAGAGGCAGCACCACCATGTGTTTGCGTAGCGCAACTACATGTAATCTGTGTTTATCGATCGCCTCCGTGACCCCTTTGTGTTTCTTCAGCAGGGACTGAGTGGAGTACTCATCGTGACCGAAGTCCTCGCTGGAGACCAGACGGTAGGCATCCTGCAGCCAGGCCGCCTGGTCATCTGTCTCCGTGGAGAACTGGAAAAAGTTGAGCGCCTCCTGCAGGTGGCTTAGATGCTGTGCGGCCTGGTCCTCCAGATTTTTCCACTCGTCTTTAACTTCCATGATGCGTTCCTGGATCCCTGCCGTGCCAAAGCTCTTTTCACTCAGAATCTGCTTCCCTCGCTTTATGGTGTTCTGGAGAAGAAGGCAGAAAAACTCCTGAAGTGTTAGACATAGATTTTGGAAAGAGGTAATGTGGAAGATTACAAAACAATGTGGAACCCTGTATTAAATTACTACTAGGGATGCACAGATATAAATTTTTGGGCCAATATGATATGTGATATTAATATCGCTGTTATGGCCGAAAACCAATATTTACCTACAGTATTTATATTTCCCATGAAAGAAAACGACCACACCTCTGAAATTGCTTCTCTGGTTCGGTTAAAAACCCCATAATCCTGCACAGCATCACGATCATTGTCACATGACCAAACAAATCCCACATGACCAACCTCCTCCTCTTCCAGAAACACATAACAGCGACAAGATGAAAATAAACATTGGATATTAACATGGGCCCAGTTTTACTTATCAGATCGATACTGACATGTTAACAAATAGCTAAAATCTGCAGATACTGTTAATGTTAATACAGATATATGGTGCATCCCTAATTAATGTTCTTCATAAACAATGAATCCAACTCTATCCCTGCAGATTTAATCTAACAACGTAGAGATGTTCATACATTTCATGCATGAGACCTCATCTACCAGGTGAAAAAGCAAAAATAAAACCTAACTGATGATGAACTGACATTTTTTAATACACAAATAATCACTGAAAATTAAACATCAGATCTTATGAGTCTAGGTACAGTCAGTGTTCATGGTGCAGACACCATTAAACCAAAACCTAAAACACACACCTGCAGCAGTGAGCGGTGAGCCAGCAGCTCCCCGGCCAGAGTCTTGTGTTTCTGAAGTAACCTCAGCACACTGCTCAGATCCTTCCCATATCCCTGAGAGGCCAGGATGGAGCTTTTCTCCCGAATCCAGGCCTCCGATTCTTCCAGCTCCTATCAAAGTGGTGATTCGTGGTTAAAAAGAAAATCTACAGTTTTTTATTACTAAAAGAGCTACAAATAATAGGACTTTTACATATTAGACTAAAAATACAAACATTTGGTTTAGTTCTCTATGAGATTTCTGAGGGGCAGCTGTTATCAGGTATAAATCTGTATAAATCTTGTGTCTTTGTGATGGAAATTGTGTGAAAGACGACTCATTTGTCTATGAACTGGTTTAGAAGGTTATGCCTGAAGGGGTAAACAGTGGATGTTGTTACATTAAAAAGAAATAAATATATATTTACCAACTAAAATTAACTGATCATGATGAAAATGTTCCAAAGATATAAACTGCATCTGATAAAACTCAGACAAGTCATCCTGTCAAGGACCCATTAGTGGATGAGAAGGAAGAGTAACAAAAGAGCCAAAGGGTTAACTCACCAAATTAATCTGCAATGTAGAACATTTAGATTTTCATGAATAAGTTTGTTTTAAGTTAAATTTGATAACAAAACCCTAGACTCTGTTATAATCTATGTATGATGAAAAACACATGAAGGGATGAAATTCAACTCAAATTGAGGTGTTACCTTTAATAAAGCAGTTTACTATCTCTACCTGCCAGTTAACACAGCTATAAGACGTTACACAGTCGCTGCACAGCCCAAAATCCAACTTGATCCAACTATAATAAATGTTTTACAGTGCGTTTAGATTTTAATGGGAGGCTGCAACATTTGCAGTCATGGAAGAAGAAACCGCATTTCTTGTTCAGTTCTAGAGAATCACCTTTCAGGACTAAATAAGAACAAACTAAAAGGATCTGTTCCTTATCGGTTTCTTCATAAAGCTAAAAGGTTTGCACATATCAAACTGAAGCAGATGCCCAGGTCTGACGAGGAACAATTGACCCTTCTCAGAAACCCTGCCCAGATGTTTCACCAATGTTTCGCTAACACACCTTGATTTGCCCGATATAGGTCTGTAAACAAAATGCATCACAATAAATTCTGCAACTTTAACAGTGTGAAGGAGTTTTGTTCCTCAAATATACAGAAACACAGCAACAATTCCAGATGTCATTATGTTTAAACACAAATCAAGCCAACATGAAAAACCTGTGTGTGGAAAAACTAAGTACACCCCATGATCCACCAGTTTGTGGAAGCACCTTAAGCATGAGTTACTCTTTATCAGTCTCTCACACTATTGTGGAGATGAAGTCCTACTCTCCTTTACCATCACAGATATTTGATTCTGCGCAGCTCTCTGACGGTCCCACCACAGCATTTCAATCAGGTTGCAGTCTGGACTTTGACTAGGCCATTGCAGCACCTTGATTTTCTGTTTCAGTCATTCTGTTGTAGATTTGCTGCTGTGATTGGGACAAACCTGTTTTGGCCAAGCTTCAGCTGTTCCACTCAGTGACAGCAAGGTACCGATGTCCTATGGCTGCAGAACAAGCCCAAATCATCACCCATCCACCACCATGCTTAACAGTACATATGAGGTGATTGTAATAATATGCCAGCCATTTCTACTTTGGTCCCATTTGTTTAAAAAACGTTGGTCCAGAAGTCTTGAGGTACATTTAAATACACATTTAGACAGTGAGGCTGTGATGCCATATTTTTTCTGTATTTTTCTGTATTCCTGTTCTTTTCCTTTTTATTCACCTCTTTCTACGTATTTTTGGTCCTGAACTTTAACACTTAAGATGCTAACTGAGGCCAGCGGAGTCTGAGACGAAGCTCTGAGGTGTTTTTTAAATTTATCTCTGCAATGCACATGCTGTCTGAATTTGATGTACATTTGCTTCAATATCAACATTTTAGCTTCATCCTTGTTAAATGAAGAGCAACAGTGTGGAATCTGTGGTGTGTTGTTGTTTTTGAGTGGGGATTTCAAGGATCTTAGACCCTACTAAAGAGCAGATCATTCTTTTTATTTCCTGATCTGTCCTAAATAAGTAGTTCTCATGTTTTTGAAGCATCCTATATGCAACATAGATGCAAAACCTCCTCTCCAACCCATCCCACCTGAAAAAAGGTCCACAGCTGTCTCGACTCCTCAAGCTCAGCCCGTCGTTTAGCCGCCAGCTGTTTCAGTTCCTCCAGACAGGAAGACACGTGGTTCACACGGTTACAGATCACCTGCGGGTCACACGGCTGGTAGCCTGGAAGGCAAAAATAATCGATTAATGAACCTGGAGTAAGGCTGGTGGGAATAACACACTGTGCTCCAGAAATCCGTCTACATCAATGATAAACTAAGATTAACTTACAATAACAATGAATGATTCCCTTTGTTTGATTTAGTGATTGAATGAAAACCTGCAGTTCAAGAGTCCTGGGGCTGCCTGGTTGGATGTTTGTGGGCTTCTTCCACCAAACTGGTTCCAGTGCTAAATGGGTCCAACTTCTGTCTGTTTCCACTACTGTAAATCTTTTGTCTAAACCACGGTTCTGCAACCAGTGGCTCCAGAACCACATGTGGCTCTTTGGCCCATCCCAAGAAGAGATGTTTTTAATTATAAATTATATATTCCACTATTCCACCTGTAACTGGTGGGTTGCTGGTTCGAACCCCCGCTCTATCTGTTGTTGTGTCCTTGGGCAAGACACTTCACCTGGTTTGACTGCTGATGGTGGTCAGAGGGCCCGGTGGCGCCGATTGTATGGCAGCCTCACTTCTGTCAGTCTGCGCAGGGGAGCTGTGGCTACACTGTATGTGTGAATGGGTGGATGACTGATTGTAGTGTAAAGCGCTTTGGGGTCTCTGAGGACTTGATAAAGTGCTTTACAAGTGTAGGCCATTTACCATATATAGGAAACAAGAAAGGGTGGTTTTAGCAGTTTTTCTGTATGCTTTTATGCAAGATCTGCCAAGAATATCTACAATACAAAGGCACCAATTGTTCAAGACTTTTAAAAGTAATTTAATGTTTTTAGCCTTATAATATATGCGTTATATCTTTGTGTCTCTGCTCTGTTCTCTCTAACCCCCAGTCGGTCGTGACAGATGGCCGCTCACACTGAGCCTGGTTCTGCTGGAGGTTTCTTCCTGTTAAAAGGGAGTTTTTCCTCTCCACTGTCGCTACATGCATGCTCAGTATGAGGGATTGCTGCAAAGTCAACGCCAGTGACTGTCCACTGTCTCTACATGCTACATCCAGGGGAGTGAATGCTGCAAGTCACTGACTGGATGCAATCTGCGGGTTTCCTTAGACAAAAAAAACTTTTATCCAATTTGAAAAAAAACTGAATCTGACTGCAGTGTTCAATGGTTAGGATAATTGGAATGTATGTACCGACTTTTGTGAAGTGCCTTGGAGAATTGGTTGTGAATGGCGCTATTAATAAAAAAATGAATTGAATTGAATTGAATTGAATTAAGAGGGTTACATATATTTCTTGACTTTCCATGTTTATGGACAGGCTCAAGACTGAAAACAGAAATACATTTTAGTTCAATTTCCTTAGCTATCAAAATAAAACATCTAATTTAGTACATGTTTAAAATCTATCTGTTTTTCCAGGTAAAGATACATTTTATTTTGTAGCAGCGGGGCAAAAGTGGCTCTTTGAATTGAAAAGGTTGCTGACCGCTGGTTTAGGACTAGGCGCGGGCTTAAACATTGAAAATGTTTAAAATGTAGGTGCTTTTTATGTCTTTAATTGAATGTAAGAACAAAACTATATAAAGCACAGTGGAGAAAAATCCTCATGAGGATGAAGAGAAAAGGTTTTTCTATGGTCAAAGGTCAAGCTGATGAGCTCAGACTGATTTCAGGTAACTGTCTCAAATGTGCACCTCAGATAACTCATTGTCTCAATCAGAACAAGCCTAACATCTGATCCTCGTTCTTTTTCTGAAAAATGTTGATTATTTTGGTGATTTCACATGCATGTATGAACAAATGTGTAGACGCATGAGTGCGTGCATGTCCACATCCACAGGTGTGCACACAAGCTTGACGGTGGGTAAGAGGACACAGCTTATTTGTCCACGTTGGGAACCAGAAACTCTTTGCCTCTCCTGTGTGTGTATGTGTACCCTCTATTGTGGTGAATTTGAGCGCGGCAGCGTTGAGCGTCTCCACTCTCTCAGCTTGCACAGAAATATCAGCTTCCTGCAGGCTGTGCTTCTGCAGCAAGTCGTCCACTTCCAGAAGATGCTTCCTGAAGTCCTTCGACAGCAGCTGAGCCTGAGAGGATTGGGGCGATGGATAGGAAGGAGGCAGGGTGAGCAAAACAGAAGGAGAATGGAAAAAAGAAAGACACCTTTTAACACATTATAAACTATCCCTTTTACAAGATGTGTAAAAACAGCAGCATGTTCTTTCACTGACAGTGAGAAATTAAGAAAATTCAGCTTTTATTCTGAGTAGATTTGATGCTAACAGAAAAGTTTTCACATTTATGTTTCTTTTGTCCTGCTGAAAATAGTGGAGGCCAACAGATTTTTATTAAAATGTCCTGGCCTTTGTCAGAGGTCACAATGCCATGCACTCTAACTAGCTTTGCAGGGCCTTGGAGATGCCCACAGCATAACAGATCCTCCGCCATACTAAACTATGGACATGATGTGCCTCCTAAGCAAATTAGCTTGGCAGGTTTTTGTGTGTTTTATGTAGACAGCACCTAATGGTTGTTAAGGTCAGTAGATGACCCTAATTTGCCAGTAACATGCCTTCCCACCCGTCTCTCTGTACTTGGTGAAAGCCTTCGGTTTCAGTTGCTTTAAGCTTTTTATTTATTGCTCTGACTGTAGTCATTGGCTATTCAGCTGACTTATGAAGGTAAACACACATCTACCCCACCTCAATGGCATGTTCTCTTGTTTTTCTCATTTGGAAGGGCAGCTAAGAAAAGTAGGTCACATCTACCATAGTCCCGTCTTGACTCCTTTAAAAAGTAGCTGAGGAAATTCTTATTCAAATGTGCTTTTCCTTAAGATCATTTTAAATATTTTGTATATTTGTTTTTGATTGTCGGCACAATCTGTTGTCTGTTTCTGTGAACGGTGCTTTAGATTTAAAATTGGCGTAGTTTGTGGTGGTGAAGGACCAAAGCGGCAGCAGGACATTGAAAGGAACATGGTAGATGGATACATTTAATTAAATACTGGAAACTCAGGAACCAGGGATTAACAAAAGCATGAACAGGAGGATTTACAGACAACCCGACAATAAGGGAACAGAAAACATGGACTTAAACACAACAGGATTAACAGAAATCAGGTGAGTGCAATCAAACGGAAACAGAACAGGTGCAGATCATGATATAAATGTACTGACTTTATATATCCCACTCAACCAGGAGACCATAGAATAACTAACTAAAACTTCCTTCGATTTAAAAATGCTTCATGCTACGCTCATTTTACACTACTTTTTGGCAGAAATTGTTGATTGTACAAAATGTAACTATTCCTTAATATCAGATTTTTTTACCCACTGAATAAATGTTCATAATTTATATAGTAGTATTTTTTTAAATTCTTCATTTTGAGTGAAAAGAACTATTTATTTTAAGGCTCTTTACCATTTCTTTAACAACATCACCAACAGTAATCATGGATTTCACTGTAAATGTTTCTTCTGGATCTTCTCGGAATAAAATCACACCCTTCAGTACCTGCGTGTCCTCCATCCAGTCGATCATGTACACCATGTCCTGAAATGTCTTCTGCAAAGCCAGGTTCTTCTCCAGGCGGGTCCTCCTTCCAGCCACCAGCTCCTTCAGTAGACTCCACTGGCCCAGGATGTTCTCCTTGCGCGCCAGGATGCGTCGGATGTCATAGTATCCTTCCTTCTCCATCTCTGAGGACAGCTCCATAACCACGCTAATCCTCTCTTCATACGAGGCTATGTCCGCCTCGATGGCCTCGTGTTTCTTCATCGCTGCCTCAACTGCAGGTAGATCGTAGCCAAAATTGTCCTACAGGCAGAGGAAAAAAGTATGAAGCTTAAGAAATTGAGGAGAAGTCAAGATAATGCTAAAGCAGACTTTATTGATACCTTTTTAGGTCTTCCTGACGTATTTTCTACCAGGCTGAATTTTTACTTGTGCAAAAAGCATTCACTCATATTTTTGTTGTTGAAGCCAGCAGCAGCAGAAGTGTCTCCTGCCAGAGGTACAGTGTGCAGAAACTTACAGGGGCTGATCTGCACCTACTTGCGATACGAGTCTCTGGTTCTCGTTGAGCCACGCCTGCCTCATGGTCGTTTTGTGGTCGAAGCGTTGAGCCAACAGCTCCAGTTTCTCCTGACGAATCAGCTCCTTGCGCAGAGCCACGCCCCTCTCATGCTCTGCCTTCTCCAGACGCTCCCAGGCCTGGATGATAAACAGCAAAAGAAAAGGAATTGAATGAGAAGGTAATGTAGAAAAAATGAAGCGATGTCATTTAAAGAACCACTGCTGACCTTGTTGATATCTGAGATAAGCTTCCCATCTTGAGGCACGTAGGGTTTCTGGTTATTGGCTCTGAGTTTGCTTTGGATGGTGAACAGAAGGACCTCAAGATTTCCTTTTTCCTGAAACCTGGACAGAAAAAGGGAAACCTCTGTTATCTTTTCATTTCACAGGATCCCCCCCGTTTTAGCGATAATTATCAGCACTCATCAAATCATATTGACCTTCTGTCAATAGAAAAATAAAGACAGACTCAGGATGATGCTCCATATCAAGCACATATTCAGGATCTTGACCAGGGACACTTATACTCTGAGATTGGGTTGTTTTTGCCTTTTTTGTGTTCACTTCAGCAGCTGGCAGGAACACAAGTGAAAGTATCACTTTGAATTTTATAGATTAGGTTGAGAAATAGTTTGCTGACTAACTGCAGCAGATTTTTTTATGCTGTAGATGTAGAAACAGTAAAATAACCGCGACTCTATGCCAGACTAGGATGTTTTTATTCCTGCAGACTCTTAAAGCTCCCAAATTTGTTAAACTTATAGCTTTAAAATTTCTAATATTTTCTTCTACAGTCCTCTGCCCTCCCTAGTAGACATCACCACCTCCTACTGTCTTAGCAGGGCTAGGAAGATCCACTCAGACCCCTCAACCCCAGGGTGGTGTATCTTCCACCTTCCTACCTTCCTGTGCAATATGGTGTTTAATGTGGTGTTATTTGATTTGATTCATGTTATTGTTTTTCTTTCTTAATATCTCCTTTATTTACTATAAACCTATTTCTGTCTACCTAATTTATTTGTGCATCAATCAGAAAGTCTGACCAATTTCTACCTCATCTTTTATTAAATGACAGTAAAGATTATTCTATTCTATTCTATTCTATTCTATTCTATTCTATTCTATTCTATTCTATTCTATTCTATTCTATTCTATTCTATTCTATTCTATTCTATTCTATTCTATTATACTCTATTCTATTCTTTCTTCCAGAGCTACAGCTGTTAGATACTTCCCTGCATGTTTTATTTTTATACACCCTTAGGTACTGCGATGTATCATTTCAAGATTGTTTCAAAATTGATCAATTAATGCAGAACCAATGAATTGTGATAGTATATTTATCATGGGCTGTGCATCTGGTGCATCTGCACCTTTCTGAACCCCTAATAATACACTAGTTACTATTTCACTGGACCAACTTTTTTCCGCTGCAATCAGAGACTTTCAAACAACAGAACAGAAATATCGGTCTCCAGAGTGTATATTTGGACCGCACTCTATTGGTTTTCATTCTGAAATGACCTCACATGACATTAAAATGTCAACATGGCGTTTTAAAATCAGTGCACATACTTGATGGGCTTCTCTATAGTGCAGTAGGTGGTGAAAGCCTGCAGCTGCTGCTGAACTCCAGTCAGTGAGTTGGCAAATTTCTGGTTGCTGATGATGCCGATGGTCTTCTCGATCCAGTCCAGAAGGTCTGATGCTAAAGCGTCATACCGGTTGATGATCGTTTCCGTCTCGATACAGTTGTCCAACACCTGAGCCCGAAAAATAAAATAAAAACAGAGGAGATAAACATGAACATTAGGAGCAAAGACCTAATAAAATACAGAGAACATTTTAAAATAAATTAACTTTTCCTCTCTGCACCACAAAAACTTATTTATGAGGAAACGATCAATAACATATTTAGGAAGTATGTACAGAAATAATATAAAAACAGATGCTGAAAAAATATTACATATTCAATAAACACCTTTTTGACCATTATTTTCCATAACTGCAACATTTCCATTGGTGTTTGCAGACTAAAAGTCAGAGAGAAAAGCAAAACAAAACAAAAATAGTTCAGACAAGCAAAGGTAGCAATAACATAAATATAAAAAGGAGAGGTGAAAAAATAACGTCGTAGGAAGTAAAACAAAACATTTTTTCATAAAAACAATAAATAAAAAAATGAAGATAAATGTTGTTTTTTTATGCATTTTTATTGGTTGTTTCTACATCTCCAAGTTTATTTTTACTTTTTTGTTACATTCCAACTTTCAAACTGTTTTTGCATATTTTTCATGATTTTTTTTCTTTTTCATTTTCAGATTTATGTACATTTGAACCAGATATTTACATACACCCTTTTATTTTTTTCTTTACTGTCTGACAATAAATCAGACTATATCTTTCCCTCTTTAGCTCAGTTAGGATAATCTAAATTTGATCTAAATTCCATTTCCTAAATTCCAGAAAAATTTGAGAAAAAAAATTATTTGAGGATTTTTTTTGATTGATGATTCATAATTTACAGTAAAAACTGATTGAAAAGCAGACCCTGGTCAAAATGGGATGGAATAACAACACTGGGAGCAAAAAGGAAGAATAACACACAACTCTATTATATAACGGCTGAACATTCTGGCTAATTAGCTACTAATCACACTATTTAAAAAAATCAAGTGGTGAAAAACCAAAAACCATCCTAATTAGTACTTCGTAGCACCTCCTCTGACTTTAACGACATCTTTAACAACATCTTGCTCCAGGAGTATTTATTCAGATGTTGTATCACTGTTTAAAAAGGTGTATCTGTTACCTTGCCAACCCTCTTCCCCTCCACAATAAGAGCCTTCATCTTGGAGAAGTAGTGGTAGTAGGAGACCACATACGTAATGATGGACTTTTCATCTGGGTTCTCAGTGTTCACATCTGAATGAAAGAAACAAGACATCTGCTCAGCTGTCAGTTCAAATACATGGGATCAATGAGCGGTTTTAAGGTACACTAATATCCTGGTTTAGTACGTACCTTGGTGTTAAAGTCTCGGTTCGGGACGTTTTGATGAAGAGAAACATGTATTTTTATTCTCTTTGATTTATTCAGCAGTGAAAAGGGAATTTTTCACATGTAGAATAGTTTGATTTTATTATGTTTTACAACATCAAAGAGCAGCTAGTAAAGATATAACTGGAGATTTGTTTTGGTTATTTTCAATTATTTTTAGGATAATCACATAAAGCCAATACCTGGATAAATTATACAGTAATAAAACCACCTGGAAATGCTCATGGTTGTTATTTAGGAAATTCTGAATAAGGTGGCACTGATATTTGGGAATAAAAAACGTTTAAATCACTTTGGAGTTGTCTGAAATATGGAAGATCCAGAGTACGACTTGTCCCTGAATGCACCTTAAACGCTCAGCTCTCCTTAGAGGAGATCCTGCCGACATGTCTGCTGCTGTGAATGCTACTAATGGCAGCAGGATTTGGACCTAATTTTTCTCCAGTACCAGTGGTGTTTACATTTGGCTTGAAGTTGTTTCAAGTGAGTGATTAAGTTGAAAAATGCTGACAAAACCTTTGATTTGGTCTTTCTTTCTTTCAGCATCTTTACTGTAGCTGAATAAGAAGCTGTAACTTTCCTTAGATTGTTGACTTAAACTGTCTAAAATCAGGGGCTGCATCCTTCGTAGGCCGGGTCTTTTAAAGGATGCAGCCCCTGAATCTGGACACAGCTTTAGTGATAGCTGGGAGTCCACCCGGTTTGTCTTGGTGTCATGCTCTGTGCACTTAGTTCTGCACATAAACATTCTGCACATGTTGAGCTTTAAAACTCTGTATTCGTTGGTACGTCTGCGTGCAAAATCGAAAGGGCAGTACCAAATATTCTCAGTACATATTCATGTGGTGTTACAGCCCTGGGGTTTATCTGAGTGAGGTCTAAATTCATCGTTCCCCATAAAGCTATATATAACGTGGTTTGAATGACCTCAGTGTGATAAGTGATACGCATTCTCACCCTCAGGGTCCAGAAGTTTGGTGAGACCCAGGTGGTGCTCAGCAACGTTAAAGGCTTGCTGGAGGTTGTGGGTCGCATTGGAGCGTGTCAGCTTGTGGAACTCTATTAGGTCAGGTCTGCAGGGTAGAAACATGGAAACCCTCATGTAAGTATGGCTGCGAAATACTGTAAATGTGTTCACATCAAAAAGAAATGTAAAATATCTGTCATAAAAATACAACCCAGGCTGTGTAGACAAGTGTTACCTGTGTCTGTGTATGAGGGCGTTGAAGGCAAGACCGTCTCTCCAGCAGGTGGTGAAGTTCTGAATGTTTACCTCAGGGTACCTGGAGCAAAATGTACGCCACAGAGGAGCACACCCCATTTAAAATGAAGAAATCTTTGTTTAAAGCTTAAACCAGGCTGGGTTTCATGTGTTTTTGCATCACTGCTCACCCTGCAGTCTTCATCTGGCACCAGAGCAGCAACGCGTCCTTAGCGGAGCGGGTTTCTCTGTTGTCCGCTGTATTTATTTTGATCACCTGGATCTGAACAAGAACACATGAGGCAGGATGTCATATTTTTCTGACACGTTGTCCATCTGTTCTCAGACATAAAGTCTTAGGATTTGTTCATTTACAATCATATTTTCTGGTATAATTAACTTACTGTAAACTGAATAATAATGTGTTTGTTACCAAAAGCAAAGTCGTTGCTGTTGTTCTCCTATTTGCTCACAATCACATTATCTGAACACACAAGCTCCAATATAAACACAAAACCTCATCAATACAAGAAAAGCTAAGAAAACGTGAATAGAAACAGATAATGAAAACCCACAATTCAGTGTCTCAGAAAATTAGAAGATTAAAGAAGATTAATGAAAAAGGATATTTTAAATAGAAATGTCAGACTTTTGACAAGTATGTTAATTTCTATGGGGCTTCTCTTTAATGAATTACTGCATCAGTGCGGTGTGGCATGGAGGAGATCAGCCTGTGGTTCTGCAAAGGTGTAATGGAAGCCCAGGTTGCTTTGATAGCGGCCTTCAGGTCATCTGCGTTGTTGGTTCTGGTGTCTCTCATCTTCCTCTCGACAGAACAGATTCTCTGTAGGGTTCAGGTCAGGCCAGTTTGCTGGCCAATCAAGAACAGTACCACCATGGTCACTGAACCAGCTTCTGGTACCACTGGCAGTGTGGGTCAATACTAAGTCCTGCTGGAAGATAAACTCAGCAAAGCTTGTCAGCAGAAGGAAGCATGAAGTCCTCTAAAATTTACTGGTAGATGGCTGTATTGACTGTGGACTTCAGAAACATTGTGGACCAGAACCTGCAGATGACACGGCTCTTCAATCATCAAATCATCACTGACTGTGGAAACTTCACACTGGACTTCAAGCAACATGGATTCTGTGCCTCTCCACTCTTCGACAGACTCTGGGACCTTGATTTCCAAATGACTGACTGACTCCAGCCTCAGTCCAGTCCTTGTGAAGCTCCCCCAAATTCTTGAGTGGATTTTGCTTGACAATGGTCTCAAGGCTGTGAATCCTCTATCACCCCCCATCCCCCCACCCACACACATCCAAGCACATATGGACTGACAGCTGCTCTACCTCTCAGCAACATGGTGTCCCTTCGTCTTCTTAAAAGATTTAGGTGAGTTTATGTAAATTTGATGCTCTATATGACATTTTTACTCTGTGTCAATTGTTTTTAAAGAGCACTGCGGTTGTATGCCGTTTCATCATCCGACCCTGGAAAAAAGAAGTACATGTTCATTTCTCAGGCAACTATGATTTGTTAAAAAATAATTAAAATAAATACATGGCTATAAAGGCTTGATTTGTTATACATAAAAAGATATATGAAAATCGGAATTTAAAGCAAAATAATTAAAACTGTTATTTATTATTTTGGACTAATACATCCTGAAGGAGCAGACACTAAGCTATTCAAAGCAGTGCACCATGCGCCTCCTGAGAAGAACATGATCAAGCCTAATATGCCGGTGACAGTGAGAAATATTCAACAAATCATTTCACAGGGACATGATACAAGGTAATTGGGGACATGACATCCTAAAACCAGCTGCTGCCGCCGAACACAAATCCACACTCTCACATTAAAGGACACATAAACCAATAACATGAATGGGTCACATGAAGTAGTATACACATAAAAACAAGCTTTATGATTTAGTTTAAACAATCAGTCTTGTTTAACATTTTGAAAATCTGTCATTTTTAGAAACAAGGCATTAATAGTAAAGACATTTGGAAAAAAGAAAACATAC
The DNA here is from genome assembly GCA_036173005.1 of Crenichthys baileyi. Taxonomy (NCBI): domain Eukaryota; kingdom Metazoa; phylum Chordata; class Actinopteri; order Cyprinodontiformes; family Goodeidae; genus Crenichthys; species Crenichthys baileyi. The sequence continues at coordinate 198,735 of JAHHUM010001568.1, forward strand.
CTTAATTTAAACAGACGTTTAGCATTTTACTCACTTTTTAAAAAGATGGGAGTTTTTTATGCAAGTAAAGCAGATGTATTCATCGCAAATAAATAAAAATGACAATTAGCCAACCATTTGCAACTTAATTTGAATCTATTGCAAATAATTACAGGCGGTTATTATTTGCAGTTCTGTAGATATGTTAGGTTTACCTCTTGCTTTTCTATCAATCCTCTCCCTCTCTGTCTCACCCTGTTTCTGCCTCTGTGCAGTCACTGCAGTACTTTGGCCCTATCTGCTGACCTGGCAAAGCAAACTCTCAGTTTCACCTCAGAGGCAGGAGGGAAAGGAGAAAAGAGATGGAGATGAGGAGAGACAAAGTGCACCAAGAAAAGCCAGATGGACAGCTGAAATCTAGTCTTCCTATCGTTCTTTAGGTGTATTTTTATAGAAATATTTTGTACTTTTTTAACCCAGGGATACTGAACTATAATGGCATTATGAAACCTTAAATGCAAGAATATAAAAACCTAAAAACATTCTTTTTAATTTTTTCATTTCATCACTCTGAAATCAAAAATCAAGCCGGGCTAAACCACCATAATTGGTTCTGTTCAAGGCTTTGCTAACATTACAGCTAATTTTGGCACCAGAAAAGGTTTCAGTAAGATAAGAGAATCATGAACCCACACTGATAAATAAACACAAGCACACATAGAAATTAGTGCGCAAGTTAAAGTTTCCTGCATGAAACGATTCAAGAGGCTGAGAAATCACAGCAGAACTAGTCAAAGAAAAGATACTAGCATGACTCGCACGTAGCTAACAGTAGAGTAGCAGAATCGTGAGAAGCAACAGATCTTTAGCTTTACTCCTCACTTAGGCCAACAGCATATAATTTTAATAATTACAAACAAAACCGCTTAGAAAAAGAACATATTTAATGTCAAACATCTGTTTATTTAAGCTAATTAAGTTAATTTAAAATTTAAGCTAGCTAATATTGTTGCTAATTGTAATTTCATGTGACTAATAAATTTTAAATCCCCATACAATACTAAAGTGAACAAAAAATGCAATATTTCTATCAGTGGGTTCTCTCTGGGTACTTCCTCTAATAGTCCATGACTATTAGGCCAATCGGTCTCTCTAAATTGCCCTGAGGTATGAGTGTTTGCAATGTTGTCTGTCCTGTGTGATTCTGTGATAGACTGGCAACCTGTCCAAGGTTTACCCTGCCTCTCACCTACTGATAGCTGGAGATAGGCACCAGATCTCCCAACCCTACCCCCCTTGACCCTGCAAAGATAAGTAGGTTTAGATGATGGGTGGATGGATTAATTTTCCAAAAATGTTTCAGTAAGGGTCATTTTGAACCTTACTGATGGATCACGTACAGCCCACACAGACCATTCATCTCTCTTTCTCAGTCCTCTGGGTTACAGAGGTAACACACATTACACAATAATTCTCTTGGCAGCTCTGTTAGATGTGCTTCATGGCAAGTAGCTTGGCCAAATATGGCAATACCGTGTCCCTAGAGACGGTCCATGCCTGTGAAATCTATGGAAGGGGCTGAACATTGCTATGTATGCACTGTGGACTAAAGCAACACTGTAGCATGGAAACAAATTTAAGAGAAGCTGTGGACTTGTTGTACTAACATGAGCTGAACCGATCCTGTAATGCTGCTGCTAGGGGCCCAGAAAATGTGCAAGCTATGAGGATGTGCAGTGTAGATTTGTCTGAGAGCTAGACTGTGCATGTAAGAATGCCTGTTTGTTTGTGTGTGTGGTGATATATTGTTGTCAAATAGCGAACCAGAAGGCGACTGCTGCAGTACCTCTGGGCTCCTGAGTGACATTCAGAATATCAGAAAGGCAAGGCTGCCGCTGTCGCAGAAAGGTGACGCAGCAACTGTGATAGTTTTCTCAAAACTGGACACTGAGCACTGAGCCAATTGTAAATAATGTTGTTGCTGATTATATACCAGCATCTCACCGCAGCCAGACTCAGATATCTGATCATTTATCCTGAATGCAAATGTGCTGAGCATCTACGAAAACCACAAAGACGTTTTACATGACCTCACTGCACCTGGCTCATCCAAAGCTCACCAAAAATGTCACAATCAATCATGTACTTGCAATAATATCTTTGTAATCATATCTAAATTATTGTTATTGTTTACATTCACCTGTAGGAACGGAGTTAGCTGAAACTAACCGAAATACATTATTTTTCTAACACTGAGAATCTAGAGCCTTTAGGCTCTTTTGGCAATGCCTCCTCTTTCCATCCAAGTGTCTTGCTGTGAGTGGGCAGTTTAACTGTCTTAGGGCCAAAACACACATTTTATCGATGTTCCAGAAATCCATACCTGCATACAGCCAGTCAGCTATCCAGTAATTCCTTCTGGTAACTCAAAATCCTATCATGGAGGGAAACCCAGAAATTGCTCTCCCCAGTAACACTCTGCTTCCTCAGGGCAGATTCAAAGGTTCTCCTAGGCCAGTAAGTTGGGTCTCCTAGGGTCCCCTCCTAGTTGGTGGTTCCCTAAAAATCTCCTTAGGAAGATGAACAAGAGACATCCTAATCAGCTGTTTGAACCACCTCAGCTGACTCCCAGAAGCTCCACTTTAAGCTCCTTTCCTTATGTCTAGGACGGAGCTTGGCCACGCTACTGTGGAGGCTCATTTGTATTTGTGGTCTGGCTCTTTTGGTCATGATCCATATCTTAGGACTACCAGTGCTGACAGGAGAATAGATGGACCAGTAACACAAGAGCTTTTGCTTTTGTTTGATCTTTTTATTAGTAGATGACGCACTCGGCTGTGAACCAGCTGACACTGTAGGTCAAGAAGATGCCAACAGAGTCTATTCCAAAAAGCAATATTGAGAGCCTGAGGCTAACAAATGTCTACATGTTGAGATCGTCTCCATTAACCCCAGAACCAAATTAAATTACAAGTACCGGCCATGGCAGAGTCCAACAACCAGTAGGAGCGCAATCTCCTTCCCAAAACTCTGGAGAAGCTTCACCAAGAAGTGAAAAAGTGTGGTTTCATTTTACTTTATTTTTGAACAACCACCTCAATGTGCCATTCTGGATGCTTTGCCCATGCTTTGCCCATGTAGAACTGCATGGATCCCTGAACAGGAATATCAACCGTGACTTTCCTGAATTACGTTAAAAAAAAGGATCAACTTTGAGAGCATTAAAATTGACCTGAAAACGAAGTATGATAGTCCAGATGAGGCCCAGCGTGAGGCGGTGGTTTCCATCCACAATGTCATGAGACCCAACGTTTTCCAGATGAACTCTCTGCTCTTTCAGGAACTGCAATGCTTTGTCAACATTTTCCAGGCAGTGGATCCGCATTCGACCCCTCGTAGGTCTCGGCTTAGAAAGAACAGAAGGATTTATCACCATTTACTTTAATGTAACTAGGACTTTGATTACAGCAATTAGCGTCAGGACTAATCCTATACCGAGGCTGATGTTAAGACATTTAATCAAAATATTTGCAGCCAACAAATATGTGTGTTATTATAAAGTATACATTTTAATCTGCCCAGAAAAGGTTTAGCATGAATATATAATTATGAAGCCCTACTCTAAGATTTCTCACATGAGAGAGACTGTCTTCTTACCAGGAGCTCCCCACTGAGAACCTCCAGCAGTCTGGTGAGCATGTAGCCATCCCTCAGGTCGTTGTAGAGGTCAGATATGTGACAGGACACTCTGGCCAGGTGGGAGTTGACCCACTTTGTGAAGGTTTTCTTCTGCACTGCATCTCGTTCATCTAATAAATGAGAGAGGAACTTGTCATTGGGACAGGGCTGGGAGGGAAGAATTTGATTTTTAATAGAAATCACTATTCCCACACAAGTCTTGTTTTCAATAATTGAATATTAAGCTTAACATTAATAAACTACAATACAATAATAATTATTTGGAACAAAAATACATAAATATCAAGTTAAATACACCTCAGAAAAAATCTATTAACTTTTAACAATGTCTTCATCTCTTTCAGGAAAACTAAACTAGCACCCAGACTCAGTGGAAATAAAACACGTTATGATCCAACAGCTTGAGGAGCAACCATAAGCAGCTGTTATGTCCAGTGATCCTGCTCTGCATGACAGTATCAGTCTATTAGATAGTTTGGAGTTGTTTCTGCATTTCAATAAGCTTTAGTTTCAGACTTTGACTAGGCCATTACAACATCATGATTCTTTTACCTTCTGGCGTACTGCTATAGATTTATTGGTGTGTTTGGGATCAATGTCCGTTGATGACCCAGTATAGGTCAAGAACTTCATGGCTGACTCTATAACTGCAAGGTACCCAGGTGCTTTGGCTGTAAAACAGGCCCAAATCATCATCCCTCCACCACTGTGCTTAACAGTTGATATGAGGTGTTAGCGCCGATATGCTTAATGGTTTACCCCAAACACGGCACGGTGCATTACGGCCTTAAATCTCTACTTTGGTCTCACTAACTGCTTCTCTAAGGCTGTGCCTGATGTCTTTCCTTTTTGACATTTTCTTAACATACACCTGAACTGTGCAGAGTAGCAAACTGTTTAAACTTACGGCTTAGATTTTATTATACGAATGATACCTTTTTCTAATTATGTGAATGATAATAAGACTGGGGTATGATCAGATAATTTATGTACTAGATCATTACATTTTAATGTTTTTGATGTGTCAGCACTGGACGCATGTACACTGATGAGTGTGTTTGACCTCTGACCTGCCAGAGCCTTGATACGGGAACACTCGAACAGTTTGGAGCTTGTGCACTCGGTCTCCCAGAACCCAGAGCTGATTGGTCGGTTGTTGTTGTTGAGCTGGCGCTGGGCTTCTGCATTGTCCAGGTCTGGAGAGGCCATTCAGCCAACTCGCGATGAACCCCATGCGATATACATGAAAATAAACGTTGCTAAAAAAATGTGACAGCTTGCAAATTAAAGTGATGGAATAGGTTTGTGCGCCAAATATGAAATAGTTTTAAGTACATTTACATTGAAATGATCTTTACTCAAAGTTGCTTGAGACATTCCAAAAACCCATGATACTCAAGAACAATGAAGAACAATCATTATGTATTAAACACAAAACACCCATTTTGCCCCAACCAGCTTCAATAACAGAAGACAAATACACTGAAATAGTCACTGATAATTCCCAGTTTAATGATTAGTCTTAAAAATGAACAAAATAAATATAGACTTCACACAGCTGCACGCAAACGAGTCTAAGTGTATAAAGGTATTGTCCCTCCATTAAAGATGCATAGCATTCTAATGCAAGCGATAGACATTTTCAATAGTGTAGGGTGTCAGCTTTCTAACAATAGAGCTCTCTCTGATGTCAGATTAAAAAACTTGGAGGGGCATGATGAGTCCCCTCTTCTATTTGTTCCTTTGACAGCTAAAAACAGAGGGATGAAAATAACTTCACCAAAAAAAATACTCGTCAGCTTGAGCTGCATCATCATATAAAGCTTAACTCTGAATTTTAAAGCAAGGATTATGGAAAAATAAAGTCTTACAGCCTTTACAAGCCTAATCACTGAAGCTTCAGTTAAAATTTTGAAAATAGAGAAGCTAGTTTTAAAATGTAAACTAACCACTCACTGTTTTTTGTGCATTTGTTCAACTCTTCACCAAACTCAGTTCATAATATGACTGGATAAGCCCAACTATATGCCACATGGCGGGGAGAGGGGGGCTGGGGGTGGTTAGGATTGTCGGAGTCCAGGAGTCCTTCACCAAGTCGGGAAACCACTCCCGCACGTATGGAGTCCGAAGCAGAACACAGCACAGAGCGCAAGTGAACAGGGCCCACAACCCAGCAGCTGAGAGTCGGCCCCCATTTCCCCCAAGCCCACACAAGCACGTTGCAATGCAGAGCACTCTGTTCACACAGACTGCAGTATACTAAACAGCAAGATCAAACCCGACCCCAAAATCTCAGCAGAAGCAAGAGTCTACTAACACCACCACCACACAGCATGTGCACACCACACCCTTCCCAACACTACTCCGTCCTCACCACGCTGAAGTGAATGGTGTCCTGTTATGCCACAACGACATGCCCTTACGCAGAGGACCTATTAAACAACTAGACCATTGCCACTGGGCCATGGACGATGCACATAGCCTCACACGGATCACTGCCCCAATTGGTTCTGTCTAGTGCAGCGCGGCCACCTAGAGCAGCACCAGATGGGTACCAAGAGTGACACCAACACATTACACCTGTGAACTGCCGCCTGAAACCAAAACACCAGGCACCAGCAGGAACCTACCATCTTCTAGAGCCCCAGCAAGATGAAGACTTCACACACCCAAACCTCAAAACACCCAGGGTAGGCTCCCCACCAACCCTTGCCTGGGTACATACATCAGAAGGCAGCTGTCCTGCTAAGAGGAAGGAAAAATGTTAACCTGAACCCCCCAACAACACGCAGACAAGCCATCACTACATCTCTCCAGTTTTTCATTATGAGATTACTTAGTTACTCCAATAAAACATGAATTTATGTTAAGACTCTTTATAATACGTCCCAAAAGTAATGGGGGTGCCATATTAAATTCGTCATAGTGTAAAATTTGTGAAGGTTGTAGAAAATAATAAGATGGGTAGTCATTTAAAGTTTACAAAAAGTCCTCCTTCCAATTATTTCTCTTTTTTATATCTGAGAACGAGCCGTCGCAGTTGGTTTGAGAAGGAACACCCTAAAAAATTATTCCCTTTGGATGTACTTCTCCAAGCTAGGGGAGAACACGTGTTTTATGCATGGGGGGCCCCACTGGGAATCAGATGCTGTATTTTTAACAAGCTTTGTCAGATGTAGGCCAAAGGGGGGAGATCATTTGAAATGCAAAAACTGAACACAAATCACCTTCTGACTTGGTGCAATTAAAGCTTTCTTATCCCACAAGACGTTTTCTGGTCATCCTTCTTGCACCAAATGCAGCAAGCACATTAATGTTCACCCCTGTCATTAAAAACGCTCAAAAAGATGGCTTTCCTTTCTTCCAACCTTTTTTTCTAGTGTCCGACTACATTTCCAGGGTAAAAAGAAAATATAAAACTCCCCATGTTCATCGTTGTTGCATCCCTTAAAACCCAGAAGAACCCCACGGTGCCCAGTAAGTAAATGCCAGCGTGGTGGGTAAGATACAGAGAGGAGGGGCAGTTGTGCACTTAGCCTTCCTCCCCAGGGAGAATCCCAGCAAGCATGGAGCTTTCTATCTGATGATCAAGCAGACGAGGGACTGCAGCAAACTCCGGTGAAAGAAAACACGATGAGATATTAGTTGCAAACTGTGTTGTGATGAAATCTATGGTTAGGAGTATAATAGAGATGCTATTTATTTAGTTTCAGTTGAAGATTTAAAACATTTAAAAATTTTTAAATATGTTTCTTGTTTGTAGTATTTTGATTCGCTTTGATTGCTTAAAAACACACCCTTTTACTTTTTTCATCTATATTTTAGGGTTTATTTCCAAATGCTATTTACTTTACCCTGCTAAATGTGTTTTAATTACCTCTGAATTTTTATTTTTATTTGTAATTTTTTGTATTTACTTTGTCTACATACAGTATACACCATTTAACTAAAATGTCCTTTATTTTACTGGATTTTAATTTTATATTTCTAACTTAGCAAATTATTTAACATTTCATCTGAGAACTTGTGGATGTAAATAATACAATTATATCAGACAACAAAAAAAGATACATGAATAAAGTTAAAATACAGTTTATTCTAAATTATATATTTAGATAAAACAAAATTTAACAAACATTAAAGATCTGTTTTCATACTAATGAGAAGAAATTAGGCTTTGACAGTTTGACAAAAATCTATAAATAATTCTTTTGTTGAATTAGATTTTCAGCTAAATTTAAATGTACATTTATAGTAAATGTGAATTAAATAACTATATATTTTTATTAGTATACATTTTAAAGCTTTCATTTTGGTAGCTTAACACAGTTCATTAAGAAAGTATTCACAGCATGTCATCTTATTCAGATTTTATAGTGTACAACCTTATTCCATCAACGGTTTAAATTCATTTTCACCTTAAATTTCTACAAACAACTCATATTTCTGCAGATTTACAAAATAAAACAAAAACAGAAAAAAAAAAATCTTAAATGCAAATGCAGTGTAACGGATAACTCAGAGGATCCGAAATTTTAACTGGACACAACAGGTAAGGTTCAAAACGTTTATTAAAACTCTGGATATCGTCAGGCAGGACACCCCCAGCAGCAGACTCAGGAACCTCAGAAGGACAGATGGGTTAGTGGCTGGGCAGAGAACTGGGAATAATTTTAAACTCAGAGGGAAAACCACTAACCTTCTCAGAATCCGTAATAGAATCAGGAAACTGATCTTTAGCTCCTCAGAGTGAAGACGAGGCAACAGCTGGGAGGCGTCCCACAGATTCTTGGGTTTGTAAACCGAGTGACTGAGCAGGTTGCGGTTGATCAGGGGACAGAAACTAGGTCAGAGCTTTGAGAACACATAAGGGCAACAGGATCCGAGGGAGAAGCTTGAATCTGGGTCCAGGGTATAAAAACGAAGTCATGCACGAGCAGACAGATACAGGCTGACAGATCCAGGGGTCAGGCAGGGCGAGTTGGTCAGGAGGCAGAAACAAGGTCGTTGTCCAGAAAGCTAAAGCCATTGAGGTATCCAATGTGGGCAAGGCAAGCCAGGGCAGAGCAGGATCAAGATCAGGCAGCCAAACAAGGAAGGAACGCTGGACAACTACTCACACAAAGGCTGGCTTGGAGAGAGGATAACCATCCTGAAGGTCAAGCATTCCTAATGCATCAAGGTCAGGTCCTAATGGTGGAATGGCCAGACAGACATGGTAGCCCTCTTGATTTAGCAGAAACACACCATCAGACCAGGAGAAACATAATTCTCTGGTCTGATATAACCGAAATGAAACCTTTTAGTCTAAACTCCACACTTCATGTTTGGACAAACACAAAAAGTGCTCATCACCTAGCTAACACCATCCCTGCTGTGAGGCATAATAGTGGCAGAATCATGCTGTGATGATATTTTTCTGCAGCAGGAACTGGTCAAGCAGGATGGATAGGTGGTAGCAGGAAAGCAGACAGATTTAAATGGATTCTTCAAGAAAACCTGATAAAACATGTCTAATGGCATTATCAAGGATGTTGTACATGAATGCTCTGCTCATCATCTCTAAATCTCAGGCGTTTTTCACCCTTGCCGTCTAGGTCAGTAAAGCGTTTCTCTAGATGTGTGGAAAACAAAGGTAGTTCTACAAGCTGTCGAATCATGGGGTGTACTTAGTTTTGTTAATGAGTTGAGCCAACCAGTACAGCTGATGCTGTCCTTCAGTTTAATGAGATTTGCAGACATTTGTTTCTGCACAGCTCTCTTAAGATACCACCAACTTAAATGGAATGATCTTCCTGCCTTTGGTAAAGTTTGGTAAATACCTTATAACCCTTCCCAGACTGATGGGCACCAACTATGGTCACTGCTGACCTCCTCAGACCAACAAAAATCCTTCTTCTTTGCCGTATCAGACTGCAATATTATTGTCACAATGTGCAAAGATAATCAGAAAAGGTAATCAAAAATGCATACAAAGGTGTTCACTAACCCTCTCTCAGCCGCCACCACAATGTAAAACACCAAGAACAGACAGAGAGCGTATAATATAAAAATATTACCCTGAAGAAAAACATCCAATTACATAAATGGATTAAAAAGACGAAATAATGCTTGAACTATGACATCAGTTAAGTTGTGACTTAACTTAATTTGCTTCACATTAGTGTGTATTTTTCTCCTTTTCAAAGGAATAAATGTTTTTTTAGTTCATGCATGTAAATAACCAGAGATATGGTTCTTCTGTGCTGGGAGAGGGAGCAAAACTGATTTTAAGACGTAGAGTCAACTCCTGCCTGAGGCCAACTGATTCCTCCACAGCTGAGTCCAATAATTAAAGGGAATAACACACTGTCAAAATAAGGTGAGATCATTCCATGTAATCCATGCAGCATTCACGAAGTACTTACAGATAAATCCATAAAAAATTACAATAGATATATTTCTGTGTAATCCATGCAACAATTATTAAGAAATACAGTTGAAGCATTGCAGAGTGAAACAGGCGTGTTGTCATATTCTGGAGCTGAGAAGAGTGGAGAGGCCTGTGTGGAGATAAATATTAACTGTCTTATCTTTTGCAGAATTATAAACAAGTGTATCCAAAGAAATGATGTATAATGATTTTCCATTCTTTTACAAGTAATAAATGAAATAAGTAATCTTTGATTTTCAAGTTAGAACATAAATGATTGAAATATGATTGAGAACTGATAATGAATACAAAGCAGTAAGGTTTAAATTTCTCAATCAACCATATATGCAAGATATAATGTTGATTATCAGTAATGGATAAGAAGAATGAAGTGATGCTTTTATAACTGTATCTTGAAGTAAATGTATAAAGCTGAGAATGGAATGTGTGATACTGTGTAAAGTTTAAGACTGAGCAGATTAGGGAGAGAAGTACAGGATGACTAAGAGTTACAAGAAGCCAGCTGTATGCTGACAGAGGACCTTTGACGAACATGGGAGGAAGGGAGGATGCGCCTGTAACAGGCTCCAAGTCCGAAAAAAACGGGAACCAGTAGGTCACCATGACCATGACTAAAGTATTGTGCAATAACCAAGAAGTTGAGCTGAATAGATTGAGCAATAACTGGAAATCCTAATAAGGAGCTGACTGGTGGAAGCGTTAAGCACTATATAAAACAAAGCTGAAGGGAGGAACGGGGTTGTTTCCTCGCAGAAGACCAGTGAACAAGATTGGACGGAGAAAAAGATGCTTAGATGGAAGAAGTACCAGAGACACAGCCCTGCTGATCGACTGCATTAAAAAGAGGATCAACCCGTGAGCCCTGAAGGACTGTGCCTCAAAATTAAGAATCTGATTTCATCTACAGCCTTTTTATCCAGACAACAGAAGTGAACTTGATCGGTGAACAGCTGATTGCTCCAAGTCTCAGGCTCCTGGAAGTCCTGAATCAACCTCAATTATGTCCCCGGGGTTTCCTTCAACTCTTCAGCCTCTGGAAGCCATTGTCCCCTGAGACATAGGACAGCAAAGTTTCTGTTTAACCATCGAAGCCTGGAGCATCAGAGCCTGTCACTTAAAGGAGGAAAATTGAAGATCAAGCCGTATCCCCCTCAAGAAACCACTTGTTGTTACCCTAAGGAACAGCTCCATCGGGTGCATGGACGAGCCTCCGTCTTCAAAGCCTCTCCAACTTCACTAGTTTCAGCATCAGGGAAAGACAGGTTGAGTTGATTGAATTATTTCTATTATTGAATTTATTGTGTTGCTGAATTTAAGCTGTTACTGACCCCTGCAAAAGCGTTACTAATTAAAGAAAGCATATAAAATTCTAGTTAAATCGTGGACATCCAATTATTTGAGTCACCTTATTTTTGGTTTTTCATTGGTGGTAAAAAGTCTTGTTGCCTGGTTCTAAGAAATTATAGGAGGTTTTTATAGGTTGCCTTAGCCAAGTTGTTAAAACAACGCCCTTGGGGCTCGTGCCGAGTCACTAAAATTAACCTAGCCCATATACCAAGTGCCAGTTGTAATATTAGGGAATGAGCAGCCGTTAACAGGAGTGATTGTCGGACTGTGATCGACTGCGTTGGCTACTCAGTCGTCCAGACCTCCAGTTGAAGAAGGGCGAGACTTCTGGATGTAGGCTGTCAGAGGCTAGGCGAGTCATTTCCCGACACCAGCTTAAACAGAACTTTCAGTGAACCTGCTTAGTAAGACTTTTCAGGTTTAGGGAAGTCCGGACCCGTTGGATGGAGAGCTGGATTGAGCAATCCCCTTAGAAAATAGGAAGTAGGTGGGAGGGGTTAGCTCATCGGACAACGAAAACACACACACACACACACACACACACACACACACACACACACACAAAACCAGAGCAGTCCTCTGAGCGGTGAGTCTGAATGAGTGATGGACATGTGGTGATGGTTCAGCGAGGAACAAGGCCGATAACTGAGGGTATCCACAATAAAACACACAAACACACACGCTATTCATGTTCTGTAGATGCCTCATAATTTATCTCGAAGGAAAAAAATCCTGAAGGTTGGAGATTAAAACTGATCAAGAAATACAAGAGACCAAACAGTAGTTTTTACCTTAAATGTACATCATATTATTAAAAAGAACCGATGATTGTCTTTCAATGAGCTTTGATAAGCTTTAAAAGTGGCAAATTAGTTGCAAACAACACAAACCAAAAAATGTTAACATATTTGCAGGAATACACAATATACTTTTTATTCTAGTGTTTTCAACATCTGTAGCAGAGATAGGACTGCTTTAACTGAAGTACCAACAGTACCAGTAACAGTGGCAACAATTTTTCCAAATAAGAATAGTTATAATCCAAACATGTTTACCAAACAGTTGCAATATTTGAACATCCTGTTTCTGCTGACATTGGAGTAGTTAAAGCCAGTTTTTTTGAAAATCAAGTGAACTTAAACGTTGAATTAAAGCTTTAAATATACATAATTGCCAGAATATGGCATTGTAATTTTCTTCCCAGCAGATTAAAAATTATGTAATAAACTCAGATTTAGTTCATTTAATTTTCACATGTGAATAAGATTTTTAAAAATGCTTATTTCCAGATGTTTTATCATTTACCGACTCCACTAACCCCACAGCTGGGTCTGGCATAGAAATAAGGAGGAATTTGTGGGAAATGGATCTCAGGCTCCCTGTTCAGCGCAGTGGAGGATCTGTGATGCTGTGGGTCTTTTTCTCTTCCTGTGAAGGCCATGTGATCAGTGCTTCATGAACTCTGACATAATTGTAGATGGCAATCTGTTGGAGTCTGCCAGAAAAACACACAAAGCATTAAGAGCAGGGCTGCCACTGAGTGTGCCAACCCAGAAAATAAAAAAATAAACAATTATACTCAAATTAAAGGCTGTATTTTTCTACAATCTTCAGTGTGAGACTGCAATAAAAGAAATATTAATCCTAAAACTTATCATAAATCCTTACCAGGGGTGCCAATTAATGTGGAGGACTCTGTAACAGATAACTCAGTGGAGCCAGCTTTAAATTGGATCTTTAGGTATGTCGCACAGCAGCCCATCACAAACACACTATGTTCTCGTTGCTTTAGCCAAATCTATGAAAAACACAAGATATCAGAAACATGGAGAGGAAATATGCTGGAATTAGGAGGACAGCTCATCGTCTGGCAATGTAAAGCTGTTCTGCTTTTCCTTCTGATTTGCTGAATTAAAATTTAATGAAACAAGTCAGAAGACACTGATACTTGTGAACCTTCTTGGTTGTTATTTTTTCAGCTATTTACAGACTAAATTTGCTTTAGAGGTTAAGGGCAAATAGTTGCAGCCCTGAACACAAGTGCAGCACAAAAATGTTAAATATTGTTAAAGAAAAGCAGTTATTTATTTTTAATCCAACGGAGTCAGTAAGACTGTTTAGCTGAAAGTATGGAGACACATCTGAAGTGCAATCATGCAAACCCACTCGAACCGCTTTGGGGGAAAACAAAGTGCTTCTTCTGAGTAAACATTTCTTTTAAGACACTGTCCTAAAAACCAGAGAGAGCTTAGACATGGTGCTCACCTGGAGAGAAATATAAAACGCCTCATGGTTCTGAATCTGTCCAATATGAAGAGGCAGAGGAGACCCAAAGTACTACACTTTCTGGTTCAGACAGTATGGGGGGAACACGAGTGTTCTGCCAATCAGACAACGTACAAGATCTACTCATGTTCCACCAAAGTCAGTATAATGTATGTGGAGATCATACAGCTCTCTCTCTCACACACACAGGATTTCTGTTCTTGTGATCATACAGGATGCTGCAGTTTAAATGTTTGTTCTCTCTGGGTTTCCATAGTTGACTCTCTGTCCTGGGCTGACAGAAACATGAACTTAACAACATGTGGTGTCTAACCCTGCATGTCCATCACTGTGATTTGCATCCCTGCTGTTTATACTTTGTACAACCAACTTTTGAATGCAGGACAGAACTTCACTGGATCTCCCCCTGCAACATTTCATAAGGCTTGAATCTTTGATTAAGCTCTTAAGAGTCCTGGTTCCTCTCTTGTGCTCTTTTTACCTCAGTTTACCCCACATGTGTAGGATTTAGGTCTGGGGAATGAAATGCTTATGGGATAAGGTTTATTTTCTTTCTGGTGAACCATTTCTGCATTGATTTGGACATTATTCTCCCTCATCCTAGTAGCAGACATCACAGCAAATTTAGGATCTTTATGCTGTAGAAAAACTAGATGATCACCCGTTTTTAGTTATCTGGAAGAAGCCACACATTTTTTAATAATTTTTCACCCAGCTCAACGTCCCAGCCTCCACCTGTTAGTGGATCAACAGCTTCCTGACAGAACGACAGCAGCAGGTGAGACTAGGGAGCATCTTCTCCCGAACCAGATCAATAAGTACTGGTGCCCCCCAGGGGTGTGTTCTATCCCCACTCCTCTTCTCCCTGTACACAAATGACTGCACCTCAGCGGACTCGTCCGTGAAACTCCTGAAGTTTGCAGATGACACCGCTGTCATTGGACTGATCCAGGACGGTGATGAGTCTGCATACAGACAGGAGGTGGATCGCGTGATACACTGGTGTAGTCAGAACTGCCTGGAACTTAACCCACTCAAGACTGTGGAGATGGTAGTGGACTTTCGGAAAACACCACCTCCATACACCCCCCTCACCATCCTCAACAACACCGTGTCGGCTGTGGATCACTTCAGGTTCTTAGGAACCACCATCTCTGAGGACCTGAGATAGTCTTCACACATAGACACTGTTCGAAAGAAGACCCAGCAGAGACTGTACTTCCTGAGGCAACTCAAGAAGTACAACCTTCCACAGGAGCTGCTGGTCATCTTCTACACTGCCATCATTCAGTCTGTCCTGTCTTCATCCATCTCAGTGTGGTTTGGTTCATCCACAAAACAGGACAGGTCCAGACTGCAACGAATAATCAGGACTGCAGAGAGAATCATCAGGGCTGACCTTCCCTCCATCCAGGACTTATACAGGTCAAGGGTCAAGAAAAGAGCTGCTAAAATCTCTGCAGATCCCACACAACCTGCACATAAACTGTTTAGAGTTCTGCCTTCAGGGCGACTCTACAGAGCGCTGTTAACTAAAACCAGCCGCCACAGAGACAGTTTCTTCCCCCAGGCTGTTTCTCTGTTGAACATTCATAGAGTACAAAACAACAGCAGACAGATGTTGCAAATGCACCTTTTTATTTATATATGTGTATATTTGTACATTGTAAATATGTATATTCTGTAGTGCAAAAACAAAAACCAGGAGCAAAGTGTACCGAAGTCAAATTCCTTGTTTGTATGTACAAACTTGGCAATAAAGCTGATTCTGATTCTGATATCCACATTTCTGCATTTATTTGGCGAATTTTGTGGATCTTAACCTCCTAAAAGTCCCATTGGTAACCATTTTTCAGTTTTGTAGCAGATGATTAGGATTAGGTGCCAGATTTATATTTAAAATACTCTGATATTCTAAAGAGTTCATGTACTGTAACAAGGTTCCCAGGGTCCTTGGAGGCAGTCACACAGCATCACAGACCTCTACCATACTGACCAGTAAGAGCAAGAGGTGCCTCTGTTTTAAATTTTTTATCTAACAGATCTACACAACTATTTTCACCGATTCCTGACTTAAGATCCACCCACATCTGACTTTCTGTTGAAGTTCATGTTCTATCCTATTTCCCATTTTGATAAGAGGCTAAGAAAAATGCATCTCCTTGTCAAACGTTCCTACACACTGATCAAACTGAAAAGGAAAAGCTTAATAAAAACAAAATGCTTCAGTGCTTGAATAATTTATTGGTCAGAAATAAACAGAAACAATCATCTGAAAATAATCAGGAGCCGGACCAAAATGAACAAAAAAAAACCTTCAGACAGGTACCTTGGAAGCAAAACAGAACAAGATGAAGAAGATTTCTTGCACAGAACTGAGTATTTATGTAAGAGAGATTATTCCCAGTGGGTTTGCCATCTCTTCTGAGCACTAGTATCACCCTGTCTACTGACGCTGTTAGTAACCAAAATATATCACTGGTCCACTGACAGTGGGATGAAAACACCAACCCAAACCTCCCTCCGCTCTCCTTTTATCCTTCATACTTTCTCAGCCCTCCTCTCCCTCCATCGCAACTCCTCCTGCTGTCCTCACCTGCTTGTCCGGATGTGTAGCTTTAATGAGTTGTGTTTTTCAGGACCGGTACTTGGCCAACACACCACCGGACAGACAACACTCCAACGTTTTTTAGTTCATGAGAAGGTAAAGATTCTGGTGCCCTTGAAACAAACACTTTTGGTCACCGAACGCTGCAGTGGAGCCGTTTAGCTGCCAAATCTACTGTGCTCAGTGTTTGCAGAGCGGCTGGTTTGTTGTGAGATTTAGAAAAACTGAGTGTTAAAAAAACTCGTCAAGATCCAAGACATGTTGGTTCCGAAGCAAGGTTCACACGAGTCATTGTTCTATCCTGTTGGCTAAAGACACTGTTCTGAGATTGAAAAGAATAAACAACGGCGGTTCTTAACAGGTTCTTAACACAACAAGCTTGAAGCTTGTTTGCTGCACATTTAGTTTAGTTTCAGGTGAATTAAAATGTATTCGTACTCTCTGTCCTTGTCTGCTTCCTGACTGTCAATGGGTCCTCTTGAACCTATATCTGACTCTTGAACATTTCCACATTTTGTCATGTTACAAACACAAATTTATGTACTCCATGCCATGATTGGTGGTAGTTGTGGACTCAAAAACACAGAGGCAGCACTGGCTGGAGAGAATACTGAGGAGGTCAACTAGGTGGACATGTATCATGAAGAAGAAGCTCTGAAGGGTTGATCAAGGGCTGAACGATCTTGCTCAGCAGTCCAGAGAGAACAGGGAGTAACAGAGGCGGGTCAACCTCAACCCCTTCGGAGAAGTCAGAGTCTAATATAGAGACGGGTGTTGGCTGAAGAATCGGCTGGTGTTTTGAAGGCTCAAGGAGAGGAGGACACAAGCGCTGTTGAAAGTGAAGATGGAGAAGATAATGGTGGCAGTTGTGGCTCAAGGCAGAAGATTTCCCTGGAGAGGAAGATGATAATGATGATGGTGAGAGTGTAAGAGTGGTGTGGAGATCCAATGAGGATCGCAGCAGTGATAATACGGTGGTGTTGGCCAGAATTGGAGTGGTGTCATTCCTGTTTCTCAGATATACGTTGGTGGGGTTCAGTAACACTAGCTATGAAAACAACAGGTTGTCGGAGTCTGGGCGTGTTCATGTATTGTTTTTTGCTTGCTGCTAACACTTACTCACCACTAGATGCTGTCAAGATCCTCCGGTGTGGAGGGTAGCAGGTGTTCCTCATTCCCATCAAACTGGAGGAGTATAAGAAGGTGGAGCTGTCAGCACTCCAGTCCCTGAGTGTTAACCTCTTTGGGATCTCCAAATGGCCAAGCTATGAGATCTCAGTCTAAAGTTAAAGTTCATGGTCTCTTACCTTTTATGTGCTCCTTCCTAGGAAACTTCCAGTCCTGGTTTCAAGTCCCTGCGACCTTCAGCTCCGGCTCAAAGTTCTCAGTTTGGATTCTGCCTCAGCCCAAGTACTCAAGCCTCAGAAGAAACCCATTTTGGATTAAGCTCCGGTTGACAGCTCCAAAACTTCCATCTCCAGGCAAGCGAACCCTGCTCACCCTCCACCATTTACTTCACCGAATCCTCACCAGGTAACTCCTATCAGTTATATTGATCTGGACATACAATTGCTATACTCACCCAAAGCCTCAGCAGAGTACTCACCATCTTCCTGGAAAAACTCACCGTTTCCGCAGCAACGTCTAATCAATCCTCCCAGGCTCCGCATCATTCTTCCACTCTAACCACCATTCATCAGACAGTAAGCAAAGATCTTGATCCAGTTCCCAGTTATCCCCATTTATCTTCTGAGTACTTACCTGTCCTCCTTTCCTGTACGGTGCTGTGGCTCCAGTCCCGGTTCCAGTTCCATATCACTACCTGTCAAAATAAACTCGTTAAACTTTTCTCCTGCCTCCTGAGTGTCATTCTGCATGTGGGTCAAATCAGTAAAGAAAACAATGACACAGGTGGGTTGATGTGGAGTGAGCTGGGGCTAGGATGGTTTTTGGAAGATGCACGTCAGCCTGTTGGTCCCTCTCACTCTCCTGTGGAGCCCAGAGAAGACAACAGGGGGCGCCTCCATGATGAACAGGGCAGAGCCACAGTTTCAATCTAAGTCTTTATGCAAAACCTAAACAGGGATCCAAATAAAATCCAATGCAACTTAATATCTTCAGAAACCCACTAATTAGTGAACAGAATCCACCTTTGTGTAGTTTAATCTCAGTGTAAATCCAGATGTTCTGTTAAGGCCTCAGAGATTTGCTGGAGAAAATTAGGGACCAAACAGCACTATAAAGTCCAAGCACTCAACAGACAGG
>JAHHUM010001568.1:217361-237208 GCA_036173005.1 Crenichthys baileyi
CTCTTATCCAGGCAGCTTTGAACTTCTTCGCTTCAGGAAAGTAGTGAAGACTAACGGTTGCTGTCGTAGTATTGCTGCCACCACCAGCAATGCACCGTTTCACCATATTAACGTTGGCTTCTACCTGAACAGTTTATTATTGACTCTCACACAATGAATGACCAGAGACTTCCCCTTTGACGTAATTTCCAGGCAACTTTGGACTTGCAAAATTAAACATCGAAATATGCCTATTCTGTGTCACCATTGTCTTTTATTGCGTCTTTAATCCTAATATCATTTCAATTACTGCCCACTTCCTTCAATATTGAGATGTTTTCTTTCAATTTCTGCATTTGTGGGAAAAGCGTGTCAAAGGCTCTTTAAACCCCCAGTCGGTCATGGCACACTGAGCCTGGTTCCTCAGAGGGTTTCTTCCTGTTAAAAGGGAGTTTTTCTTTCCACTATCGCTATATGCATGCTCAGTTTGAGGGATTGCTGCAAAGTCAATGCAAGCGACTGTCCACTGTCGTTACATGCTCATCCAAGAAGAGTAAATGCACCAAGTCATTGACTCGATGCAATCTGCTGGGTTTCCTTAGATGGAGAAACATTTTAACCAATTTGAATAATAAACCGAATCTGACTGCAGTGTTTGATAGTCAGGATTAATTGATATGTGTGTACCTGACTTGAAATCTGCATGATTCAGTTGAAATGAATTTGTAAGGTGCCTTGAGACAGCATGTGTTGTGAATTGGAGCTATATAAATAAATCTGAAAACCTGTATAATCACAATTAGCAATATCACAGACAAAACATTAACTTTGTACATTTATATTGCTAAGACCTCTATCTGTCAGTAAGTTGGACTTCCTGAGATCATTGTAAGAAACGTTTGCCTAAGCTAACTTCCCTTTATTTCTTCTGCTCTTTTTATTTTGTAGCACATCTGTAGCAGAAAAGAGGGCCGTATGGTGACTGAAGTTTTTGTTTATCTATTAAAGCTTTTTATGTTCACCAGTCTGGTAACTGCCTGTCTGCATTTTGGTTCACTCCAAGATCCGTCCATGACATAATACAGACTACTTCTGATCAGAGATGTTCACAATTCCTTTTTACTAAGTCAAAGTGTAGTCTGTAATAACTGAAATAAACATGTTCTAATCAGTCTAATCCTGTACTGTTCTATTTATGCCTATAATTTACCATTTAAACCATGAATCTTTTAATGTACACTACCGGTGAAAGGTTTGACTAATCAAAGTAGCCACCTTTGGCAGATATAATGGCTTAACACATTCGTAGCATTCTTTCTACAATAGAAATCATATATTCTTCAGGAACGTTCTTCTCATATCTGTTGCAGAAGTTCCAACGAATGTGTTGCACTTGTAGATTGCTTTGTTTTTACTCTTCTGTCCAGTTCATCCCAAACCAGCTCGATGGGATTTAAGCCTGGAGACTGTGCTAGCCACTCCATGTTTTCAAGCTTACCATCTTGTTCTGTGTTCCTAGGTAGTTCTGGCATAGCTTGGATTTATGTTTTGGGTCGTTATCTTGCTGTAGGATGAACCCCTGACCAACTAGGCACACATCAGAGGGTTATGTATAGCCCTGCAGAATGCTGTTTTGTTTCAGGTTGACTCTCATTCTGTACAAGTCACCAACCCTGGATCCAGTAAAACAGCCCCAGACCATTACACTTCCTCCTCCATGATTCACGGTTGATGTCACACACTGTGTAACCATCCTTTTGCCTACTCGACTGTGATGAACCGAGGATTTGAAATTTTGATTCATTAGTCCATAATACTTTGTTCCAGTCTTCAGTAGTCCAATGGCGGTGTTTCATGACCGAGGCTAAGCCTCTTTGTCTTATTCTGACGTCTTAGCAAAGGCTTTCTTGCTGCAACCTGTTCTGTCAGACCTGCAGCTCTCTTCACATTTGAAACTGAGACTTACTACGGCTACTACTGAGCTGTGCTTGAAGCTGTTGTCCTGTGAGTCCCCTATGACGCAAGCTGTTAACTCTCAGAAACTTGTGCTCCGATTCAGTTGTGGCTTTAGGTCTGCCAGACCTCTTCCTGTCAGAGTTTCCCCCAGTTTCTCAGTGCCTTTTGATGGTAAAGAAAAATGTACTCACTGACACCTTTGAGTTTGCGATTTCTCTGTAGGAAAGACTTACATTTGTAACTGTTAAGATGGTCTATCCCCGTTCCATTTTTGTAGCAACAAGCTACTTTCTGCAGTACAACAATATTCAAATGTTGCTCACAGGGGTATGGTACCACAGTATGCTCCAACACTGCTTTTATGCAGAAAGAGAGAGTTGTAAGCAATCAAGAAAAGTTGGAACACCTGTAGAAATTAGTAGCACCACCATCCAAGACTTGAATTACCTTAATTGTGGCAGAACAGCTTTAAATTGTTAACCCATTTCATGTTCCCTGAAAAAGGCTTTTTTGTTTAATTCTGAAATGTACATTATTTTTCAGTTTTGGGTAACCTTACCTCTTTTTTTGTTTACCTGTGGCAGCTCAGTACTTACCCTTGTACCATTTCAAGCTATTAATTGGACATGAACAACTTGAATTCTAATAAATAACTGGAAGAAATTGAGGGGAACTTTTAACTGGTAGTGTATATCAACCATTATTTTTTAACATAATTAAAAATACAAAAATGTTATTATTGGCCTTTAGATATTGCTTTGGAAATGTATAAAGTGTAATTTATCCCACTGGAAATATGAATAGGCAACTATTCTAAAAACAATCTTTTATATTAGAATTTGCAAAAAAGTTAGATTCAGGGATTTTATTTTCACTTTGTAATTACATAATGTTTTTAATCACCATTTAAAAGCTTTGTTGTCAATACTAAATAGCAAAGATGTTCAAATTATGCTATAAATTAGAACACAATGAGTGAGGCACTGTGCAGTAAGGAAACAGAAGGTGCTTTTATTTTGATATTTTCAGATCGAAGTGTCCTTTTAATGATCCAATAGCTTAGGAGCAAGAGAATAAGATGTCAGATCTTAGATCCCAATCTTACCATTCTGTCCCAAAATGACTAATGGCGCCTGTAGAAAAACATTTGTCTCTCTATAACAGTAACACACTGATTTTTGATTTTCAGACCCTTTTTGGCTGTTTTAACGAGTAAATACTGTGATAACGGATAAAAGAACAAAGTTGATGGATCTCAGCAGAAGGATTTAAGGTAACCGTGGAACCAAATCTGATCTGGATCAATGCAAAGTTTCTGTCCCGGCCCCTTGGGCCCCTTTATTTAGTTTCTGTTTTTTTCCACTAGAGGTCGTCCTGGAGCCACTGCAGGTTCTTGCCACAGGTGTTCCAGATCTACGGCTGATGCTGTGTGCCAGCTGAGGAGTATTTAGGAGCCTGCCACCAGTCCTTCGTCAGCTGAGGTTTTTGCCCATGTGGTAATCTTTAGCCTGAGTCATCTTGCCAGTGTTACTGTTGCTCTTTGCTCACCTTGTGTTTGTTTTTGTTTCCTACTAGTACCTGTGAGGTGTGGGTGGATTCTGTATACTTTTGAACTAGGGCATTCTGCATTGCAACCTGATCGGAAGTGATTTTGGATTTCACTTCCATCAACTGTGGCTGTGCTCCTGGATTTCCCAACAATCTGCCTCTGTAAGGGCTATGACCAACTGTGGACCGCTTCTAGTAGGATTACTTGTTCTTGGACTGACGTCTCCCATTCTCAACGGTAAAACCCCCTTCGGAGGACTTACTACCCACGACGAGAGTAAGCAAGTTTGTTGGGATCTTTTGGGACATTTGTTAAAGAACACTGAACTAATCAGAACCTTTCTCTCCAGAGAGCCTGTGAAGCCTGAGCGTCATCGACCGAATCTTCCGTACAGATTCTCAAACCAGTGAAATAAACCGTTTAACCTTTTCTGGTTTCCTGAGTGTTTTTGCATGTGGGTCAAGCAAATTATTACATAATTCCTTTAGTTTTTACAGGCATTTTAATTCTAGAAAACCGGAAGCAGCACAAAAATAAATTTTATTGGAAAAAACAGAGTGATAAGCTTGATTTGGAAAGAGATAAACATGACTTTAAAACATTAAATAGAGACCTTTTTATTTGAATTGCTAAAAGAAATGGAGCACCTCAATCAATCACTGGAAGTTTGCTGCAGGGTAGAAAACCTTTAGAACGAGTTTTTGTTGTAACAAAAGCAGTCTGTGAACTGATGGTGGGAATCAGCTCAGAGGAACTCTGTGTCTGTGTACGAGCTGTAGGACATTCATTTAAGCCTCTGAGAAGATTCCACATTATAATGAACCTCATTAATATGGTTCAGTCCTCATAAAATGGGTTGATGTGACAAGAACTGTTAAATAAAAATTGTGCAGACTAAGGGTTTATTCACACTTGCCACTTTTGGTCCGCTTTAAACGGACCAGAGTTCGTTTCCCCCCTTGGTCCGGATATTTTGTGCAGGTGTGAATACACTCAATTGAACCCTGGTCCGGACCAAACAACCGGACCGAGACCCACTTTTTGAGGCGGTCTTGGTCCGCTTCCACACGGACTCTGGTGCGGTTCGCTTATGGTCTGAATACAAACCAGCCCCGATCCGAACCAACTACAAAAAGCATACGTCTCTTTGGACATCAAAAGCCATCGTAGCCGGTAGCAAAGGTGTGTGTTGTAAGGTAATCATACCTGATAAGCTGTGTGTTGCTTAGCAACGCTACTGGCTTGTTGTGGGACAAGGCATGTAGAGAACGTCGGCGTTCAGCATGCATTCTCCAACGGGGTTCCAAAATTATAAATGGAACGTCTCAAAGTCTGCATTGAATGAGCTGCTCTTCACTCTCACAATAATATTGCAGCTGTAATACCGGCACAAATATGCAGAACAGAGCAGCACGTCCACAGCTGTTTTCCTAGATTTCCGGGTCTGTGCTCTGCCATCATTTCTGTCCAATGGGAACAATGATCGTCACTCGCGTGACTTTTTTTACAAGTAATACTTCACTTGCAAAAAGTACAATGTGAAAACAAACCGCACCTAATGAAAAAAATAAAGTTCTCTTTTGGTCTGGACCAAACAAGCGGACCAAAGGACTTTCCTGGTGTGAATACACCCTAAAGTGACAACTTTATCTCGTAAGGTAACATGGAGTCATGTATTTTACACTGAAGAGTTTCTACACAAGCAGTTCCAGTAAACATAGCAGAAGAACACAGGAAGCTGAATTGAAGGGTCAGACACACTAACAATATGCTGAATATGCTTTGGCCCACCCTGCTGGTAAAGTGAGTTTCTGCACCCACTATTTGTGAAATTCTTCACAGTTCAGCTCAATTCAAGTGCTAAGCAAGAGACGCCAAACAAGGATGTTAGCATTTAAGCATGTCTTATGTAGATTAATATCTTACAACATGTCAACATTTAAATGATGTTTCACTATATGTAAAATATTTCAAAGCAGCAGGAAACTACTCACCTTATGATAGATGCACAGTGAGGTTGATTGCCAAACATTTCGTTCTGTTTGTTTTGTACCCCAGTTACTGCAAAACAAAAATGTTGAAGAGTTTAAGTTTTATATATTCAATCTCTTGATTTCCTGCTATTAAATATATACAGGGGTTGGACAATGAAACTGAAACACCTGGTTTTAGACCACAATAATTTATTAGTATGGTGTATTCCTGTGGAGTGTCTCCAGCTGAGAAGCTTTTCTTTGCTGCTTTGATCTCCTTGGTCAGTTTGTACCTGGCCTGCTTTTACAGGGCCTCGTCCCCACTGCTGGAGCCTCTTCTTTATCCCTGTGCAGGTGCCTACATGAGAAGTGAACCAAGGTTGATTGTTATTGTATGTGCAGAGGGTCTTGGTCTGCAAACACATGTCTTCACAGAAACTGATGTATGATTTCACAACCTCAGTAAGTTGGTTTAAATCAGTGGCTGAAGTCTAAAAAAAGAGTCCAATCTGTGCAGTCAAAGCAGGCCCGTAGCATCCGGTTTGAGTCATCAGTCTACTTCTTAACAGTCCGAACCACAGGATTGAAGGCATTTCATTTCTGCCTGTAGGTTGGGATGAGATGGACCAGAGAGTGGTCAGAAAATCCCAAAACAGCCCTGGTGACAGCATGATATGCATCCTTTAAATCTGTATTTCAGTGGTCCAGAGTGTTCTTATCCCTGGTGGGACACATAATGTGCTGTCTGTATTTGGGAAGTTCATTGGAGAGGTATGCAATGTTAAAATCCCCAAGAAAAGTGATGACAGAGTTTAGATGGTTTTTCTCCACGTCTATTATCAGTTCAGCTAGTTGTTTTTCAGCATCTGAAGTGGAGGTGGTATGTAAGCAACAACCAATACAAACAAGGAGAACTCCCTCGGTGAATAAAACGGTTTACAGTTATGAGAAATAACTCCAGGTCAGGACTACATTTCGTCTTCAACACTTTGATATCCCTGCACCAACCTTTGTTTATATAAAAGCAGATTCTGTCTCCTCGCTTTTTTCCTAATAAGTCCGCATTGCGGTCTGCTCCTAACAGCTGAAAGCCTATCCAAAGTGCACAGACGGGGTGTTCTCACTCAGCCAGGTTTCGGTAAGGCAGAGGGTGGCAGATCCACAGAGGTCCAAGTTTTTACAGGTGAGGAGAAGTAGTTCATCTTGTTGGCCAGGGAACCCACATTTGCCAGATTGATTGAAGGCAGGGGTGTGCGTAGTCCCCGTCTGTCGCAGCTTCACGAGCATGTGCCTCTCTTCCCTCGCTGGCATCTCCAGCGGTATATCCCATAGAGGCTCTGCTGGCCAGGATCTCAGTTATACTGGCGTCGATGAATAATGGTGAAAAAATGCCAATAGGGGAGTGATGTTTAGAAGTTCCTCTCTGCTGAAAGAGACCACCAAATGGTTGCAGAGAGCACCACAAAAATATACAGAAAAACAGAGAGCAAAGCTCCGAGGCTGCCATCAGTGGCGCCATCTTAGATCACGGTCCAATTTGTTGATCCACCATCCACCATTGCCGGCGATAGCTACCTCAACTTTTCTGTAAACATCTTCCACAAGGTTTAGGAGTGTATTCATAGTTAGATAAGAAAACCAGAATTGCAGCCTCTGCTCTAATTCATCCCAAAGATGTTCAAGAAGGTTGAGGTCAGGACTCCGTGCAGGCCTGTCAAGTTCTCCACACATGCAGCTATGTAAGTGATTTGAACACTAGAATTCATTGATTTGGTGGTGTCAACCAATACTTTTGGCAATATAGTGTATGTCTTATGTACCCAGAATGAGATTGATATTAGTAACAAAGAATTATAGCTATTTAAAATTAACGTTTCTCCTAGTAATTTGTTCAGTCTAGTTAGTAAGGGTGCTATCCCGGATATTTAGCATGTTATCTTTTACTAGGAAAAATGTATTTATTGATATATTTTATAAATATCCAGTCTAGAGTCTGAAAGCTATTAAATGTTGATGTAATAATGAAAAAAGGTGATTTGATTATTTTAGGCATTTCAGGGATAATATTTTTAGATCACAACTATAAAACTGTTCTTAAATGCACCATTAATCTATTTTTACTGTACATGTGTTAGCAGGTAGGTAGCTGTCCACAGGGTGATCATTTTTCAGCCCTCCTTCATCCAGGAATAGGAGGTCTGACCAACATGGCAGCCTCTGTGGCCATGTGTGCAAGAGTTTTTTTTCTCAAGTAAAGCTACATATACCTGACCTCACTGACCAGGAGGTACCTGGCCACCTGCAATCTAAATCTGATGGCGAAGAACCATTTCAGCAGAATTCTGCTGGTTCAAGTCAACTCAAGCCAGAGATGTTTACAAGTCATTTCCAGGTCCAGGTCAAGTCTCTAACGAGGGAAATAACCCTATTCGTTCCCCAACATCCATATCACCTCAAACTCTGCATCGCTCCAGGTCAGGAACCCAAATCTGGACTGTTTGTCCTCAGGCCTAAATTATTACATGAACATTTAATAATTAATGTTTAATTTACTAGAACATAAACAGCTGAAAACAGAGACATGGAGGAAACACAAAATTCCTAAACACCTAAAACTAACAGATCAAGACACTGACAGCATCTTCAATCCTATAAATCAAACACATCTCTGTGCTTTCAGTTCCTGACCTGCAGCACTGTTGCAGAGAGAAGTTAAACGCTGCAGCTTCTCTGGGCAGCCTCTCCTCTGTATCAACAGAACCAGTCGGACCATCTCTGAGAAATAAAGAATGATGAGCATTAAGAGAACCTCTGCCAGCATGGAAAAGATTTATTGATAGTGGGGTTTTTTTATTGATGCTGGCAGGAATATTCCTCTGTTGCTGCTTCTGGAAGAATGGTTCTAAAGTTGTTTCCTTAGTCTTTAATCCAATCAGAACAGTTTCTGTTCAGATAATTAACAGAATTTCTGCAGGGACCCTCTCAGCAGTGTGTGTTTACTTATCTGTTAATAAAGTTAACCAGAATAAACACTGCTGATCTTTGACCCCTCTGGGCAGCCAATTACAGCAGCCTGAGGAAGGCTGACCTCCAAGCTTTATCACGACCCGCTCAAACGATCCATGATGCAGTTGTGGTTCTGATCTGAGAGCAGCCTGGTTACAATGTGAAGGTAAGATGTTCCTGTGCTTCCAGAGAGTCTGCAGCAGGGTTTGGGGGACTGCTGTTGATTTAATGATGCAGTCTGCAGAGGTTATGTACCCTGATACCTTCTGAACAACTAAGTTACACTTGGTTCTGTTACATTTAGCATCAGATTGAACTCCCTGGATCTAATCTATGATTACACTGTACTGTATCAATTGGCTTTACTGTGTTTTTGTAAAACTGGGCATGAACTGGACCGGTGTGACTGTAAAGACAGCTGGTGATGTTGGTTCGGAGCTATAAAAGAAAATGTAAAAAAATATTGGGTTACTTTAACCTGCTGCAGCTGTCAGAGAAACCCCCAGATTATTAACAAATACTAATATTAAAATAATGTATTTCAACATAGAACATGGACACTGTTCTAGATATATTTGCTTCAGGTTGTAGCTGTTAATGCACTCAGAGAGACATTAAAGTTTGGATCTGTTGGTCAGTTTGTCTCAATGGTTGCTTAGATTAACTTTCTTTGGACATTTTTACAGAGGGTTGAGATAGATAGATAGATAGAGAGAGAGAGAGAGAGAGAGATAGATAGATAGATAGATAGATAGATAGATAGATAGATAGATAGATAGATAGATAGATAGATAGATAGATAGATAGATAGATAGATAGATAGATAGATAGATAGATAGATAGATAGATAGATAGATAGATAGATAGATAGATATTGCTACTGTTGCTAAATGCTGTCGCTACATGCTCATCCAGGAAGCATGAGTGCTGCAAGGCAATGACTTGATGCAATCTGCCTAGTTTCCTTAGATAGAAAACTTATTTGAATAATAAACTGTATTTGACAGCATTGTTTGATCATTAGGGACTTGGCTTAGGATATGCCCATGTTTTGTGCAGTTTACGACTGCTGCACTCAGTGGTGGACTTAGGCATTTTGGGGCCCCAAGCAACCCTTTGTAAAGGGCCCCTCCCCCAAGTCTGCCATAATGTGCCAGTAGGCCCTGAGGTCTGCCAAAATTTTCATAATGGAGTACTGTGAACCAGACAGTAATATCCTACTTTAATAAGATGACTACTCAATAAAATAATTTGAAAAAACTTTTGTTTTGTTATTATAATAAGTCTAAAACTTTGTGCACTACATGTGCAAACTAATAATGACAGTGTAGAGGTGAACAATATAATATATTCCTAAATTAGCAAATTTTCATAACTTTATATCTTTTAGAATCATATTGGATACTCCTAGGACAGGGCCCAGTTGTTAGAGCACTGTTGAAAAATCTGCGTGTTTGAGAGAGGTGGGTCGTCTTTCTCCTGTCTGATCCTTCCCGCCTCTCGCTTAAGCACACAGCACTTCCTGGATTTTTATGTGACGGAAATGGAATAGCCCATTATAGTACGAGAAAAGGGGAGAGCAGAAGCCATTAGTTTTATCACATTTTTTGTTATTGTTTTGATTGTAAATTATAATTATTTTATCACAAAGATGCTTTAATAATTCATGGGTATTCTTAGGGGGTCGGGCAACTAGTGGGGCTGCTTACTGGTGGTTGCCTGCCTTTTGCCTATGTGGTAAGTCTGCGCCTGGCTCCAATCATTTTAACAAAGAAAAGGAAAAGGGTTATTATCAAGTAACAAAAGTTGTTGTTCATAAAGGTGAAAAATGTAAAACGCTCACAGAACAGCAACGTAAAAAGTGGATTTTAAATCTGTCTGCGGTCATGATGAGCAGAGTCTGCTAATGCCCGTGTCTGCAGCGACCACTTAATCAGCAGTAGGTTAGCTATCCAACTTGGTTTTTGTGGCTCTTTTTACTATTAGATTGTCCTTAAAAGCTAATTTACTTAGTAATGAATGTTAAGCTTCCCTTAGACTAATATGGACTTCATCTGAACTTTTTCGGCTCCCTAGCTCTTTGGGTAACTTTGAGTCGGTAAAATGGGCTGCATCGGTCAATCTCGGTCACCAACAATACAAGCCCAAATCAGAGGCATCTCTTCCACAAGATCAGAGGATGAAGTTAAAGGAAGAACAACAAAAAACAAATTTAGGTCATAACAATACCAACATGTCATCATCTCTTACTTCTATATCACTCAAACCCACTTTCAAAAGTGCCCAAACCTACGTTTATATTCTAAAATAATACTCATGTACATTTATAACTTGCTGTCCACGTATTTCTGTAAGAATACTGTTCCTAACAAAGCACTCACCTATAGCAAACAAATCATCCCAAAATTCAAGATTCAGCTAATTCCTTTCAACAAAACTGTCATTGTGGTTCCACACTACAAATCCAGTATTCAGCATCTACAATGTGAAGTTGTGCCTGAGCTTAATAGCAGTAGTCATAACTCTGGTCCAGTGTGACATTAACCCCATCATTGATGAGGCAGTAGCCCTTTTAATCGGCAAACAAGTGCAGATCGGCCTCATCTGGGTGGTGAGTGTGGAGACTAAAACCACAGTGAGAATGTTTTAGGTCATTTTAGATCGGGGGTCTGTAACCTGCAGCTCACTTAATATATAAAACGATTAAATATTGCCCTGTTTTTTTGTTTCATTCTTTTGTTCTGTGCCCCAATGCAAAAATATGCCCCCCTGGTAAATTTTCTCTAAAACTGCCACTCAATCGACCAGGAGCAGCATGCAATCTATATCAGCACATTTTGATGATATACTATGTAGCCTACTTACACTAATATGGAGTAGCACTTCACATTAATTGACATGCTTATCCCTTAAAGCTCTCTGGTTTTGAAGTACACTGCCAGTATGCTAGCAGTACTTGTGTGATGTCGTTGTAAACATCATGGCCTACATAAATTACGTAGCCTGTCATGCAATTGCAATGAGCCGCAAGGATTTCTCCTTTGCAATAATCCTGGTCTTCAGAGGTGTTCAGAGAGTGGTTTACCTTCAAACATAAACAACTGTCAGGCTAACGTCGATGCTATAGAATGTTGCCTGTTTTATGACATTCCAGCAACTACAGCTAGTTGTTAGCATCTTAATTCTAAAACAATATATGAACTAACACTCACCTTGAAGAAGACCAAAAGATAATTATCGTGCCCACCCGCTGTAAAAAAGTTATATGCCTCCAGGCTTTTATAGGCTGTCATCTTCTGTTTGATGTAGTAGAACGTTTGAAGGACCAGATAGTTTCTGATTTCAACAGCCTCAATTGTCGGCAAATCTTTAGATTCTGTTGAAAATCTTCATGAGATACAGGTCACATCCAACAAAATTGTTAATTTGTTTTTTGTGTCTTTGTCTTGAAACTGGATCTACAGTGTATCACAGAAGTGAGTACACCCCTCATATTCCTGCAGATATTTAAGTATAGGTTTTCATGGGACAACACTGACAAAATGACACTTTGGCACAGTGAAAAGTAGTCTGTGTGCATCTTATATAACAGTGTAATTTTTTTCTTCCCTCAAAATATTTGCAGGAATGTGTGGGGTGTACTCACTTTTGTGATACACTGTAAATCCCTACAGTACAGACTGTGTGCAAAGATTGCCTTCATTGACATTTTACTTCCAGCCCTCCATCTGAAATCAGGCCACCTTCGCGTGTCATCAAAATATTTAGCATCGTACCTGATGATGATATGAATACAATTTGAAGAATCGTTTGAGAGGATGGGGATGGTAGCTTTTTCTGTACTAAACCTTGAGCTATTCCAGCAGGCCAAATGCTATTTACTTAGTCTCCAAATAGAGGAAATCTGAGGATGGACAGGCATTTACTGACACAGAGAGTGTCCCACAAGAAAACTAGAACCGATAGGACTCCTTCTTCAGCTTGACGGCATCCCTTACAGCCACTCTATGTCTCCAACCTCCCCCGGAATCTGAAAAAAACTGGGAGTTGAATACATCCCTGGCCAAGGGCTCTGCCAGACGTTCCCAGCAGACCCTCACTATATGCTTGGGCCTGCCAAATCTGGCAGCTTTCCTCCTCTTCCAGCGGGTCCAACTCACCACCAGATGGTGATCGGTGGAAAGCTCAGCCCTCTCAACACCCAAGTGTCTAAGACATGCGGCTGAAGTCCTAAGACATGACTACCAAGTCAATCATCGACCTATTGGTGTCCCGGTGCCAGGTGCACTAATGACCCCAAAGAAGTCGAATAACAAAACACCACTCAGGCTCAGATCGGGGAGGTTCATCATGGAAGTTTAAACCTAGAGTAGGCATTCTCCAGGTCCACAAAAAACATGAAGGCAGATCATGAACTTTGGGTCATGACTGAAAGAATGACATCCCAAAAATAGGGAGAGGAGCTAGGCCACCAGGGATGAGCTCAAGCAGAGTCACTGCTCCTCCACATCAAGAGGAGTCAGTTGAGGTGGCTCAGGCATCTGTTTCTGATGCATCCTGGACACCTTCCCTGGGAGGTGTTCCAGGCACGTCTCACTGGGAGGAGGCCCAGGGGATGGCCCAGGACATGCTGGAGGGACTATGTCTCTCTGCTGGCCTAGAAATGCCTCGGGCTTACCCCAGAGGAACTAGAGGATGTGTCTGGGAAGAGGGAAGTCTGAGCATCTCTGCTTAGACTGCTCCCCACCTGCTTGGTCCCGGATAAGTGAAAGATGACAAGAGAGAGTGGACTGGGGGCTGCAGTCATGTCTCCATGAATGATAAAGAGCCAGAATGGTTTGAAGGTGATGAAGATGAGGCCCAACAATGTAAAGTTCCTTATAACACCTGTGCAGATCTGACTCACAGCATGCTTAAGCCTCCACCTCTGGACCCAACCACACTAAGACTACCACAGCATCATCATGGAAGTTTAAACCCTCTATGACCTCACAGTGTTATGTTTGGGGAAAGTGACTCAAATGCAGAGCAACTAAAAGGGAGAATGTTTAATGGCAAAAGAAACAGCTCAAATAAACACAACTTACAGAACTCAGGCAGAACTGGCCAGAACAACTGAAGTCATGGAGAAACTGACTGTGAAACAGAGAAACAGACCAAATGGGAGATTAACAGAAGGAACCGGTGAGGAACAAAGAGAACCAGAAAGTATATATACTGAGGCAGGGGTAGAGAAATGACAGGCAAACCAGAAGAGCTAATCAGAGCCAAAGCTAGGCAGAGCAATCTGGAGGTATGTGAACCAGCTGAGACAGAAGGAGGGAGCAGAGTAGAAAAGGGAAGGAAAAACAAACATGAATGGAGCTAAACAAGAAACCCTAAGGAAAAATGTCAAACTGAGATCGAACAAAAAACCAACTAAAAAGATTTACAAGAGAAACACAAAGTAATGAAAAGAAATCATCTTACAGTGAGCACAATAACTGATATGGCAAAATCTAAGCGGAAACAACAAACAGAATATATCAAAACCTTCAGAACATAACCAAGCAAAATGCTGAAGAACCAAAACCTAACAGAGGTGTACTGTGACAGACAGAGTTTATCACATAAAATATGAAGAACCTTACCAAGACCATTGAGATTCTGGCTGACCTTTGTTGGAATGCAGTCAGGATGCTTATATTATTTAATATTTCATTAAATAACCATTCAGGGCGGTCAAGTGTTGCCTTGTGAATACCAGCCCAATATGGCAGTGGTATTAGGACAAAAGATGAAAGGGCGAGTCAAGCTCAGATATTACTGAACAGCAAAACTCTGCACACACATGGAAAAAATTCACAAAATGTCTTAAAACATAAGAATTTATTAACAAAAATAATTCAACTCCAAATGAAACATTTTTCAACAAACACTCTTTACTAGGCTAGAACAATTTAACAAAAACTACGAAGCAAAGTAAAAGAATAAAGAAAGCTAATGAACTCTAAACAAATTAAGGAACAAGGGAATCAATAAAAATGGTCAAAAAATCATGCAAAATTACCATTCAGTATCACCTATGTTTGAAAACCAAGGTTTATCCTGAGGAACCTGGAAATGAGGTTAGATTAGTCGTGGAACTAACCAAGAACAATAATTTGTATACCTCCAAACAACCAATGACAATGGAAAATCAGAAGAGTAGACAAAATAATAGTAATAGTAATAATAGTATTTTAAGGAGCCTGATGAATAGCTGAGATCTTGCGAGTGTTGTGTATAAGTAATATGGCGGTATACTGGTAAAAAAAAAACACGACAAAACTCAGGTAAAACAAGCCAATAAATTCAAGCCGAACATAGAAGCATGTAAAATATTAACCACTGTCTCATATTTTCCCAATAAAACAAACAGTATGAGGAAACATTTGGACAGCTTGGAGAGCTACGTGGACCAGTGTTTTGATAACATTGTAATGGACAAGCCACAAAAATCTCCACCCATGTCCACACCAACATCAAAATGCACCTTGGCCAGCACCTCCAATATCTGTCCAGGGAAAAGCTAGGTTGATGTCCTGGACTTTATCAACAAGAAGCTAACCAGCCTTGATGCTCGTCTTGCCCTGGTGGAAGTTCTCCACAGGGAATCTTAAGCTCTAAGTGAGTCTCTAAGGTTTAGCCAGGAACAACTCGCTTCGCTCACAGCTGAGAACCAAGCGCTGAGGGATAGCATGAAAACACTTACCGATAGAATGACACAGCTGTACTTAGAAAATAAAAAAAATGAAGGAGACTATCCTGGATATACATACTTAGGGCATGTGTGACAACCTTTCCAGCATCCCAAAACGGGCAGAGGAGGATGCCAAATACATGGTCTGTGAATTTCTCCAACGTCAGCTGAAATTCCTAAGTGACGAGGCAAAAAACATCACTTTCCATCATGTTCACCGGCTCGGAGGTCAGAAGCCCGATCACAACCGACCTCCGTCAATTGTAGCAAAGTATGAGCACTACAAGTAAAAAGTGCAGGTCAGAAGTCAGAGCAGAGAGCTGCGAGGAACGAACTTCAGCGTTAATGACCAGTTCCCAAAGGAGATCCTCGTTCGGAGGCGAGTTTTATTCCCAATCAAGAAATATATCACCGAAGGCATCAGAGCTACAGTGGCTGTAGATGAACTTTATGTCAATGGTTAGTTCTCCAGGGACTGGGAGATCACTCTGTGGCTTTATTAGGAGGAACAGCGGGTTAATCTAAAACATGTAACACTGGTTAGATGAGAGGTTAGATAACTGGCAAATGTAATTTAATGTAAAGCACAGCTCAGCATGATGTTTACATTGTTTGATGTGGGCGGGGCCAAGGCTGGGCTTTTGGGTATCCACTCCTTTCAGTCTCCTCTCATCTACATTTTATTTACTCTCCTTACCACACCTCTCTGTCACTCCTTTTTCTTACTGTCACACACAAACATTTCTTAACATAACCTTATACCTCTCACCCCCCCTTACTCACAGCACCTTCTTGAGTTTCTGTCTTTTTTTCTGCTATATCTCTGCTTCTGGACTTCCTATCAGGCAACCCCAAGCACTAACTATGATTTTACTGGGGTCTATCTGGTTTACTGGGGTCTACACATGAACAACTATGGGCACACTAAGGTTTGTCACATGGAATGTGCATGGAGCAAGCAGGGAGGGGAAAAGTTAAAAAAATTTTAATCAGCTTAAAAGACTACAGGCAGACATTGTCTGATTACAAGAGATTTATAAAACTGCCACAGCTGCAAATGATCTTAAATCACCTGAGTTTCCTAATTTCTTTTTTGCCTGCTATAATTCTAGGCAAAGGGGAGTAGCAATCTTAATTTACAAATATTTTAACTTTACAGTATTAGACACAGTTACAGATCCAGAGAGTACATTTATAATAATACAAATATCTTTACATAACCAAAAGATATGTATTGTCAGTATATATGCCCCAAATGTTGATGACCCCCCATTCTTTTTGTTCTGCACTGTCTCAACACTTGGATTACTCACTTGTTCTTGGGGGCGATCTCAACTTTGGTCTAAATGAAGAAATAGACAGACTGAGTAAAACAGGGACTCAGGGCAGTTGGCAATCAATACACCCTAATCACAGAGAATATACTTTCTTCTCACATGTCCACTCTTACTCTCGTCTGGATTATTTCTTAGTGAGCAGCTCGTTGTTGACTGACATTTCAGACTCTGAGATATACCCTATAGCTGTCAGCGATCATGCTTCCGTCTCCTTAACTCTAGTAAATAAGAAAGAAAACCCATTTAGCAAAAACTGGAGGTTTAATACATCATTGCTTAAGGATGAAGATTTTATCAAATATTTTAAAGAAGAGTTGACTTTATATTTGGAGTTTAATGACCTCCTGGGGACATCAACATCTGTTCTGTGGGAGGCAGGGAAAGCAGTGATGAGAGGTAAAATAATCTCATTCTCATCACGTAAGAAGAAAAAAGAAAACAAAAGTATTCAGGAATTAGATGAAACCATTAAACTGTTAAAAGCTTCTCAGGAAGAGGAAATCCTGGGCAAACTATGTAAAGCCAAACTAGAATTAAATGAAATCATTGACAAAAAAGCATTAAATAGCATTAAATCAGGTAGCTTTTTAGCTAACCAGCTAAAAAAAACACTAAGAAAAGACAACTATATTTGCTGTTAAAGACTTGACAGGGAATACAGTTTATGATCCTGAAAGAATAAACAGCACTTTCAGAGATTTCTTCAAAGCTTTACACTCACCACAGATAGTCCCATCAGATAACGTAATTGATCAATTTCTGGATAAAGTAAAACTTCCTAAATCATCAGATAATCAAGCAATGGCCCTGGATTTACCACTGACTTCAAGAAATCCAAGAAGCTCTCCAGGTCCAGATGGATTCCCAACAGAGTTCTACAAAGTATTCTGAAATATATTAGCTCCAATATTCCAAAGAATGTTGCAGGAAACTGAAGAAAATGGCATACTTTCGTCAAATATAAATTCTGCCAACATCACTTTCCGTATTTTAGAACCATACAGCAGCAACAGGCAAAATAAAATATTAAAGGGAAAAAAATGCTGAATATTGAAAATAAAATCAGTCTTTATGAGATGAGTATTAATTTTTCCCAGCATTCGCAAAAAATCTTCCCAGGATTAATAAATTATTTTTGAAGAATTTTAGATTATTCTATAAATTGGTTAGAAACCCACAGTTTTTCAATTTAAAGTTCTTTCCCCCAATTCCCTTAATACACAAATACAGTCAGGGAAATTACTATTTGGGATTAATTTTCTCTAGTTTGGAGATTTAAAAAAAACTAAACCAATCCCTTTTTAAAAAAGTGGATGGATCTAACTAATGGAAAAAAAAAAATCTCCCATTTTTCCCCCTGGGCAGGGGTTTAAATAAAAAAATGGCTTGAAAAAAAAATTACTTATTCTCAATGATCCAAAAAAACGTCATCGGTGGTTTTAGATCTCTTGAAAATAAAAAAAAAACCCACAAAAGACAAAGAAAAGGAGGACTGATCTTTTCTTTTACCAAAAGGCTACATACATTTTAAAATGGGGGTTAAATACAGCCTCTTTAAAGAACCCCGGGTAGACGTTTGAACAGCATTTTTGTAAATATTAAAATTTCAATCTCCCCTTTTTTGTCAAAAAAAAAAACAACATGAGCTTTAAAAGCTTTTAATTTTGCCCTCTCGACAGCATGGTGGGAAAATTTAAAATGACGGGGCTTTTCAATCTCATGCGACTCCCCTTTTAAAAAACCCTGACATCCTACAAAAATAATATGATAAACTTTCTGGACTGGAGGAGTAAAGGAATTGAATACAGTTCATCCCATTTAACAGATTAATTATACAATACGGGGTGGACATGAATAGAGTTTTAGAATATCAACAAATTAAATCTATAATAAAAAATACATTTAGGCTTAAAAACATTGGGTTACAAATGCCATCAAGTTTACTAGAGTTCCTAAAACTCAACACCCACAAATGTCCAAAATAAATAGAACACTGTCTAATATAGATGAATCAATTTCTTGATGCTGGGGCTGGCATTTCGGCTATCTCAGGATCGCTTGGATTTCCTTGGATCTCAGTCCCTGGCTTCGGTGCCTGATGAGGGGGTTTTGGCCAGGTGGGGTGCGGCAATGTGGCTTCGCTTTGGTGAAGGGGCTGGCCAGCCAGCCTGCTTGGTGCAGCGGGGTGTACCAGCATGCTGGGGCACCTCCAGGCTGCGGTTGTCAGTTGGCCTACACTGGGGCAGTTGGCAGGTTGCGTTTGGCCTGGAGCGTTTGGCCTTCCCGGCCCAGTTACCCGGCTGGTGCATTTTTCCCTCTCGTGGACTGGCGGGCTGGGACTGCTAGCGCTGACCAGATGGTTGGGCTGGCTTGGCAGTGTGCTGCTCTGCTGGCTGTCGTGTCCGGGAGGGAATTGGGGTGGTGGGCTAGAAGGGTGGCAACGAGGGGCTGCAGTGTGTGGGGTTTGGGGGGTTGGGATCTTTTCTTGGATGTGGGGTCACTGGCATGTTTCTCCCTGGGCTATCGTTGCAGTGGCGGTGATGTGGTGTGTTTGTGTTGTTGTGGCGGGGCATGGTGGGGCATGTCGGTTCAGGGTGATTATCGCTGGCCGGAGACCTTTTGCCAGGTGAGTTTGTCCCATCTTGGTGTCTGGTCGTGGGTTCCGTTGTGGGAGCGGTGCTCAGTGGTGTATGCCCTGTTGCACCTGTGGGCGGAGGCTGGGGGGGCGTAGTGTGGGGCCCTTGCCTTGCCATAGTGGGGCAGTGTGTGGTGGGGGACAGGAACCAGAGGGGGTGCTTGGAGCGGGGCTGTGTGTGCCCCTGTGGGGAGGGGAATCAAGGTGTTTGGGTTCGGGGGCATGTGTCTGATATCTGTGTCCTGGTTGGGGGTGGCCCATGTTGGGGTTCATTGGGAGTGGGGGGCTCATGGGGTTGAGATCAGAATTCATTGGGACTTGGGACTGTTTCATAATGTGGCGGCTCTGGTTGGCGGGGTATTTTGGAACATATAGACACCTGTTTAGTACATGGCCCCCTCTCCAGATGAGGATGGGGGTCATTGGGGACTGGGGTGGGGGTCCGGGCCAGGGTCGCTTGGGTTCAGGCACGGCCGGCACTAGTCTGGGCTGGTGCCGGGGCGGTATGCCTGTCTCCACCCTCGGAGTGAAGGGGACCACTTCCTGGGTCCGGGGGGTGGTTGCCCCCCAATGGTATCGGCACCTGTCGGGAGTATAGAGTATGTATGGGGAGTGTGGGTGAGTGAAATTTCTTATTGTTTGTCTTTACGTTGATGCGTGGGGTGAGTGTCAGTTGAGTCTTTGGGCTGAT
>JAHHUM010001569.1:0-234027 GCA_036173005.1 Crenichthys baileyi
CTGAAAGGGTGTGTGAGCAAGTCAGACTACAAATCTAACTCAGTTACAACATTTCTGTCAGCAGAAATGGGCCAAAATGACAGCGAACTACAATTAAAGGTTGTTGAAGGATACAAGAAACATTTGATGCCCGTTTTGGAGTTTAAATGCCAAGTCTGCCAAACTCTGAGGAAATGTAAGTAAATGTTTGACTTCTAAGTAATAAAAATTTTTTTTTTTATTATTTTGGCAAGTTTAAATAAGTGTGGTAATCCACCTAAAACAGGAAATGTGAGAAACGGTGAGAAAAAATGTTTTTTTATAGCATGTATGTAAATATCTGGTTCTACCTATATGCAACATTAGTTACACATTGTATTATTTAAGCTAAGATCTATGTTATTTGAAAGCTGTTCCACAAATGATTTCCTCTCATGTATGAAGTTCACCATCATGCATGCAAAGTAAAAATAAGAAAGAAAAAGAGTAGAA
Organism: Crenichthys baileyi; assembly: GCA_036173005.1. Taxonomy (NCBI): domain Eukaryota; kingdom Metazoa; phylum Chordata; class Actinopteri; order Cyprinodontiformes; family Goodeidae; genus Crenichthys; species Crenichthys baileyi. The sequence continues at coordinate 472 of JAHHUM010001569.1, forward strand.
GGAGATGAAAAACAATAAGGGAAAAACAAAATAGATTTACAGATAGCTGCAGTAGTAAACAATGTGTAAACAAGGCACGGTACCTTTTAAGTCTCTGAGAAGCTGCCACCAACGATATATATTAGAGTGCCACATTTAAACAGTCCTAACGTGAAATACACGTGGAGACCGGAGCTCAGATGGACGGTGGTATGTTTGGTGTTTCTTCATCAGGGTCAACAGTGAACATTAATTGAGGAAGTGGGATTATATTTGTCTCCCTGAGCTCTGATAGGCTGCAGCTTGATTGTTTGTGGTTATACGATATTAACATCTGGCAAGTGGGATCTAATTCTCCAGAAACCTGGCAGAAGAGGAACAATGAAGCATGAAAAGAATCCAAAACATTCAAGAGGAAGAGCAACCTGTCAACCTACAAATGGCTAAGTGGGTCGCCTGAATTTAATTCAGCAGAACAACTTTGTATTGAAAAGACGAAAGGTAAAACGACATGTAACACACCACTTTAGGTAGGTAGGTAGGGAGGGAGGGAGGGAGGGAGGTAAGTAGGTAGGTAAGTAGGTAGGGAGGGAGGGAGGGAGGTAGTTACATCTGAAATTATACATAAACTTGGCAGATTTACAGTTTAAATGATTTCATTCAACCAGCAAGTTAGTTTTTGATTGGAAACGAAGGAGGCATCTCTCAAAAGACAAAAAAACAATATAAAAGGAGGAACTATTTTAAAAAAAGTTACTTGTTTTTATTTACATTTTATTAGGAAATTTGCATGTCAGCAATGATTTATGCCCTTCTCAAGAATCAATGGAAAACAGTCAAACCTCTTTGTAATTGCTGACCAGCTTTTTGCATGTTTCCACTGATATTTTAATAATTTATGTTTAGTGATGAGCTCTGAGGTTGGAAACCCTCTTTACCATAACTCTAATTTTTAAACCCCTCCATAGTTTCTCTATTAGATTCAAGTCAGCGCCTTGATGGGTAACTCCATAATGTTATTACAATTATCTAATATCCCGAGGAGACATATAGGTAAAATTAACTACCAGATGTATGAATAGTTATGGACTATACTATACACATTATAATTATAGTAAGTCCAATAGACAGATAGATTAATTCATAATTCTTTGTAATTAAATTTTATATTGTTTGTTTGCACTGTTGTAGTCAGGTCTTGTATTATATTTGTGCCTGTTTGTCTTTAACCGTTATATCTTTTCAACCTGTGTGTATTCAGACCTGCGTTTCTTAAAGGCCCTCGATAACTTAAACAAACGAGCAGACAAGCCCGATGGTTCAGGAAGTCAAGAAAAAAAGTGGTCCCCAACGAAACAAATGCGGGAACAGGATGGTTAAGTTAAACAGGATATAAGAAAGAGAAACTGAATGCATTAATAGAAGTTAAGTTATTAGGCAAAGGAATCCAGACTACAGAAAACAACAAGCCAACAGTTGAAGAACAAGAAGAAAGAGAATAAGATGTGTGCATGACATGAGTATACTGGTCTATAAAAACCACAATAAGACTTTATGTCTAAAATGTCACTAATATATAAAAATACAGTCAAAAAAGCAACGGAAAGGAACCTAATAGCACTCGATTAAATGGTTTTGTCAAAGATGTCACAGATCAGTTAGAAATAGGGCATTTTTTAATATGTAAGTAAAGGTATTTGTTAGAAAAAAGACTAACATACAGCGACATATCCACAACATTACAACCAGAGACTTATAACAACATAATTATATTGGGGTTTTAGGTGACAGGGCAAAAAAAGGAGTGTATAACTGTGAAGATGAAGGAAAATGACATATTATTTTGAAGGTTTTTAAAATATAAAAATCTGAAAAGTTTGGCATCCATTTATATTCAGCCCCATTTAATCTGATGTCACAGAATAAAATCTAGAGCAATCAATTGCCTTCTGAAGTCACATAATTAGTGAGCAGAGAATAGTGCAATTTAGTCTCAGCGTAAATCCAGGTGTCTTATGAAGGCCACAGAGGTCTGTCAGAGAACATGAATGAACAAACAGCATCATGAAGAAACTGCAGGCAGAAAACCCAACCCAACACATTAAAGTTTCTTTTTAAGGAGAAGTTTGAAGCAGGGTTAGCTTATAAAACTATATTCTAGGCTTTCACCGTCTTCAGGAGCACTGTCTCATTATCATTTCAATATGGAAAGAATATGGCACAACTAGAAACCTTTCAAGATTTGGTTTTCCACCTGAACTCACAGGCAGGGCAAGAAGAGCATTAATCGGAGAGGCAGCAAAGAGGCTCTTGGTACTTAAAGGAGCTGCAAAAATCAAGTATTTTTAAACTCTACAAGTCTGGCATTTATTTAAGAGTGGCAAGAAGAAAGCCAATTTAGTAAAAAGCCATAACGTAAAGCATGGTGGTGGTAGCATCATGCTGTGGGGGTGCTTTCTATTCACTAGGAACAGGCAAGCTAATAAAAAGTTTGGGTCTGGAATAAGATCTGTTAGAGCTGGGATGTATGAGGCTGGGGGCCGTTTGCAACCTTTGGAAGGATTTCTTTTGGCCCGATTGCAATTCAAGAATGGTGCAATGTTGTCCTGTCAGCACAGCAAGCTGATCCCGAGGGACAACTTTTAAAATGTTTTCTGACATTAAAATGTTCTCAAAATGGAAAATGTTATTCGTCTTTTATTAACCAATTTATAGACTGCTCCCCCGCGACCCACTATGGAATAAACGGTAGAAAATGACTGACTCACTGACTGATTTTGCTTTTATGTTAATTTAAAAATAAGTAGGACCACAAACATCCAGCCAGTTTTACCCAAAAGCAGACATGCAGTAAACCTGGTTAAATACTGCAAGAGATTTTAAAGAAAAAGGGTCAAATATCCTGTTTTTTTTGTTGCAGAGCATAAAAAAACTATTAATAAGGAAATAAGGAATACTTGGATCTCTTTTGATTTTTTTTATCAAACATCATTTACAGACCTCCTTTCTACAATAAAAATCGGACTACATTCGTAATTAAATTCAAATTATTGCATGTTTCATTTATTGTCGAGAAAAAAAAATAACACATTGTGTTAGAAAGGCTCAAAGTCAGTACTTAAATCCACTTAACAGGTTATCCTGGATTTTATTCAAAAGAATCAGAGTAAAAGGGCTAAATATCAATATTCAGGGTATCATTTGTAGAACAAAACCTTGAATCCCTTTTCTTTCACTTCATTATATTTAATTTTTTGTTGTAATGTGTGCAGCTATTAAAGGGCTATCATCATTTTCAGATTAGAAAAGAATCATGTACTCTAAAAATCATGTGCAGACATGTCAGCACCTCAGTGACCCTGAGAAGGTCGGGAAATACTGGCATGTCAGAGAATCAAAGACTGGAAAGCCTATAAAGAGCCATGAGGGTATAAAATATGAGCCTCATCTATAAATCTGAACTCTGAGTGGTGGTGAGGGACAATTATCTAGATGGCCAGGAGTATGCATGATGTTCCTCCTTACGATCTGCTCTGAATGACTCCCACCATGTCAGCATTCAAGAAGTTTTTTTTATTTTATCAGACCGTGTTTGCATCACTCCAAAAAACATAGACAGAAATGAATGCAGTGCTGCCAGTTTAGCTGCATGCGGTTAAATCAACATTTAATCGCATGACTACGCAACAAGACACACTGGTAGTTTTTGGGAGGTGTGAGATGCAGCTTTTGTTGAGCCGTGACGTTCACATATCAAATAACAATGGCCATGCGTTCGGTGTTGACTCACTGGATGCCTGAGCCTGTTAAGGGTGAAGTTCTCCTGCAGGGACCTTTGGTTCAGGATGACGTAGACAGGCACACCTCGGGAGGCGGCGGTGTGCAAATCAAAGATTATGGCGTTGTCTGTTAATTGGTCTGTCACAATGGCTATTACCTGCACAACACACAGGACAATATTAGAAACACATTTCTTCTCCTTCTCTCATTGTCTATTCATGTTCAACACCTTTTTAAAAGAGGCACAGATATACAGGGGTTGGACAATGAAACTGAAACACCTGTCATTTTAGTGTGGGAGGTTTCATGGCTAAATTGGACCAGCCTGGTAGCCAGTCTTCGTTGATTGCACATTGCCACAGTAAGAGCAGAGTGTGAAGGGTTCAATTAGCAGGGTAAGAGCACAGTTTTGCAAAAAATTTTAAAATGCCAAAAAACATTATGGGTGACATACCAGAGTTAAAAAAGAGGACAAATTTGTTGGGGCACCGTTTGCTGGCGCATCTTTGACCAGACAGCAAGTCTTTGTGATGTATCAAGAGCCACGGTATCCCGGTAATGTCAGCAAACCACCCAAAACAAAACTACATCCAACAGGATTAACTGTGGACGCAAAGAAAGCTTGTCTGAAAGGGATGTTCGGGTGCTACTCCGGATTGTATCCAAAAACATAAACCATGGCAGCCCAAATCACGGGAAATTAAAATGTGCCCCTTAAAACTCTTCCGTTTTCCACAGAACTGTCTTTGGGGAGCTCCACAGGGTCAATATACCCCCGGGGGGGGGCCCTGCTATGCCAAACCTTTGGTCACTCATGCCAATGCCAAACTTCGGTTTAAAATGTACAAGGAGCACAAATCTTGGGCTGTGGACAATGTGAAACAGGTATTTTTCTCTGATGATCCCCCTTTTATTTTTCCCCCCACACTGGGAGGTTTTCCGGTGGGGGGAGAAGCCCCAAAGAAGCGTACCACCCAGACTTTTGCATGCCCAGAGTGAAGTGGGGGGGATCAGTGAGGGTTTGGGCTGCCATTTTTCATGCCATCCCTTGGCCCCAATACTTGTGCTAGATGGGCGCGTCACTGCCAAAGGGACTGCCGAACCTTTTTGAGGCCCCATGTGCATCCAATGATTCAAAAATTGTACCCTGAAGGGGCGGTGCCGGGTTGTTCAGGATGACAATGCACCAATAACACAGCAAGACTGGTGAAAGATTGGTTTTAAGATGAACATGAAAGTGAAGTTAAAACATCTCCCATGGCCTGCACAGTCCCCAGATCTAAATTTTATTGAGCCATTTGGGGGTGTTTTGGAGGAGCGAGTCAGGAAACGTTTTCCTCCCCCAGTATCACGTAGTGCCCCCGGCACTATCCTGCAAGAAGAATGGCTTAAAATCCCTCTGACCACTGTGCAGGACTTGTATATGTCATTCCCAAGACGAATTGACGCTGTATTGGCCGCAAAAGGAGGCCCTACATCATTCTAATAAATTATTGTGGTCTAAAACCAGGTGTTTCAGTTTCATTGTCCAACCCCTGTACAATAGTATAGCAAGTATAACGGATGGTACGTCTATCTGTATAACTAGAAAAAACTAATATTTTAAAGTAACTACTTCCCACTGATGCAATTTTTTTACTTTTCTGGTTCCAACTGATTTGCAGAAGCAGTTTGCTTCCTGTCTGCTGTCAGGGGTTGTTGTGCAGAAGCAAAATAATCCAATTTTTCTGACTCATCAAAGCATAACCACAAGACAAAACATGTAACACTGCATTTCTGCAATCTGTGGATTTAGAGCTACATTTCTTCAATAAATTGCCTTCTGTCTTGTAAAAATGTTTTCATGTTGATGCATTTATCATGGCTAATTTTCTTGCATCATGCAAATGTGACTTTACACTAAAGTTCTGTGAATTCTTGTAAGCACACTTTGGTTGAGTGAAATCGGCTCCATAGAAAACCAGTTTGCAAATTTAAACCTAAGCTTTCATAATGCAACACTGCATTTGCTAAAAATAATGAATCACTTTGTAAAGTTTTATTTGAAAATTTAAAGGTTTATCTCACCTTTTGATGCATGTAAAAAATAAAATAAAACTAAGTACATATTAAATTTCTTTCCACGATGCTTTGGGTCAGAATAACTTAACTGTTTCAGCTCTACCCACAGATATGCGGATTTTATTTTTACTTACAGTTTTGGCCGTTTGTAAATGTTGCCTGATGATCTCTCTGACTTGCAGGTCTCCCTCAGCAGGTCGACTGGAGTGAACTGTGATGCTGTTCTGTGGAACCCAGGGGGGTTTCTCCGGCCAGCCGAGGTCCAGGTTTGGGACCGGCACGTCCCAGTGGTAGGGGTTATAGGTGGAACAGAAGTTCTCAGAGTCAAAACTGCTCTCGTATCCATTCTGGTCTTCCACCGACGGCTCGTTACAGTGATAGTTCTGAGCCCAGCTGCATATCTGAGTCACCTCTTCGGGAGATAAGAAGCAGCGGGAGATCTCTGGGCCGATGAAGCTGTAAAAGGCCTCAGGCCCGCTGCTGAGGAGTCCCTCCACAGCTTCCCGCTCCCTCTCAGAGTAGAGGAACTGTGGGGAAGATTCATCCACCGGCAGGAAAACTACATTCTCATTCAGACTCTGCTCCTGGGAGTTTGACATGATTTTAGATACCTTCACTTATCCTTCTATTTACAGCAGATCATTTCTATCTGATTAATGCTTTACTCTGTAGAGAACATCTGGTCTTACTTCCATTCGTCCCCTTCAGAAAAGGTCATACTACATCCAGGATGTCAAGTTATGTCAGTTATCCAATATCAATGGCTTCATCTAATAAAAACCTTAAGTAAATTTTACAATCCGTCCAGAGGGCATCAGAAATCTCAACATTACCAGGATTCTCCACTGTTCCTCTTCAGATACAAAGATTAATCACATTATTTATTCTCCAGCAGCTTCGTCTCCATAAACTGAAGAGTAAAAACATCTGTGAGCGGCAGTCACTGGCTTGTCTGGCAGCTTTGAAAAAAAAAAAAAGTCCAAAGCGATACTCTTCTGCTGTGCTGCTTTGTCATTCAGAGCTGAAGAGCTGCCTGTGAGGTTGTGGTTCGTCACGCGTCCCTCCCCTTGGGCGAGTTTTATCACTCCTGAAACTCTTCCACTCCTTGTTGGTGACATTGTTCTCAGATTCCAGACATTCAGTCCAGCTGACACATTGCTTTGCATTATACTGAGACACTCTTTTGTCGCCCAAACCCTTCAGTCCCTTAAAAAAAGTATTCATATCCTTCAAACTTTCCCAAATTTTGTCACACTACAACCAAACACTTCAATATAGTTTATGGAGGGTTTATGTTGTACCCAACACACAAGGTAGCACATAACTGAGAAGCGGAAGGAAAATGATACACGGTTTTTAACAGTTTTTACATAAAATAATCTGAAAAGTGTGGTGTGCATTTATATTTAACTCCTTTCAATCTGACACTCCTAAATGGGGTTTGTTAGGGACCATTAGTGAACATTAGTGGCAGGGGTTTAAACCTAAACTGAGAGACTAAGCAAGAAGGACATTAATCAGTGAAGCAGCCAAGAGGTCCATAACTCTGGAGGAGCAGCAAAAATCTGCAGCTCAGGTGGGAGAATCTGTTGACAGAATAATCATTAGCCCCTTAGCGCCTCGTACTCATACTCGTCGTCTTCCGCTTATCCGGGACCGGGTCGCGGGGGGCAGCAGACTAAGCAGAGACACCCAGACGTCCCTCTCCCCAGACACCTCCTCCAGCTCCTCCGGGGGGAGGCCAAGGCGTTCCCAGGCCAGCCGAGAGACATAGTCCCTCCAGCGTGTCCTGGGCCGTCCCCTGGGCCTCCTCACGGTGGGACGTGCCTGGAACACCTCCCGAGGAAGGCGTCCAGGAGGCCTCCGGTATAGATGCCCGAGCCACCTCAACTGGCTCCTCTCGATGTGGAGTCGCCTTTTGTTTGAAATAGTTACTTTGAATGTTGTACCTAAAATTTATGAGAATTTAGTAGGATGTAAATTAGCGGCATTAGGCACATAAATATTCACTCACCCATTGTCTATACACTTATCTCGGCGCAGGGTCACAGGGGCCTCGTCCCTCGCTCCAGCGGTTTGTGAGTATGAGGCGGACTACCCTCCTGGGCAGGCAGCCATTCAATCACAGACCAACACAAAGACAAACATGACAAACAACCATGCACATGCACACACTCACTTCCAAAGGCAATTTAGAAAAACCAATTAACCTAATAGTCATGTATTCGGACTGCGGGAGGAAGCCAGAGTGCTTGGAGGAAATTCACACATGCACTGGGAGAACATGCAGACACCATGCAGAAAGGCCTGAATTTATACCCACCCACAAAATAACTTTGTTGCACAGTCTCAGGTACTCAAATCCTCTCATTCATCAATGATAATACTTTATTACTGTATCTATAGTTTAAATTCTAACCACTAGATAGTGACAAAATAACTCGTAATACTATTCTTGGAATGTGAATAGGACTGCAACTAACGATTATTTAGCTAATCGATTAATCTGTTGACTATTTTTCAGATTAATTGATAAATAATTGGATAGCATCCTCACTGTTAAAATGGCGGTGGTGGCAAGATACTGTGGGGATTCTTTCCCCAGTAGCTACAGAGAAGCTGGTCAGAGTTGATGGGAAGTTAGATGATGGTAAATACAGGACATTCCTGCAACAATACCTGTTAGAGGCTGCAAAAGACTTGAGGCTGGGAGCAGGTTTTATTTTCCACCAGGAGGACAACCCCAAAAGTACAGCCAGAGAGCTGGAATGGTTTAGATCAAAGCATGTGTGTTATATTGGCATAGTCAAAGTCCAGAGGCAAAACAATCTGAGAATTTAAGACTTGAAAACTAATGTGAGTGGCCCTACTTCAAATCTGACTGAGCTTGAGCTATTTAACAAAGAAGAATGAGCCAAAAACATTAGGCCCTAGATGTGCAAACCTGGTAGAGACATGCAGACTTGCAACTGCAATGACAGTGAAAGCTGGTCTTCAAGGTACTGACTTAGGGGAGCTGAATACAAATGCACACCACACTTTTCAGATTTTTATTTGTAAAAATGTTTGAAAGCCATGTATTAATTTCTTTCTCTTCTTATAGATGTACTTTGAGTTGGTTTCTCAGTTTAATGCCTCAAAAAGTACACGGAAGTTTGTCAGAATAGTGTCAAAACATTTTTGCAAGGCATTGTATTTAGACAACACTTCATCGGATGTTTAGTTTCTGCCAGTTTCTACCTCAATCTGTCCTAAAAGAGTATGGGCTTTTAACAAAATTTCCAGGCAACTGACGTTGACCTCACTGTTTTCCTTTCAGACTGGTTCAGCCAGACAGGCAGGTCAAAAGCCAATCACATCGCTTTCTTTTTGATTTACTAGGAAATACTTTGAGGATTTTTTTTGGTACCTTGAACCTCACGAAAGCTGTCACTAGCAGGTTGCTTCCTTATATGTGCCTGTTCAGTTCAGCAGAAAAATAGCGTAGTCATACTTTAACAAGATAAACAACAAATACCACACATTAGTGAGAGATTAAATCACAAAGAGAAGCACCGTCTAGAATCTGCTGCATTGTGCTATAGGCTTGCACCACCTTTGTGTGGCACGAAGCAACTTAATACAAATACAAATGCAAATTTTAGCCCTATTAACACAGAAACCCTTATTTAGTGAAGGTGAGAATGTGCAACAATGCACGTGTTTCTTATTAAAATACTAAAATCACCAATGTTAGTGCTTGAAAATGATCCCAGACGTTTATTCGCTGATTTTTCTCTTTAATAGTATCTCATGTGGTACAATGAGATTAGATCTTAATGCATTTCTAAGATGCTATCAGGATCACACAAGAGAAAAAAAAACATAAAAGTATGTTGCTCATAGAAGCATTTAACCTCATTTTATTTCATTGAGAGTAAAGATTCTATAAAAAACAGGTCCCTGTCTGTATGCATTTATGCTCGCCTTACTGCTTCTTTCGCAGATGGAGGTACAGGACTCCACTGACAAGAAGAAGAGGGATGCACAGCCATGCCAGGATGACACAGTACCCAAAGTGTCCTTTGTTCAGATCTCTGGAGCCTTTCTGGAGAATCTCCTCTCTGTGGAAGGTGAAGATGAGGCAAGCGGCAAAGTCTGTAAAACCTGCAAGAATCACAAAAAAAAGTCTCATATTTACGCGCTTGTTACAAATTTCATCACAGCCCCTGAGTGCAGTCAGATTCAGCTGCAACATTGTATCTCATTTGTGTCTTTGAGCTCTAGTATTAGACCAAAAAAAGATCTAGCTCCAAGAAAATTTTGTTCACTATTTGATTAATGTGAAATTTCTTTGTAATTTCTTTGTAACAGAAAAGTCACCTGATAAAACCTAAGAAAACATAAAATATAACAAGGTAGTATGACTAAAATCTGACTCTTTTAATTTAACAATAATAATTATTTATTTGTATACCCGGTTACAATAACCACTAGGTTAACCAAAGTGCTTTACAGTAAGTAAAATAAAATAAACCACATTAAACACAAGCAGTAAAACAGAGTTAGGGTACAAGATATTAAAAGCAATTTTAAATAGAAATGTTTTGATTTGAAGAGGCCCAGGTCAGAGATAATTCTTAATTCAACAGTTTAGGAGCTGCCACAGAAAAGCTCAATCACCTCAGTGCTTATATTTAGACCTGAGCCCCTCCAACAGGTGCTGATTTAAGGGACCTCAAGACTCGGCTATGCCCACAAACAGTTAAAAGATCACACAAATATAATGGAGCCAAACCATTTCCAGCTTAAAAAACAAGTGTTAAAAGTTTCAAGTGCATAGTCCTTTGCATAGCACTTGGTAATTTAAGTAAGTTTTGTATGCAGCTGCTCAGCCATGGAAACTCATTCCACCCGAAGTTTGGGGGTCTGCAGCTACTGGCTCTGCAGAAAGTTGATAACTATGTGCCTCAGCATCTGCTGACCCCCGCTCTGGGATTTTACACAGCATTGTACTTTGTGGCTGAGTTTCTGTCGTTCACAATCACTTCAACTTTGTTATAATACAACTAAGTTTGTTGATTTAATAGCAAGGAAATTTCAAGACTGGAGTTTTTACACAGTAAACATCCCATTACTGTTCACTGAGCTCCCGGGAGGGCAATCAATTGTTTGTGGGATTCTGGATGCCACTGTGCTGAATTTTATACACCTGTGGCCATGAAGGTGATTGGAACACCTGAATCAATTATTTGGAAGCGTAAGCTAATAGTTTTGGTAATAAATTGTTTATATATAAAGTTGTGGAATTTATTTCGTACTCTTATCCTGACTGATATGTTTGTAAAATGAAATTTCTTTAATTCTTTGTAATATCTCTGCAAGCTAAAGAATGATAATAAGCAAATTCCAAGAAAATCTGACTCAGACAGCTAAACTTTATTTCAGGTTACTCAGACTCAGTAAAGTTGACCACAGATTTGTTTGTTTTTCAGTTGAATTGTACAGAGTAAATGTTACATTTAACGTGGAAAAGGTTGAAAAACCATTCATCACAGCAGTGCCTGGTAAGTTTACAGGGGCCAATACAGTTTTCAATAAGATTTATAGAGATAAAGTCTTAAAAGTACCTGCGAATGCCTGGCAGAGGCCTGTAAAGTAGAAGACACTCCCCCTGGACAAGATGAAGAGCTGACCCAGAAAAACCAGGAAGGAGACAGATGAAAAGACCACAGACAGGATCATGAGGGCCTGGACAGACTGAAGCCAGTCTGGAAGGATGAAAAATGAGAGTAAGGTAGAACTAGAAACATCCAATAGTTACACAATATTTACTCATACATAATCGAAAGAATAATGTAATTAACAGTTGATTTAGAAAAGTGAGAAATCTGTAGATGATTCACCGCTTTCAGTGGTCGTTGCACACACCCAGGTTTGTGTGGTGTTCATATAGAAGCAGTTATGCCAAAGATCAGTGATTTCTGACTCCGTCCATACCCACCAGGACTGCGGGAGGAACAAAATGTGATAATTTAAAACCTTTGGTGACAGCTTCATTTTGTAAAAGCAAACTGAACCACAGCTGTATTAATGTAAAATTCATCGACTGCACGATGTTGCCCTCTAGTGTATAAACAAGGATAAAGCACACGCAAACTAATCTTGGGTCTAACCTTTTCCAGAGTGGCGATGAAAAGCATGGCCAAGGTGACCAAATGCAGCACAGTGATGGAAACGAGCAGACACGCCATATCTGTATGCAGCAAGATCTAAGTATCCTGTGGCCAAGAAACCTGTAGGATTAAAACAGAAGAAATAATTCTTTAATCAATAAAATATTTTCTTAGAAACTTAATAAACCAGATAGAAAATCCTTGACATTTTTCTTTTACCAATGATAAACATTTTATCTTCCCGCTGCATCTTTTAAACTAGCCAGTAGAAAAAAGTGGACTCAATTTCTGGCTCCTGAGGAAACTCAGAGCTCTTTAATCACGCAACTCTTCATCTGTGCTGACAATCTCTGCACATTTATCAAGCCACATGCAAGACAGAGAGAAGCGGAGGAGGGGTGACTTTATGCTCTGATTACTCTCTGAGGGAAACCCTAAATCGTCAGAACTTCTTAACCTACGCAAACAAAACTATTAACCTATTTACCCAGGATGTTGGATGAAGTGACTCTGTTACCAATAAAGGACAGTAATCTTCTGTTACAGTTAAGGACCAGAAGGCGTGTAAAATTCACGACAGGAAATATTCTTAACACTAAAATCAAGCTGCAAAAACTCATTTAATGAAAACATGTAACAGCTGCATTTAAAGTTTGATTTATGAAATTTAAATTAAAAATGCCATAAACTTATGTTTGAAATTCCCTGCTGTCACAGAAGAGGCTATAATTTACTCAGTTGTGTTTTTCTGTTGTAAAGGTAATCACATTTTTTATTCAAATAATCACCCTGTAATAGAAAATGACATGTGCTCATAGGGATCAACTGTAATAGACATAAAGGCCCAGTTAATTATACTGTACGATCGGAAGGTTAAACTGTTAAAAGGAATGCTGGTCTGCATTGTCTTAGCAAATTGTTGTCTTTCCCATTAATGGTTTATTAAAATGAAAATATTTAAACATGAGTGATAATGTGATTGATATGATAATGATGTCCAGGTGAGTCCTTGTTGAGTCCTTGCTTTGGGATCTGGTTAAGGTCACAAACTGATGGTCATACATTCTCCTTCAAGATTTTCGCTGTAAAAAACAGAATTCATGGTTCTATCAATCACGGCAAATCATGTAAGCCCAGATGCAGCAAAGTAGCCCCAGACCATCACACTACCACCACCATGCTTGACTGTGAGTATAATTTTAGGTTCCTGAAGTGTTTTGTACATTTTACACCACATTTGATGGGACCCACACCTTCCACAAAACTCCACTTTTGTCTCATAAGTTCACAGAATATTTTCATTTTCATCTTGAAGATCTTTTTTGGTAAATGTAAAATGGGCCTTTGTGTTCTTTACAGTCTTCATTGGTTTTTGCCTGGGAACTCTCCCATAGATGCCAATTTTTCCCGGTCTCTTTCATATTATCTTTCTTTCTCTTTCTTATCATTAACTTTGACTTTAACTGAGGCAACTGAGGCCTGCTGTGCTTTAGATAATGTGATAAGTTCATTTGTGACTTGATGGATAAATCATCAATGCGGTCCTGGAGTAACCTTGGTGGTCTGTTTCAATTCTGGGAAGGTTTTCCACTGTTCCATGTTTCCTCCATTTCTGGATCATGGCTCTCACTGTGGTTCGCTGGTGTCCCAAAGCCTTAGAAATGCTGCCTTTCCAGACTGAAAGATGTCAATGACTTTGCTTCTCATCATAGATCAGGGTATCGCTCTTCCTTTTATTCGAATATCATTTCCCACTTTATGTTGTCTGGCAGCTCCTATTTAAGTAATTTCTTGATTTAACAGGCTGCTTGGCTGTGGCCACTGAAAATGATCTTAGCTTTTAATAAAATCTGGTTAATCACAGTTAATTGCTGATTTACAAGGGGGACGATTTTGTATTCACTCAGGTTATATTTGTCTGATATTGAAAATTCTTAATTTGTCTGATTTCTTTATATGTGACGAAAATACAAACCAGAAGAAGTCTCCAAGGTAGCACATTTTTCATGGCCCTGTAAATAGAATAAAGAAATTGGTCCCAAGATTGACCCTTGAGGAACACTGGTCTTTACCTCTTGAGGAAAGATTGTGAACAGGCCCACTGGCCTGGTTGAAAAGCAACCCCGCACCAGGATTCTTCAATGTTGAGATTACACTGCACTCAAGGTCACTCTTCCATTTTTAATTTTTTCCAACAGACATAAATATTTCTAGATGAAAATGAGGAGAATACAGGGAGAACCAATGAAGAGAGATATTGATTAATCAAGTGAAACAAGGAACAGTTGTATTCTGCAGGAAGACAGAGGGAGTGAGACCATTTAATACGTTGAACACAGAATCGAGGGTAAACTAAGAATCAGACCAGGAGACATAAACAAAAACACAACACAGACACAGGCCAGGCATGACACAGGGGAGATGTGGAGCAGCTGTGACAGGACTACAATGGGGAAGCTGAGGGAGAGAGGCTAATTCTCAGAAACAGAACTGAACTGAGATGCAAAGAAAACCAGGAGAAAAATCTAACAGTGATCTAATCGGAATTAATCAAAAGGTACAGGAAACACAAGAATAAACAAACAGATAAACTGCTATGCAGACACCGACTAACACCTATAAACACATATACATGAACTGAACATTAACAACAAGGAGTTGAGCATAATACACACACAAAAGACAATCCAAACCCAAACACCTCAAGATCGTGACAGGAGTTTTTTTTTTTCCCCAAGAAATAACCTTGCGCCAATCTCTGATCGCCATCCTTATACTTCCTGCATACTCTCAGTCTGTACTCAATACTTTACACTTACAGAAGTGATGCCTTTTTTCCTTCAAGGCTGCTGTTTAAAAATGTTTTCTTTAGTTTGCGTGAAGGTGCGTTCTTGTCCACCCGCTGGCTGTTGATGTTGAAAAGCTCTGCACTGGCAGTAACATAATCCAGTTCTTGGTAGTAAACCATTCAGTGCTGGCAGACACTTCTGAACATGTTCAAGACCTCTCTGTCCCTGTAGTGGACATTTCTCATCTTAAAATTATTGATGGTCCAGAAAACTGTTCTCTCATTCAATTAAATTCAGTTTATTTATATAGCGCCAATTCACAACACATGTCGTCTCAAGGCACTTCACAAAACTCAGGTACATACATTCCAATTAATCTTAATCATTGAACATTGCAGTCAGATTCTGTTATTTATTCAAATTGGATAAAAAGTTTTTCTATCTAAGGAAACCCAGCAGATTGCATCCAGTCAGTGACTTGCAGCATTCCCTCCTCCTGGATGAGCATGTAGAGACAGTGGACAGTCACTGGCGTTGACTTTGCAGCAATCCCTCATACTGAGCATGCATGTAGCGACAGTGGAGAGGAAAAACTCCTTTTAACAGGAAGAAACCTCCAGCAGAACCAGGCTCAGTATGAGCGGCCATCTGCCACGACCAACTGGGGGTTTGAGAGAAACAGAGCAGAGACACAAAGAGAACAAAGAAGCACTGATCCAGGAGTATTTTTTCTATGGAAGGGAAAAGTAAATGTTAATGGATGTAGCTTCTTCTTTTTCACCAAGAAAGAAGGAACAGATAAACTCTGAGCCAGTTTTCAAGTTTAGAGTCTGAAAGAGAGCACATAGAGTTAGTTACAGTGAAAGCTCAGTCAGTAGCCATGTCTAGGAGAGAGAAAGGGTTACACACTAAAAGACAGGGCCATGTGGATCATCGGTAGAGGGTGAGTTTTTAAGTTGTTGCCAGCAGAAGCTTGGAGGATTCCCCTCTCCAGAAAGGTGTCACAGGTAGACACAGAGTCAGGCCAAGTGTAGCTTCTAGGAAATGAAAAGAGAGAGAACAAAGTTAAAAGCTGAAATAACAGCAAATAATGCAAAATTGGAGAGTAGTGTGAGAAAGTAGCGAAGAGGGTGAAAGTGGTCATTAGATCATGTAGAGTTTATTCAGCAGCAGTCTCCTGCATGTGACACCACTGTGATGTAAATTGATCAAACTGCATGATTTGTTTTAGAGTGATAAATTATTACATGACTAGTTTAAAATTCACTTAGTTGATTATTTTGAGTAAGGAAAGAAATACAATAACGTTTTAAGCTAGCACTAGCTGTTTAAAATGTAATATATGGATCTAATCAGTCTGCAAAACAGTCTTAACATAATGTGATCTGCAACAAAAAAGTGAAGCCACAAAGTTTACTAAAATAGATTTGTTTGCCAGGATTATAAAAACAAACTGGCTCGGGATTTAAGAACTGGTGTACTTCAGGGCTGTATTCTTTGTCCCTTGCTTTTTTCTATCAAAAGGTATCCGATTGGTGGCATCACCTTAAAATCTTTTTAGATTACTTAGGTAATTATGTGGTGTTTTGTTTATTGATAAATTATATTCCTTTGACTTCAGATTTGAGGCATGCACGTTGAATAATTTTATGAAACTGAAAGCTTATAAAAGATTTATTGAAGCAGACCCTTTAAGACCATATCAGTCCATATCTTCGTCGTAAATCAGTCACAACGACAGCTTTTCAGTCTTGTCATTTTCCGACTATATAAGCTTGCTGTGAAAATGATGGAATTGACTGATCATCTGAACATCTATATATTTATGTAGATGTTCTATATCTATGATCTATATATATATATATTTATTTATATATATATATTAAAATATATATATATATAATATATATATAATATATATTATATATATATATATTAAATATATATTATATAAAAGCTGCAGGCAGTAAAATATATCAGAAGTTTGGATTACATGACATAATTATGACTGCAATTTGATTAGTGATGGAAATTAAAGTTTGTCCATCACTATATTAAAGCATTTGGATTTAAATGTTGCTCCACTTTAAGAATCTGAAATAAATACACAATGTGCGAGAGTAAAGCCTTATTATTTGGATACTTAGAATAACCTTTAGTTAACAAAAATGTATTGGCATTCAAACCTTTTTTCCTTTTTTATCGGATATCTGAAATGAGTTTCCAATAAATCTTAAATGATCATTCAGTTAAAATCTAAAATTTTAGACTACGAACCTCCAACTTCCTTCACTTGTATGCATTTCATTCAGTGCACCATAGAATTTAGACATAAGCATTGGTTCACTGCCCTGTTAAACTTTGTCTTTATATTGTAGATAGAACAAACTGATTGAAAATCAACAATGGATTGCCATTAAATAAATAAATCAACGTGACATGATTTGTTTACTGTAAAACCTTGGAGAGGGAGACTGACAACCTTCCCTGTGCCTTGTTATTGTCAGTAGGTGGTCAGAGGAGAATGTGTTCATATGATTGTATACAGATGTAGCTTTCTCATAAAAAATGTTATATGCTCATAAGTACACAAAACCATCATTCTACTTGTGTAAAATACAACACACTATTTTAAGACATTTAATTACTTCTACAAACTATCTGGTTAACAGCTTCATAAAAAAAATGCAGGGACATATTTTGTGTAATCTAATATACGCCAGGCAGTTGTGAAGAAAAACCTTACCCGTTAGATTCAGAGCAGCCGGATATAAACTCCTTGATCCTCTGATTTCAGTTGCGGTTCTGCCGTTTTCCTCCCGTTCTTCTGCAGAGGCGTTTAGGACCATTAGCTTGAAGAAAAGGGTTCAGAGGAAGAATGCAGAGTTGGGCATAGGAGGAGTTCTCTACACCCATTTCCTCAAAAATATTTCCCTGCCCTCCCCCCTAAGAACTGTGGTCAACAGACTTCTGGTACTGTGTTGGGCAACTGCACCAGAAATAGTGTTTCCTTGGTAATGCATAAACACACAAATTAATATCCAAAGCTGTGCTGCTGGCATCCAATTCAGGAACTGACATAAACTGTTTGAAAGCACTCAGTGTTTGACTGTCAATTGGCAACTGGAAAGAAAAGGACTGCAAAACTGAATTGTGTCAAAACATTGTCTGACCAGCTGTGCATAAATGCTACAACTTTCCCATGTGGCAGCTGAGAGACAGGAAAGAGCAGATTACTTTTAACCGTTAATGAGCAGGAAATCTCAGACCACCCAGAGTACAACACAACAGACCCTGTTAACGTCTGAAGAGATTCTGGTTAAAATATCATCAGAAATATTACTCTTCATTGTTTACATTTTACACTTTCTCTCAACTAATCTAAAAAAATCGTAATGTCTCCCAAATTACATTGGCATATATTTGGTTATGCTGATATGCTCAATGAATAAAATTAATCCATGTTACATGATGCGTCGGAAACTCAAGCTATAAAAAAATATTTTCTAGTTACAATACCAGTAATACAGTGTCTGCACATACCCCTTGTACTTTTCCACTATACTTGGGTGGGGCGGGTGCATTCTTGTGCCAATATCCAGCGGTCATCAGGAGAGAAGTGGGAGGAAGCCGGCGTACCTGGAGAGAACCCACGGATGCACAGAAAGACCTTAGGCCGGATTTGAATCCAGGGCCTAAGGTCTTTCTGCATGGCTTTCCAACTGCTCCACCGTGCAGCCTGAACATTAATTCCACCAGCGTCTATTTTAATTTTAAAAATTTATATGAAAATTTGTAGCAAGGTTTGAACTTTGGTTTTCACTGACACCTTCCATTCAATCTGAAGGAGCCTAAAATATTCTGCATAGAAGAATGGGGGAAAATTCCAGCCTGCAGTTTGCAGAGATCAACAGCTCAGGTGGGAGAACCTGCCCATAGAAAAAACTATAAGCCATGCTCTCCACAAATCTGCTCTTTTTTTAGAAGGGTGGCAAAAAGGAAGCCGTTATTGAAAGAAAGTCATAAGGAGTCCCATCGCAGGTTGCCATAAGAAGGTGCTCTGATTAAATGACAGTAAAATAGAACCTTTGGCCTCGGTTTTAAACACAGTGTGAACTACACTACACTACACAATACCCTGTAAGCACCATCCCCACTGTGAGACATAATGGTGGCATGCTTTTCCTTAGCAGGGATGTGAATGCTGGTCAGAGCTGATGGGTAAATGGATGGAAGAAACCCTTGGCTGCAAAGGACTGAGGCAGAGGCTGACATTCCACCAGGACGACAGTCCCAAACATACAGCCAGACCTGCAATGAAATGGTTTAAATAAAAGCATAGGCCTGTTCAAGGGGTTCAAGGGGTTACAATGACTCTGTCAGTTACCAGTCGTCAGTCTACCTGAGGCTCTACAGCAAGACCTGAACATTTATGTTCATATATGAGCTCCCATCTGACTTTATTTTTTTTTTTTTTTTGCAAGGAAGATGTCATGATCTGCATCTGTTTTTTTTTTTGGTAATTGCTCCCAACTGTTTTCCATGTAGTTCTTTTCACCCCAGTTGTATTTAATTTATGGAAAGTCCCGTTTCCACAAATTAAAATGGACTACTCCGTTTTTGTCACATAAAAGACCCAGGAATGTAATGTGCTTGAGCAAGAACTGGGATCAGACAGGAGACAGAAAAAACAGAGTTAACAGAGCGGAAAAAACTAAAAGTGTGAAAAAACAAACGTTTTCCAAAGAACCTACACTGAGCTCGGCTGAGGAAAATACTGTCAGGTATTGATCCATTGCAATTGTGGACAGGGGACCAGACTGGATGAAGGAAGAACAAGTGGGTGCCGAAGAACAACGAGGCAAGGATGAGGCGTCAAATGATGAGGTATGATTGATAGTTGTTACAGTACAGTCCAGATGGACAAATGTAACTATTTTCTACATAAATTCTGGGGAAAGCAACCCACTATGTTTATTTGTTCTATAATAAACAATGCAGACCAAACCCTGCAGGGTTAGATTCAACTAGTGATGCCACCTCTGCCAGCCAGCTGTACAAAAGTTACAGGATGATTAAAGCTGAATAGAAAAATACTGATCAGTAAATGAAATAAACTAGAAACCAAAACATGTATCTGAAAGTGACTAAGAAGAAGAGGAATATACAGTGACAAGAGTATGTGAGAAACGATAACAGAGAGAAAGAGGAAAGAAGGGATAAAGAAAAGAAGATTACATCAATATTCCAGGAAAAGAGACAGAAATAGGGAACTTAGGAGAGCAAGATAGAGAGAAAAGATAGTACATTAGTAAATTACATTATTCAATACCTTTTGCATTTAACCTGTTATGCTCTCAAGTGATTATCTCTTCAGCCAGAAGACACAATTTCTTTTATAGAAGTCCTACTGGACAATCAAGGTAATTTATGACATATGAAGTACAGTGTATTGAGTTCATCCCCTCCAATATTAACAGATGCAATGTTTTTTCCAGATTAATTCTCTATCCACACTTCAAGGAAGACAAGTGAGTACTAACAGTTATCCATACTAACCTTTCACAACATGATTAATTTCTGGCACCCCTTAACTCTAGCCTCATATTCCTCCCATCCCCTCATACATATGGCTTAATATGATTCTTCTCATTTGTATGACTTTCATTTTCATTTTACATTTCTAAACATTTAATGATTGCAGTTACACTCATTCACTTTCCTCGGTCTTTAGATTGATATGTTGCACATTGAAAATACAAAAGGCAACCGACAAATTACAAGTTTTACAGCCAAAACAACTTTTTATTCTTGTCGTTTTACAGCACATGCAAGTGTCTCTCCTGCCTGTATTCCTTGCTGTCTGTCATCCTTCATCCAGTCCGGTTCCCTGTGCACACCTGCAATGGGCCAATGTTTGGATTTGCTTCCAAGTACCACCTCTCTGAAACACACTGACTTTTCTACAATTCTCTAACAACTGTGCCTTTTCATAGAACTATGCAATACGACACAAAAAGAAATGTGGTAAAAGTTATGAAAATCTGCTAATTTAGGACTATGTAAATTTTTTACTATATTGCCCACCTCCTGTTGATGTAAGGCTTTACCACTCTTCTATTATAATCATAAAACAAAGGTTTTTCCAAAAAGAGTTTTAAAAAAGTATTTTGGGCTACTGTTTGCTTCACAGTATTGCAATTTGAAAATTGTGGCAGACCTACAGATTATTTCACCCTCAGGGCCTACTGGGACAGTTATGAGGGAGGGCCCCTTTACAAAGGTTTGCCTTGGGCCCCAAAATGGCTAAGTCCGCCACTGCAGAGGAATGGTCAAAAAGTCCAGTCTCCTGATGTGCAAAGCAGAGCAGAGTTTGTAAAAACCTTAAACATTATGATTAATGTATTTGAAATTCTCTTTTTTAGTTTAGTTAAGTTTAGGCAGATAATGTAGGAAGAGCAAGGATCAACACCATTCACGTTGTTTGGTACACTGTGACGCCTTTAGTGACTATCGGACAAACTACCGCCACGGCTCTAAAGAGTTCATACTAAAACTCTCTTTCGTCGTTATTACTCCCACAGAAAGTGATTTTACATCATTTATCTCACATCACACAGTTGCTTTTTAGCCCTCTATTAAAGTTCCCTTGCTATTACGTGGCACTTGGGGCTCTGTCCATTAATTCCCACGTTCGGGAGTACATTGAACGCATCTCTCGGTCTTCTAAAGGGAGAGAAAACAACGTCTCGTGTGTTTTCACCGCTCGTTTTGATAAAATTGGTCTCGGCGCCTGTGATAACGTGTTGTAGGGGTATTTGTAGGACTTCTCTGGACTCATCCAAGGCGCCATTGTTTAAACATGGCTCAAGCAGAGGTACTATTCACATTATCTTTTCTTTTTTCTTAACAGCTAGCTTGCCAAAACCTAAAACCTTTAAACGCAACAGCTGCTCTACCAAATGCCTGCACATTTTACAGTCAAATAAAGATGTGTTTGCATCACTGAATGTTCGTTTCTTCGCAAAAACAAGAGAGGACAGATGGAAGGACAGATCCAGCTGAACTTCGGAGAAAATCTCAGCAGTCTGCTAAAATAAACAGCCGCTCCCCTGTAACAGCCAAACAAATTGTTAGGAAACGTTTCAGTCAGGATTATAATAAAAGAAATCATCACCAGACCTCCATATAGATACACAAACTGTACTTTACAAAAGTAAAAGCATCATGTCATTATTTACCAAACACTAAGACAAAGTGTGCATGCCTATAACCACTTTAAACGTGTATTCTTTTGTGGTTTTCATCCAGCGCATTAAACGGGTTGTCTTAAACGTATTTGCCCAATTATGTAATTTAGTTGCAAGATGATATAATATTTACAGGATTCCAATGCATTCTGGAGAAATATGTTTATTTTTTTGCATTTGATTAACCATCGCATTGTCTAAAAGTTGCATCCATCCAATCTCTGCCATTAGCTCAAAGTGAATTTTGCTTTTATACTGTATTTTTTTTAAATGCCCAAAAAGCACTTAGAGTTTTGTAAATTTCTGCCTGAAAAGTTATGGAAATTTGACATGAATATTGTATCACAAGTGCAAGTAGTATTGGAAACAGTTACTTATTCCTATGTGGATTCTTGTTGGAGCAGATCATGAAATGGTTGACTGAGGAAGGTCTTGCACCTGAGTCCTCCAAAGAGGCTCAGCTGACTTTTCTGTGGCGTACCTTCCTTCACGCAAGAAGCTGCCTGGACAATGTGACTAAGGATCTGGAAACCAGCCGCTTGCAACATTTTGCAGAGATGGCAGAGGTAAACAATCGCTGCTTATTTAAACAGCACTGTCAGGTTATGTAATGATGAGCAAGACATGTTTGCAATCTCTCTGTCTGTAAGGTACGCAAGTCTTTGGAGCAGATCAAAATCCTCACAGAGCAGAAAGACGTTTTGGCCCAAGAGATACAAGATGAGAACGAACAACTCAGAAAGCAGCTGCTGCACCTCGTATCACTGCAAGGTAGGAAAACTTTTACTTGCACATTTTGCAAACGTTTGAATAATTATACACAATTAACGAAACCTCTGCCACATCTTCTGCAATATCTTTATGATTACAGAATGTTATTACATTATTATTTATTGTACACTGAATGGTTGAAAGATACAAAACATCCACTTCTCTCGCTCCTTTATTCCAGATGCCCAGATAAATGAGGTGGCTAAAATGTTGTACCAGCAGGGTCTCACGGAGCTGATTCACAGCACCCCCAGTGAGCAGGTGGCGTATCTCCTGGTTGAGAGAGCTTCCCTGCTTGAGAGGAATCATGATCCTGGTGAGCTGACTTGTGATGGAGACCTGAAGAGTCGATTGAGGACCCACACAGAACCACTGAACACCAGCATATGCCCGGTTAGTAAAAGAGCCGGACCAAAACTAATATTTTTGTGAGTTATGGGTCTAATTTTCTAAAGTCTACACAGATAAAAACAGACATAAAGTGGCATTTATTTGAGACAAATGGGTTTTTATCTCAATCCAGTGCAGAGACTCTAATGCATGAGAACGAATTACTGCATTGGTCTGCAGCCTGACCATTCATAGAAGAGCAGCCTATAGGTTCACTACAGTCACAAAATGTGTCTACAAGAACACTGATGAGGACCAAAAAGTGAGCTCACATCATACTGATTTTGAAGTCTCTGCATTAGTTACTGGTGCATTGTTGAACTGATTTTAAGGTGGATTTATTGACTTTCGAAAGTATGAATTAATCATGTTCAGGTCTTCTGAGAAAGATCTTTTGTTGGTATTTCATATGCAAACTAAAACTAACAACGGGGCTTCATTTCAGTACTATGGCCCTCACCTTTATAACAAGTTTTATATTTCTGTGGTTTTATTGCATATTTAATATATATACTTTTTGAGGTCTTTATTACTATTTATGATTTTATCAGAAAATAGATGAAATTTGTGTTTTATTATTATTTATTTTTCTTACAGTAAAGACACATTCTACAAATTTAGAATTTTAATTTTAAATTTTTTTCCTCATTACATATAGTTGTGATTGTTTCCTCAGTTCTACATTTTATATAACATTTTGTTGTATTTTCTTTTAGTAATTATCTTATTTACTTTGTGGTGTGAAGATGTTTACATACTTGATCCATTATTGTTTTGTCTCTCAAGCACTTTGCATTACATTTAACTATGCTGGCTGATTAATTTATTGATTTATTGATTGAAGTAGTTAAGTTTACATGTTCTCTCTTTTCTTGACATTTATTATTTAGATTATTTATAATTTCTTTTATGCTTTAACTCTTTTCCTCATTTCTGGTAATAATTGTAATTTTGCAGACTACCCACAAGAGGGCCCCACGACATTTACAAAGCTCATTGAAGAAAATATTTGGACTCCATAAGAATATAGAGAGCAAGCACACCTTCATACCTGTATGTATAAATGCTTGTGTATACAGTGCTGAGAAAAAATATTTGCCCCCTTACAAATTTCTTCTGTTTTTGCTTCTTGTCACATTTAAAAGTTTAAGTAAAAAAGGGTAAAAAAAAAGGATTTTAAAGGATAATGTCATTTTCAAATCAAAAAAGGTTAAAAAACTAAACAACTGGACAGTTCTTGTAGCTGAAGTTTGAGTTTGAGTTTTTGGGATGTGCCACTCTGCACATCTAAATTCACATGCAAAAGTAGACTCCCTTAACAAAAGGGCAAGCCTCAGCCTGTCCTGAGGAGCTGGCTCTCCTGTGTTGATCCATGCGTCTGTGGTAGTGAAAGGACTTGTGGCTCTTTAAAGGGAACCGAACCTTCAGGGTCGGTTCAATTCAAAGAGCCGTTCAAAAGAGCCGTTACAATTACCAGTTTTTGAAAATGTGCATATTTCAAACAACAAACAATTTTACCCCTAACATATGTTAAATATATTAATTTTTGGTAAACCTGGCATTTGTGGGTGAAATTTAAACTAAAGGTAAATCATCTGTATTAAGTCAAAAGCTGCAAAATAGAACTACAGTATGTTCATGCAAAAAAAATCTTTATGTATATATTGTCCATAAAATAAAGTATAAAATATAAAAACATAAATATCAAATACCCATGTCTTCTTTACAAGTTTTGTGTGCATTAATAGCATTTTAATGCTATATGTAATATAGAAACCTCCTGCATCATTAAATAAAAACTAAGGCAACACACTAATGGTAAACAACATTTGACTGTGGACAGGCTGTTTAGTTTCTCCATTATAGATATCTGGGCATTCCTCGCTACACTGAACTGCATAGAACATGTCGCTCAGTTGTTGTGAAAACTTTTTTGATGTGGTTCTGTTCTTTTTCCTTCCCTTCTGTCTTTGTAAGGACATGTTTGGCTCGACGGGATAGAGTTCTGATGACAGAAAGTACGAGGAAGAAAGCTATCCAAACCAATCCAGGTCTAAGCTACTTGCTCAATAAATCTAATCCTGGTTGTGATTCCACCCTTGGCGGGAACAACTGCCATCAAATGTGTGCAAAAACTGGATATGTATGAGGGAAATTTACTGCCAAAAATCAAAAGCACATGTTTTCCCAAGCAGGATTTTATTCTGCTTGCACATCACTGTGGAGGAATTGTGGTCCACTCTTTACAGAATTGTTTTTATTCAGCCACGGTGGAGGGTTTCTGAGCATCAACAGTCTGTTTAATATCATGCCGCTGCATCTCAGCGAAAGTTACGTCCAGACTTTGGACAAATGCCACTTTAAAACCTTATTTTTTCATGTCAGTCAGAGGGGGATATGCTAGTGTGCTGGGGGTCATTGTCCTGCTGTAAAATCCAAGTGCACTCGAGCGCTTAAAGTCATGAAGTGATGGCTGGACATTCTTCTTCATGCTTTTCTTGTAGGGAGCAGAATTGATGACTCCATCAATAATGGCAAATCATCCAGGTTCTGAAGCAGCAAAGTGGCCCCAAACCATCACACTGCCGACATCACGTTTCTCTATCTGTTGTTTAATGATGACACTCACTTTACCTGAGCCAAGTGAGGTTTGCAGTTCTTTACATGTTCTGCTTTATTTTGTGAGCTAATGGACGAGTTGTTAACCCTTTTAGAGTAATTTTGGTTTGCCAGCCACTATTGTGAAGGTTCACCACTAGTCCTAAAGCCATGGAAAGGGTTTTATAGCCCTTCCCAGAGTGATAGATGTCAGATGATTTATTTCTCATCTGAATAAATTTCTTTAGATCGGGACCCGTTGTATAGCTTCTTTAAATCTTTTAGCCTACTTCATGCTGTCAGACAGTATCTGTAGTGGTTCTGCAGGTGTGGCTGGCGAAACTGAACCAAAAAACTCTGATCAATAACAGTTTATGATTTGACGAGTGGGGAGGGATGTTGTCAGAATAGTCTGATATTAAAATGTGTTCTTAAACATGTACGTGTAACAAAAAAAAGCTAAACTTGATGAAATCTGTACTGGGACAAATATTTTTAACAGCACTGTCAGTACTAAACAGCAGTGTATTCAGCATATACAAACAAAACTATGAAACTGCTTTACTGTCATTTGGAGCTGATGCAGACTGATGCTTTTTCTGCATGCTAATTTCTTACATTGCCTAACACAAACTGACTCCTCTTTTTGTTGTTCCAGTGACACTAACCTTGGCTACCAGCACCAGATAGGAAACTTTGCATGATAGAAGACTTTCAAGCTCCAACACTACTGATGCATCTTGTTCCAGTGCACTTCTCAAGGTGCTCTTTCTGTCCCTGCATGTTTTTTTTTCTGTCTCTGTTTTTTTTTTTTTTTTTAAAAAACTTTAAGCTGCTTTAGATGTGTCCATTTCGGTAGCATTTGTCTCCATCTCCTTCCAGGGTGGGGAGACACTTTTGGCTGGTCAACAAAGAAGTTTGGAGAAGGAGTGTTCCCGCCTGGAGCGGGATGTGGAAGAGGGTTCACGCAGGCTGGCCATGGCACACAATGAGATCCGGCGTTTGAAAGATGAGCTGGAGTCTGCCCACTTTACCCAGAAAGCATACGGTAAAACATCATAATCTGTGATTAACAGTGGTAAAAATTTTAGCTTTGAAAAAAGCATCAGACTTCACTGTATTAAGAAGAGCTTGTGTTTGTGTTTCAGAGCCTGAGCTGCAGTCAGCACAGGAGGAGGTGGAGCAGCTCAGGAAGGAAGTAGAAAAACTTAAACAATACGGTAAGCTCTTTTTTCTTTATTAGATGTACAACCCTAAAAATTAACTAGAGAAATAACATGAGTGAAGGGCAACTAGATTAATAGTTTCTGTGATTCAATTCAAAAGTGAAGCACAGATATATTGATTCACTACGATACAAAAGGAGATTTTAATACATGAATGCCAGTGTACTGAAAGTATGTTCAAATACTGTACAGAATATACATTCATTACTTGGCTGGGCCTCCTTTTGCATGAACTACTGCATCAATGTGGCGTGGCATGGAGGCAATCAGCCTATAGCTCTGTTGAGGTGTAATGGAAACCCAGGTTGCTTTGATAGCGGTTTCAGGTCACCTGCATTGTTGGGTCTGAAGTAGGCCTGAAGTGCTCTAAAACATCCTGGTAGATGACTGATCTGACTTACGTACACAGTATGTAATACACAGTATACTAACAGCAGCAGATTACGTGGCACCACAAATTATCACTGATTGTGGAAACTTTACGCTGGATCTTAAGCAACTTGGGTTATGTGCCTCTCCACTCTTCCTCCAGACTCTGGAACATTGGTTTTACAAGAAAAAATGCTAAATTTACTTTGATCTGTAAGATGCTTCTGACGTTGTCACCTGTGCAGGAGTAGCCAATGACTGCAGCAGTTTTAGTCTAGTCCTGAATACATCAGTGGGTGGTGGCTTTTAAAGAACTGGCTACAGCTGCATTCCATTGCTTAAAAATGTTCCCAGTACTCTCGAATGAGCTTTACTTCACAATTAATTCATTCCAATTTATTGATCAGGGACAGCACATGGTCAATGTCATAAAGCAACCAGTGCCCTGTAGATAGGCTTTCTAGCTACCTAGCTAATTTGCAGATCCAGTCCATGTTTGGGCTTCTCTAGAAAAAGCAAAAACAAACACATTTTTAGATATTTATTGTTTTTTGGACCACACTTTTTTCTTTCACTAAACTTTTTATTGATATTATCAAATACAGCACTTTGTGCAGCCAGCTTCTTTAGCAATGATCTTTTGAATCTTAGCTTATATAGAGGTTGTCATAGACTCTCTGCTGGACAGCTGTCAAGTCAGCAGTCTTCACCATGACTGTGAAGGTCGTAATAAAAAATTATTTCTGTATTAAAATTCCCGTTTTTGGTTTATGTGAAACCTATATTTCCTGAGAAAATGAATTTGCGAAAATGTATTATTCATAATCAGATGAGTCAGTAAGTTACCAGTTTTTGTTTTTTATGAAGAAATGGTCGAACTGCAGAAGGCCAAAGAGCATAATGACCGTCTGGACCTTGAGATCAGAGCCTTGAGAAACAGAGTCCGCTCCCTGGATGCAGAGAAAAACGCTCTGAAGAAGATGGTAAGACACTTTCTGAGACAAGGTATTTTGCCCAAAAACAGCTAAAATTGAAAAAATAACTATTCACAGAAGTCAGGACATTATTGGTAAAATAAGCAGAGCAATTTCAAAGTTTATAACATTATTATGATAAATGATTAGTGTTCCATACATACATAACCCATGTTAGTCTCCATTTTGTTCACTGGTGATAATAAAACTGGATGATCAATAGTTATTTTCTGTGTTGATTTTCCTCATCTCTGCTACCTCCAGCTCAGACCATGTTGAATGGTCTCTACAATGGCACCTAGGAAGAGACAGGAGGCAGAGCTGGAAGTAGCAGAGATGAAGATGTTGAGGTTCTCTTTATGAGTGACGAGGATGGAAAGGATCAGGAATTAGTTCATCAGAGGGACCGCTCATGTTAGATGTTATGGAGAGAAAGCCAGAGAGATGAAGGTATTGAGTGTGTGAGAAGATGATGCAGAAGATAGGGTTAGATGGAGACAGATGACTCGCTGTAGCGGCCCCTGAAAGGGAAAAACTGAGGGAAGAAGAAGAAATCAATAATGATTTTAAATCATATGTTTTTGAATCTGCATCAGAAATATGTGATTACATCAACATGCATGATTACCTTAAACGGTTTCAGTATCAGATTTGTCCCCTTTTCAGAGCACTTTGGATGTTGTTCTAGATCCCAGCAGTGAACTTATGTTCACAGGGTCAAAATGAACCATCCAAAAATAGCTGCTGCTGTAAATTGATACCCAGCTTAGTCAATGACTTAATCTGGATGGCATTAAATTGACCTCCAGTAATAAAGTAAAAAACCTTGGTGTTACTTTTGACCAGGACATGCCATTTAAATCCCATATTAAACAGGTTTCTAGGATTTCCTTCTTCCCCCGGAACATTGCCAAATAAAAATATCCTGTCCAGGGGGTGACCCGAAAAACTAGTCCTGTTTTTGTTACTTCAAGGCTGGACTATTGAAATCTTTACTATCAGGATTCCCCAAAATGCAGTTAAAAGCCTTCAGCTGATTCAAACTGCTGCAGCAAGAGTTCTGATGAAATTTTAAAAAAGGAGATAATTTCCCCTACTTTAGCTTCCCTTCTTGGCTCCCTTTTAAAAATCCAGAAGGGGAATTTTAAAAATTCTCCTCCTCACATAAAAAACCTTAATGATCTAGCTCCATCATACATCAGAGATCTGATTGTTCCATTTTCCTAACAGAGCACTTCGTTCTCAGACTGCAGGTTTACTGGTGGTTCCTAGAGTCTCTAGAAGTAAATGGGGGGCAGATCCTTTGTTATCAGGCTCCTCTCCTGTGGAACCAGCTCCCAGTTTTTGGTCCGTGAGGCAGACACCCTGTCTACTTTTAAGGCTAGGCTTAAAACTTTCCTTTTTGATAAAGCTTATAGTTAGAGTGGCTTAGGTTATCCTGAGCTATCTCTGTAGTTATGCTGCTATAGGCTTAGGCTGCTGGAGGACTGTTGAGATAAAATAATTCTATATAATAATTCTATCACTGATATCCTTGCGGCCTCAACCTCACCCCAGTCCGGATGTCACGAGAAAGAACAGATGAAGCTTAGGAAATTAAGATTAACACAAGTTTAATTTGTTAAATAATAAGTCCAATGATCTCCAATATATATTGAATACAAAAAGAATGATACAAAGAAAGAAAGATTTACCAAAGGGCCCTTTGGGAGAGTTCGGTCAGCAAAGCGAGGCCCTATTCACCGAGTGGTCTGTCTTACAATCAGTGTTAAATCATTTTATACCCTTACTTCAAAGCTGACGGTTTGTTTATCAAGCCACAGGTCACTTATTGGAGTTTTGTCCCCACTATAAATTAGTTACTCCTATGGGATTACTTTATTGGCTATAATCATGACTAATAGCCGGCATTTACTGCTCACAGGTGCTGGGAACGTCCTGACCTGGGATTAACCCTTTCTCCAACCTGAAGCCTGCTGTGACCTCTGTCTCCCTGCGGTCCCACATGTTATATCTCAGTTTTATGCGATTGACTGAGCTTTTACTGAAACTAATTATATGTGCTCTCTTTCAGACTCTAACCTTGAAAACTGGCTCAGAGTTTATCTGTTCTTTCTTTCTAGGTGAAACGACTAAAGGAGCTACATCCATTAACATTTACTTTTCCTTCCCATAGAAAGTACTCCTGGATCAGTGCTTCTTTGTTCTCTTTGTGTCTCTGCTCTTTTCTCTCTAACCCCCAGTCGGTCGTGGCAGATGGCCGCTCACACTGAGCCTGGTTCTGCTGGAGGTTTCTTCCTGTTAAAAGGGAGTTTTTCCTCTCCACTGTCGCTACATGCATGCTCAGTATGAGGGATTGCTGCAAAGTCATCGCCAGTGACTGTCCACTGTCTCTACATGCTCATCCGCGAGGAGTGACTGCTACAAATCTCTGACTCGATGCAATCTGTTGGGTTTCCTTAGATAGAAAAACTTTTTATCCAATTTGAATAAATAACTGAATCTGATTGCACTGTTCAATGATTAGGACTAAGTGGAATGCATGTACCTGACTTTTGTGAAGTGCCTTGAGACGACATGTTTTGTGAATTGGCGCAATATAAATAAACTGAATTGAATTGAATTGAATTTATAGGAGATTACAGTTCAAAGGCATACGAAAAAAGCTGTAAATTTTATTAGTTAGCAAGTGAACTCCAGTTCTAGTCAGGAGTTTACATACACTCATCATGTTCTGATCCACATAGGGTCAAAATAGGTTCATTATTTATCCCCATTGTTATTTGGATAGATGTCCATGAAAAAGCTGCAGAGAAACCAGTTATTTTAGGCAGTCATCAATGTCGGAGCTTAATTCTGAATGGATATTTCACTACTCTTATTGGCAAAACTGGAAGAGCTCATTTAAATTTGTTGGATTTCTGTCAGAGAATACATAGTCTAAACATATTTGAAATGGTTTAGGTTTAATTAATATTAACATGCTTTTTTTCAAAAAACTATTTTGATTTGAGTGTGGGGATCCTTGTGCTGTTGGAACACCCAACCGTTTCAATCGTTTAGCAACAGTATTTTTAACAGTAATAGGTTATTTCCAACAAAGCGATTAAAATGGTCAACCAGAGCTCAGGTAGAAGTGAAGAAATGGAAACCACTCGGGTTTTCCACTGAAAGACACCTACAAAGATTTATTCCAGTAAATGTTTGATCCTTCCTCTGTTGTATTTTGAGTGTCTGTAGGAGGGCCGCATTGGAGGGAAATAGTTTATTCACATAATTCACAGTATTTGTCTAGTTTTCTAAATATTAGTAGCTTAATTTATTAATCATGTTTTACAGAACAATTTTTGATTGTGAATGGACTTCAGCATGTAGAGATGAATTCCCATCAACTGATCAGAATTTATAAACTGCTGCAACCAAGAGTTACACAGGATTTATAAACACCAGTTGGTGATAATTATTGAAACACGAATTAAGTCACAACCAGCATTTATAAATTCAGCTGAAAACAATGATTAATCCAGATTTTTCAGACTCTTTTCCTTCTTTAATATCACATCATGTCTATGTTTGTAGGGTTGTGTGAAGCAGCGGTTTACAACTTACTTTTTAAATATTACTATAAGTTCAACCCTCTTCAGTTTAGTTTGAAATATTTAGCTTTGTTCAAAAAGCTGAATTAAACAGTGCATTTGAATATGTTTTATTAAAACAAGTAAAATAATGTGTTGCTTCTGTACTGAACAGAATGTGCGTTTGTCTCAGGTTGCGTCTCAGCAGGAGGAAGCCGAGAGGTTGAAATCAGCCCTGCAGGGGCAGCAGCGGTCACTAACTGGAGAGGTGAAGGCTAACCAAGACAATGACAAAGAAAACGATAAAGTAAGGCCCTTATTTAAACTGAAAATGCTGTATTTCTTGTAATTAGAGGGTGTTCCAAGACCTCCAAAACCTGTTAGTAGTGGCCTAGATTGTGGTCCTGGCTGATTCAGATGAGCATTACTATTAAAACATTAACATGGTTGTGATTCATCTGAGCTGCAGAGTTGAGGAGCTGCTTCAAGCTACAAACTCTTGAGGAGCTTTTGTTCATTCACTGCATTTTGCTGATTGATGAAACTAAATGATTAACACTTCCATTCATGAAAGCATTCTTTGTTTACAGCATTTTTCACATCTGCCTAAAACATTTGCACAGTACTGTAATTAAGCAGACGAGATATGGGAAGTAAAGGACAATGAATCATGTGGGACGTTCCAAACCTAGAAGAGAGAAAAATTCAACCATTCAACGTTCTGAAATCCACTGACCACCATTGAATAAGACAATATTGGCAGCCCTAAGCTCATTTTACTTGGTAACAACACACCATGGTGACTGGCTGAGATGCTTTCTTATGAAACCTTCTCCTACATCTCCTTGGATACCCCCTGATCTGTTATTGATATGATTCAAAGTATTCAACTAATGTGTATGGACTGGAAAAGAGGTGCTGTCATTTGTTTTCTACAGACTGAAGGGGCTGAGCTGACAAAGAGTGACAAATTGTACATATATATGCAAGAAAAATTCACTGCGAAGACACGACAGCCTATGGAAAATCAGAAG
This sequence comes from Crenichthys baileyi, assembly GCA_036173005.1. Lineage (NCBI taxonomy): Eukaryota > Metazoa > Chordata > Actinopteri > Cyprinodontiformes > Goodeidae > Crenichthys > Crenichthys baileyi. Next base: position 33,423 of record JAHHUM010001569.1, read on the forward strand.
GGAAGGGTAAGTAAACACAAGTGAAGGAGAAAGAATAACATTTATGTCTTCTTTTCATACAGAAAAGTTAGTGTGTGTGACAACACAAGCCCTCTATCTTTGTTTGTGATCAAGTCTAGAGAATATTAATAACTGTGAAGTTGTTGTTTCAGTTTCTGACATTCTTATCAATGTATATTCTTTGAGCAATTTAAGAAAATACTTCCCTAAACATTTGGCAAAATATCAAGTCAAGACATTGATTTGAAAACATTTTTTATACATGTTGAAAACCACTGAAATTTTAACTCCCATTTAAATTCAGTTCACTTTAAAAATACTTTATTAATCCCAAAGGGAAATTAAATGTTGCTGTAGCTCATTATACAGGTTTCTTCAAAGAGCCGTTGTAGATGCTGAAGGCTGTGGGCAGGAAGGATCTCCTGTAGTCTGTCTTACAGCAGATCTGAAGAAGCCTCTGACTGAAGACACGCTGTTGTTGTACAACAGTCTCATGAAAATGATGCTCAGGGTTCTCCATAATGTTCTTCATTTTATGAAGAAACCATCTTTGCACAATGATCTCCAGATGTTCTACAGGAGTCCCCAGAACAGAGCCAGCCTTCTTTATCAGCTTGTTAAGCTTTTTAAGTCCCTGGCTCTGATGCTGCTTCCCCAGGAGATGATGGCACAACAGACTTATAGAAGATATGGAGCATATTGCTTCAAACACCAAAGGACCTAAGCTTCCTCAAGAAGTACAGTCTGCTCTGTCCCTTCTTGTAGACGGCTTCACAGTTGCATCTCCACTGCAGTCTGTTGTCCAGGTGAACACCGAAATATTTATACTCCTCCACCACCTCCACTTCTTCTCCCATGATGGAAATAGTGTTTGACCTATTACTGTTTCTCTTGAAATCTACAATCGTCTTCTTTGTTTTATTCATGTTCAAGATGAGATGATTGTTTCTACACCATCCCACAAAGCGGTCCACCACCTTCCTGTACTCAGCCTCTTGTCTAGCTCTGATCCATCCCACGACAGCAGAATCATCTGAGTATTTCTGCAGATGACAGGAGTCTGTCTTGTACTGGAAGTCTGAGGTGTACAGAGTGAAAAGGAATGGTGAGAGTACAGTCCCATTTGGTGCTCCTGTGCTGCTGACTACCTGGTTAGACTCACAACCCTTCAGTCTCTCAAACCATGGTCTGTTTGTCAGGTAGTCTTTGATCCAGGAGATTGTTGAGGCCTCCACCTGAGTCTTCTGGAGTTTCTGACAAAGCAAATCAGGTTGGATTGTGTTAAATGCACTGGAGAAATCAAAGAACGTGATCCTCACAGTGCTGCTGGGTTTGTCCAGACGACAGTGGGTTTGTTGAAGCAGGTGTATGATGGCATCTTCATCTCCAACTCCACAGCAATAAGCAAACTGAGGGGGGTCCTGATAGTTTATTGTTTGCTTACTCAGGTGGGCCAACAGGAGTGTCTCTAGGACCTTCATGATGTGGGATGTTAGGGCAACAGGTCTATAGAGGTCTACATCATCACCTGACTCCTTGAGACAAACAGGTGGAAGGGGGAGGCAAAGGGAGCATCAGCATCTTCTGTTTTGGTTGAAGGCAAACATGTAGAAGCAGAAGGGTCCATGGCTGAGGAGGAAGATAAAACATTTAAGGCGTGACAGGAAAGCTGTGGGTGGAAGGAGGTTGGGATATCTGAATGGCTGTGAACTGAACCTATTGAAGAATGTGTTCAGTTCATTGGCTCTGTCCAGACATCCATCGGTCCAATCTTCCTTCTGCTTGAAGCCTGTGATCTTCTTCATCCCTGACCACACATCTCTGATATTGTTTTGCTTGAGCTCGCTCTTCAGCTTCTTCTTGTACACCTCCTTGCCGTCTCTTATCTTGACTTTAAGTTGCTTCTGTATACTCCTCAATAATTCCCTGCCTCCCTCTCTGAAGGCCTCCTTTTTTCTTGTTAAGAAGGTTCTTCAGGTCACTGGTGATCCAGGGTTTTTTATTGGGGAAGCATCTCACGGCTCTGGTGGGGATGATGTTATCCATACAGAAGTTTATATAGTCGGTTACACGCTCAGATATGGCATTGATGTCCTCTCCATGTGGCTGGCACAGTGCGTCAGAATTTGAATTGATTTCCCTAGAGCAGGTCTTGCTTTAGAGATCTATGAGTCCTCGACGTTTGCATAAAACAAATTTTCTGGTAGAGCAGCTGACAAACTGGTGAAACGTTGGAAGTGTAGCAGAGAGTGAAGCATGGTTAAAAGCATTGCCACAAACGCATTGGGGTTTTGTGTCTGTAGCTTAGCAACAACTGAGCTGATGGCATCACATGCAGTGTCGGCAACAGCGGAAGGTGGAATGTAAACGGTTGCCAAAGTAACACTGGTGAACTCTCTCGGTAAATAATATGGACAAAAAATACTGCTTACTGTTCAATATCTGGACTGCAGAGACGACACGTCAGAGTAACGTGTCCTAGATGACACCATCTGTTGTTCACAAGTGCTGCCAGTCCACCTCCTTTACATTTTACGCTCCTCTTTAAATCTCTGTCTGCTCGTATGGTCAGAAAGCCTGGCAGAGAGACACTAGAGCCGGGGATATGATCCTGCTGCCACTGCTGCCATGTCTCAGCGAAACACATAATACTGCATTCTTGATACTCTGGCCGGGTCTTTGGTAGGGCTTGAAGTTCATCCAGCTTGTTTCCTAACGATCTTACATTGCCCATCATGATCGCAGGAAGAGATGGTTTGAACTTCCTCCTTCTCTCGCTTCTCTTTTCCTGCATCCACGGCATCTCCTTTTCAATTCATCAGGGATTTGGGGTTGTGGTTAAAGTATTGTTTTAGCTTTTGATATTAATCAGCGGCTGCTAGTTGTAAAAAAAACACCTTGTTGCTATGGTGATGCATCATAACAAATGTCCAAAAGTGAAAAAGTATCAGCAAAAATCTTTCCAGCTGCACCGCATTCGATACCGGAGAGGATAATCGTCCAAAAAATCTGTTTTTATCACCACAAGAGGAATTTGAGTTCTTAAAAACAATTAATCAGAATGAAAAGTAACAGAGCTACTCCAACCAGACATCCATCGGTCCAATCGTCATACGTAATATCAGATATTATTTTACCTTCACTGGTCTGTGTGATGTTATAGGTTGAAAATCTGCAGGAGATGGTGACGCAGTTGGAGTTGGCTGTGTGGAACCTTCAGGGTTGCTTCAGGGTTCAGAAAGGCCAAGCTAATGAGCTAACTAATGTATGACATTTATTTTGGTCTTTCGGCGAATTCCGTGCCATGAAAAGTATTTACCCGTTGCAGAGTTCTTCTCCTTTTGCTTTTTTTGTCACACTTATATGTCTCACATTATCAAACAATATTTTATATCAAAGATAAGCTAAATAAACCTTTTACCCCTTAACCTTATGACAGGTCGTTATTCAGGTCTAAGTAACTCAAGTGTCCTTGAGCTTAAGGTCACAAACTGATGACCAAACATTCTCCTTTGGGACTTTCTGCTACATAGATGAATTCATGGTTCATTAGTTACAATTACTACAACACAGCCCCAGACCATTACACTACCACCATCGTATTTGGCTGTAGGTATTGTTGTATGTTGTGATTATTCCAATGGTAAGAGGAGACATCAATGCTTCAGATTAACTTCAGTGAGAAAAGGGTGAACGAATCATACACAACACCAAAGGTGTGACAAACTTGACAAGCTAAGGAAGCCTAGCAAAACTAGCATGAAGTCCTCAGTCCAACTCCTCTTTTTCCTGAAAAGCATCATGGGATATAAAGCATTTTTATCAAAGTCAAACAACAGATAGTCCTCCTTTTAACCAAATGCTGAATCTCTATGAAATAATGTATAATTATATATAATTTGTATTCAATTATCAAATCCCAAATAAAATGTCAAAAACAGATCCTGTTTAAACCTAAAAAGAAATTCTCAACAGGTATAAAGTTCTTTCCAGATGTAAAAGAATGGAGGCCTTTCAAAAGGTTCCACTTTTATCTTGTTGGTCATCAAAATATTTTCCAAAAGGTTTTGGACAACATCAAGATGTTTTTTTTTTGGCCAATGTGAAAAAGGCCTTTGTGTTATTTTTGGTCAGCAGTGGTTTTGGTCTTGGACAGGTCATAGACTACTTTATGTAAGCTGGTGTTATGGAAAGATTCGTATTTACTAAGGGAAGAGATCAGTGATCGTCACTCAACAGTTTTACAGCAATCAGGCATGTGTTCAAGAGCCCCGCCAAAACCGTCCTGATTAAACAAAGGAAAGAAACCTGCTTATTACATCATTCCAAGGAAAGTCCTTTGAGGCCAGTGGTCTCAACATGTCTGGGAAGAATTCCCAGGGAAGGTTCACCAGTCAGTGACTTTCTCATCTGTTCTGGTTTTTCTTTAGATGGGGGCACGATGTGTTGCTCTTTGAGACATTAATGCCTACTTCATGTTGTCAGACGGGTTCTATTTCAGTGATTTTTGATTCCCGCTAAAAATTTTGGTAAATGAACAATAATTTATTGTTTATCAAAAATTTATTCAAGATGAAGGGCTATTACTTTTTCAGATTTGACCAGGTTGGTTAGAATAGCCTTTTTCCCTTAATAAATAAAATCATAATTTGAAAACGGCTTTTCTTATTAAGCCAGGTTATCTTGGCTAATATTAAAATTAGTTTGATCTTAAGTGTGACAAAAAAAGAAGAACCTGAAGAAATCTGTAAGGAACAAATACAGCACAGTATGTAGTTCTGTTACCAAATCGATCTTTATTCCTTATAAACACTATAAATATTGCTGAGTGGAAATCTGAATATGTTGTAAAACTAGGTTGTTTTTTTTCAGTCCGGGAAAACCGACGTAATTCAGGTCGAAGAAACCTGCAAAGATGAACAAAATAATCCTAGTATTAACACAAATTGCCTCTTGCAGAAGCAGCCAGAGGTGAGTAAACAGACATTTAAGAAATAACTACATAAAATATGATATATATTTAAATGTGGTTTCTTGTCCTTACAGAAACAGTGTTGTCAGCTTTTGGAAAATTACCACCACAACATGAATACCCTTATAGCTCAACCTGTTCGACACATCTGCTCACAATGGGAATTTTCCTGTTGGACAAAAGAGGTTCAGACCCAGCCCTTAGAGGATAGCCTGCTACTCAAGGTAATCTGTTTTATCTTGTCAGATCCCTTGTTTGTTGAATGGTTAAACTTGTTGTGACTCACTGACACATTCCAGGTGAGCAGAAACTTGTTTAATCCCTGAGTTCAGTCCATAAACAATATATAACGTTTTTTTGGAAAATACTGACAGAGTTTCTCTTGTTGTTGATGCTGGAATACAGGAGTGTCCGGGCTGTCTGGAAGCAAGGAAGACTCTGCTGTACAATCAAGATGAGCATGAGGCTTTTAAGAGGCAGATCTGTGAAGCCCTTAATTGTATTGATGAAGAGCGAAGGTAACAAGCCCTCAGTATTTTGTTAATACACTATATACTTTCAGGAAAGTTGGGTAGTTATTTTTAATTATGCCACAAAACCTGAAATCTATAGTTGGTAAACTGGACTGACTCAAATACTGTTCAGTCTACTGTTAATAAAATATAAACACATATATTCTGGGCTACTCTTAATCACTACATCAGTAAAGTGAACATGGTTTTTACTACTATTTACACTCTATTAGACCTCTGTATGCGCTTCATCGGCCTTGCAGGCACCTCTGGTAAATATGTGGAAAATTCCTCAAACTAATTCTTCTTTTGTTGCAACTTTACACTGAAAATGATCCATCCTTTAATTTGAGTGTATTTATACACACGGAAAAATCTCATGTTAAGGAATGATATTTTTTACACAAAGTAAGCAGGAGCATGGTTATTGATATGCTTGCTGTCATTACTTTAATAAACCCCCTTTATGCCAATAGGACAGCACTTAGTCTTCTCCTGCAGCATTTCACAAGGTTGGAGCAGACAGGGAGAGGGATTTTAGACCATTAATAATCCCTGTAGGATAGGTATTTCCAACTCCAGTTCTTAGGGACTGGTGTCCTGCAGGTTGTACATGTGCCCCTGCTGCCACGGTTCGAGATTGGTTTGGACCAAAATGCAAGCAAGCACTTGGGAGGCACATGGTGCGATTTAATCTTCACTCTTCTTTAATAATTATAATCGAAGGACTTACAGAATTTGTCAAACGTCAACAAGGAGCCAGGAGACATCAGGAAGACAACAGGTGAGAAACATATGGAACCAGCAAGGAGTGTAGCAAACAAACCAGTTAATAAACAGAGGGAGTTGGAGTATGGACCAATGAGGGAGGAAGGCAGGTAATCAGATGGAAGTGGCAACAGGTGGGTAGGCCAGGTGAAGGGAACTGAGGAAATACAGGGGATGGACAATGAAACTGAAACACCTGTCATTTTAGTGTGGGAGGTTTCATAGCTAAATTGGACCAGCCTGGTAGCCAGTCTTCATTGATTGGACATTGCACCAGTAAGAGCAGACTGTGAAGGTTCAATTAGCAGGGTAAGAGCACAGTTTTGCTCAAAATATTGAAATGCACACAACATCATGGGTGACATATCAGAGTTCAAAAGAGGACAAATTGTTGGTGCACGTCTTGCTGGCGCATCTGTGACCAAGACAGCAAGTCTTTGTGATGTATCAAGAGCCACGGTATCCAGGGTAATGTCAGCATACCACCAAGAAGGACGAACCACATCCAACAGGATTAACTGTGGACGCAAGAGGAAGCTGTCTGAAAGGGATGTTCGGGTGCTAACCCGGATTGTATCCAAAAAACATAAACCCACGGCTGCCGAAATCTGCAGAATTAAATGTGCACCTCAACTCTCCTGTTTCCACCAGAACTGTCCGTCGGGAGCTCCACAGGGTCAATATACACGGCCGAGCTGCTATAGCCAAACCTTTGGTCACTCATGCCAATGCCAAACATCGGTTTCAATAGTGCAAGGAGTGCAAATCTTGGGCTGTGGACAATGTGAAACATGTATTGTTCTCTGATGAGTCCACCTTTACTGTTTTCCCCACATCCGGGAGAGTTACGGTGTGGAGAAGCCCTAAAGAAGCGTACCACCCAGACTGGTGCATGCCCAGAGTGAAGCATGGGGTGGATCAGTGATGGTTTGGGGCTGCCATATCATGGCATTCCCTTGGCCCAATACTTGTGCTAGATGGGTGCGTCACTGCCAAGGACTACCGAACCATTCTTGAGGACCATGTGCATCCAATGGTTCAAACATTGTATCCTGAAGGCGGTGCCGTGTATCAGGATGACAATGCACCAATACACACAGCAAGACTGGTGAAAGATTGGTTTGATGAACATGAAAGTGAAGATGAACATCTCCCATGGCCTGCACAGTCACCAGATCTAAATATTATTGAGTCACTTTGGGGTGTTTTGGAGGAGCGAGTCAGGAAACGTTTTCCTCCACCAGTATCACGTAGTGACCTGGCCACTATCCTGCAAGAAGAATGTCTTAAAATCCCTCTGACCACTGTGCAGGACTTGTATTTGTCATTCCCAAGATGAATTGATGCTGTATTGGCCGCAAAAGGAGGCCCTACACCATACTAATAAATTATTGTGGTCTAAAACCAGGTGTTTCAGTTTCATTGTCCAACCCCTGTAGATCTCTGGGCAATGTAGAGCAGTGGTAACCAAGGTTAGTCCTCAAAACTTAGTATCCTACATGTGGAACAAAAGACTTGCTGTCTTGGTCACAGATGCGCCAGCAAGACGCGTACCAACAATTTGTCCTCTTTTGAACTCTGGTATGTCACCCATAATGTTTTGTGCATTTCAATATTTTGAGCAAAACTGTGCTCTTACCCTGCTAATTGAACCTTCACACTCTGCTCTTACTGGTGCAATGTGCAATCAATGAAGACTGGCAACCAGGCTGGTCCAATTTAGCCATGAAACCTCCCACACTAAAATGACAGGTGTTTCAGTTTCATTGTCCAACCCCTGTAGGTTTTCTACAGGATTCAGTTCTGGGGATCACCATGGAGGAAGGTTGGCTTTGTTCCTGGTGAACCATTTCTGTGTTTGTTTCGGAATATGATTTGGATTCTTGTTTTGCTGAAATGACCACCAATTTTCAGTTTAATGGTAGAGTCCACCAGATTTTTATTTAAAGCCTCCTTAAGTTCATGAAGCCATACACTCTAACAAGGTTCTCAGGGCCTTTGGAAACAGACAAACAGACAAACCTGCCCACAGCATCACAGATCCTCCACTAATTCATAACAGGGACTTTTCCAGATGTTCCTCCTTTGTTTCTTGTCAGACCTACTAAACAGCAGTTCAACGAATCAAGAACCTTAATTATCATTATGGACCTATAATATAATTTCTTATCGAGACACTCATAGATAAAACAAACACACAAATAAAAATTATAAGGCACGTCAGGAGGAGAATTGGAGCACTTATAGCAGCTGAAAACATCTCTAAAGAGAAGTATGAAATATGTACATGGGGATGTAGCATGACGTGTTTACATAAAGTGCAGCTTTTGCTAGAGCAGCCTATAAACGGACATTGGTCATGAAATGGACTATTGAGTGTCTACAGAGGGGAGATTACCTTCACAGCTCTGGAAGAGAAACAGTTTTTAAGTCTGTTTGTTTTAGGTTTAATGGAGCTGAACTCGCGTCCTAATGGAAGTGGGACAAACAGCTCATAGCCCGGGTGGGTGGGATCTGGGTCAATGCGTCTGGCCTTCTTCTGGACTCATGTAGCATAAACCGAGTCAAGGTCTTGCAGACGGTAACCCACAATCCCCTGTGCTGTCCTCACCACCCGTGCTAAGTCTTTCCTTTCCTGTGCCGTGCAGCTCCCGTACCACACCGTCATGCTGAGACACAGGATGCTTTCCACCGTGGCCCATAAAAGTTTGTTAGTTGCTGAGGAGAGAGATGGCTTTAACTTCCTGAGAAGGATGTGCTGTTGTTGGGCCTTCTTTACCAGGTGGGAGGTGTTTTCAGTCCAGGAGAGGTCAGAGGGAATGTGAATGCCCAGAAACTTTGTCCACACCCTCCACCACCTTCCTTTGTATGCATAGGGGTGTGTGTTCAGTCCTCCTGGACCTCCTGCAATCCACTATGACCTCCTTGGTCTTGCTGGTGTTCAGGATGAGGTTATTCCTGGAGCACCACTGTCAGGTTGTGAACCTCTTCTCTGTAATGAGTCTCATCATTGTTTGATATTAAACGCACAACAGTAGTATCGTCGGCGAACTTCACAACCATGTTTGTTTTGTGAATAGCAGAGCAGTCGTGTGTGAAGAGGCTGAAGATGGCTAGGTGCTCTGACGGTCTGATCATCTTAAAAAAGTATAGTTTAAATTACAGAATGCTTCTGTTTATTGTAAAGTATTTTAGGGTTAACAACACTGCTGCCACCAGTGATTTAGTTAAAAACAGATATTTCTTAACATAAGATTTTCTTTACCCTTTAAAATATGAGCCTTTTTACACATCTTTACCTGAGTTGCTAATACATTTGAGTAATTTAAGAAGTAATTGTCATTGAACAGATCCTGCTGTGTTGCTAAAACTTTTTAATCAGGAAGGACAGACAGTTAATGTTGTGCTTACGCATCTCTCTTTTAGCAGTTTTTACATTTTAACTTTGCTTTTGGTATTTTTTCCAAAAATTATATGAAAGATTCAAATATACAGCTCTCTGTGATGGCCAGGGGAAAGAAATTAGGACAGGGAGGCAAATTAAGCAGAAACACAATAAACCTGTTCACAGGGAATTCACCAAAAACATACATTCAGGAATCACAGAGCAAGAACTTTCATTTTTGGTGCATTTTAAATGAACTTTGCAGCTATTTTGGCAAATGGATATGATCACAATGCATTTCTTTTTGTCTGCTGTGTCCAGTAAATACCACAGTATGAAGGAAAAATGCATGGAAAAACTGTGCCGAACCAAACAGAAACTGGACGCTGAAACCGCGTGGCGTGATAACAAGATTAACAATCTGGAGAGGGAGTTGTCTTTGTGCTGCCACTCATTGAAAAAGGTGTGTCTGCAGATTTGTCAGTGTTTATGGAAAATACGTTGGATGTTTTCTATGCAGCAGCTTTATTTCAGTAATTCTGAATGCATTTCTGATTAGTGCTAATTTATTATTTTAAACCACGTGTTTTCCGTTAAACTCGAGTAAAATGATTTATCTGAACCTTTGTGAGGTTCAGCTCTTTTTCTCTCATGCAATCATTTTTTTTCTGCAGTTGCTTTTCTAAAAACTTTACCACCCCTAAAGTGATTTCTCATTCAGTTTCCAGTGGCATACCAGCTAAAGTAGCTAATTTTGAATGCAGTTGTGTAACATACCTGTAACATATCTGTTAAAGTAGGATTGTCTGACTCATAAGTCATGTACTTTCTGTTAGGAGGAACAACTCAGTTGAGAGGGATTACACACTTATGCAAGCAGATGTCAGGCTGAGGATGATGAATAGCAAGTGTTGTTTTTGTCTGCAGGAGAAAGAAGTTGTTGAGTGCATCACAATGGAAAATGAGAGGCTGCTTTCTGAGAGGAGGGAACTATTACAGCAGCTCAGTGAGGAGGAGGACAACATGAAAAACAGCAAGCTAACAGCTTGTCTGTCTAAAAGCAGGTGCTGAACAACCCAACCATACACTTGAATGGGACATTTTACTTTCTTTCTAAGCTGTCGTGATGAAGGGCCTAAACCCCAGTAAGATGGTGGTTGGAACTGATCACAACTAGTTGGCTTCTGTTTTTCCGACTGCCTTTTGAAAACGGACCACAGGTTCTCATTCAGGTTAAGATCTGTGGAGTCGTCTGGCTACCTTTGAGCTACTTCGTTATTACATCTCAATAATGAGATATAAAACATTTACGATTAGAATATTACATCAGATCAATAAAATAAAATGTTTTTATTACAGTAATGTGGGCTAAATGAAAAACATGTTTATTACCTGCTTAAAGGTTATCTTCCAAAGATACTTTTCTGATGACAAACAAGTCTCAGAAAACATGTTCTAATTTACTGAGGTGTACCTGTACTTTGCCTTGGAAGATTTAGCCACGTCATGCTGGGAAATGGACAGGTTTTTACTACATTGTACCTGGATTGTTGGAAGAAATTACTGTTTATTCCTGACGGTATCCTTCTGGAGAAATTAGACTAAGTCTATTACTTTGTATGGGATCTATGCAGCAGACATGGGCCTTATCAGGATGTTTCACTGTTGACACCACATGGGATTCATCGTAGATTTCAGCTTTTTATTTAATCACTAATGATGTCCAAAGGAATTGAAATGAGGAACAATCAGAGCAAATATCTTTGTGCCAATACTTTGATCTCCACCATTGTATTTTATGCAAAATCTCGGCTTGTTTTCAAATGCCCGGGTTGATCAAGCTCTGCACTGGTGGTTCTTTTCAGTTGCACGCTCCTCAGGAAAAAGACACTTTTGACACTTACTATTGGACCCTCTTGGTCATTCTGGGGTCTTTTGCATTGTAACGATTTCTCTCACCTTCAAGTTCTTAAAGATTTTAAAAATGTTTCTTCCAGGTGCAAATATTCCTTGCAACTATTTCTTTTCATTTGAGGCCATTTGGATGCAAAGCGATAATGGCTTATCAGTTTTTACCAACCCAGTTATACTAAAACACAGTTAGCTGAACATTTGGGCCTAAGCAGAAAAACACTGAAAACAGATTTTTAGTTGTAAAGAGACTTTTTTTTAGATAACAAAGATCTTTGATGATTACCTGAAATCTGTTCACTTTGCACAATAATCTAAAACCAAGAAACCGAAGCTTTAAAGTTTGCAATCTGTAAGGTTTGTGTCATAGCTAAATCTTTGGACTGACTGTACAATGAGTGAATTAAAAGAATGAGATAAAACTGTGACTGAAAATAAGAAGAAACTCAAGTCAAAGACAAAATGTGATCAGTTCAAAGACATTTTAGCATTTGAAAATCAAACTGGCTTCAGGACACTGATAGAGAAGTGGCTGCAGAGATGTAATTAGCACAAATAAAATTATTGACTCATGTTTTTGTGACCTCTTTTTCATATTATTTAGCACTTGTTTCCTTGTCCCAATGTACCTTTGACATTGTTTCCATCTCTAGGGTGGAGTATTTAGAGGCGGAGAACAGGAGCCTGGGAAATAAAATGCTGCAAATGTCCCACCAGATTGCCACCCTGGAACGCAGGCTGCAGAACATGCAGTCTCTGCAGTTTGCTGAGGTACTGGTCATTGTTAAATCTGGCGCATGCTAGTGATGAAGATTCAATAACAATCTCAGTTTAGAAGAATTAATTAGTTTGTTTTTTTATTTTATTTAAGAGCTTGTCATTGCAAAGTCGGTCTAATTTATGCAACATGTGTAGTAAGAAATACATTCCAATGTACATTATATTGCCCAAAGTATTATCTCTGCCTTCAAAATTATTGAATTTGGGTGTTCAAATCACTTCCATGGCCACAGGTGTATAAAATCCAGCACCTAGGAGCCCAGTTTCTGTGGCTGAACAGATGCATCCAGGCCTTAAATCACTAAGTGTGATGGAAAGCATCAGATGCAGCGATCAAGCCACTGTCCTGTTTGTTTTAGGAGTTTCCCTGCTGCCACACACCTGACTTCAAATAATGAGTAATTGATAGGGTTCTGCAGCATTTTATGGCATGCTTAGGAGATGCATCTAAAACACAAACTACAGTGGGCCTGAGGACGAGGGTTGACAATCCAAAGGACGAGTCTGGGTTTGGCAGTTGCTAGCAGAACGGCACATGCCAGACTGATTGTATTGTCAAGTGTTTGCAGGAGTCAGCTCAGACATTTCGGACAAATTTAAGTTTCTTGAGTCTATTGGAACAGTTTTGAGATGGCCCTTTCAGTTCCGACAAGACAATGCACAAAGCAAAGTCAGTAAGGACATGAATAAGCACATTTAATTTGGAAAAACTTAACTGATCTACACAGTCCTTACTTGAACCTACCTTTGGGAGGAATTAGAGCCTTCTCACCAGGCCTTCTCATCCAACATCAGTGTCTGATCTCGCAAATGCTTTTCTGGAAGAATGGTCCAAAATTCCCCAAAACACACTCCTAAAACAGGGAAAAGGCCTTCACAGAAAAGCTGAACTGGTATAGCGTCAAAGGGAGGACCAACCCCTTTTTACAGCTTACGTTTCAGTATGTGGGTACTGGACCCAGTACTTTTGGCAATATAGTGTACCTCACAATCACACACTCACATTAATACATGAAAAATATTAAACCCGTATTATTGGTAAAGACGGGTTAAATGCAGTACATCAGATTATGATGCAGAACGTCTATGTACATCTGACCTTCCTGTTAAAGTTTAAATTTACTTTATTATTAAAGTTATATTAAAATACATTTTTGTTCTGCAAGCCTTAGTAGGTGCATTAAACATAAAGCTGCAAGAATTACTGAATGAAACTGTCACCTGAGTTAAAGATATTGAACAGATACACACACTCAGGAACACACTCAAACCCTGAATTGGCGTCACATGAAAAAGGTCATTAAACAAAGAGGGAAAAAAGTAAACTGAAGCATCCTCAGCAGACTGGGGACCACCGAAGTGGGTGAGAGGTTGGGTAGGGGCAGGATGAGAAATTAGTTTTTCTGAAGTTGGAAAATGACTTCAGCAGCGTAAGAATATTTTCAGATTACTGCACTTTTACAAAGAAACATTAAATTCTACATTCTGATTGAGTGTGAACATGAATTATTAATTCAGTTATAACCTGTGTGAACGGAACTAGTATTTGTTAAGGGTGAGCAGACTGCATGCTGCTTCCTGGAAATGAGGACCTTACACATCAGAAGGGATATGTGCTGGTCTCGCCACCAGATTCGAGCTCAGAGCTGAGGAGAAGGGCAAACACCTTCAAATGCAAACAAGCTCTGCGGTGCTGGTTGCTGGGGGACAAAAAAAAGAAAACATTTTACAGGCTGTGATTTGAAGGCACCTCTGGATGCTTCACTGTTGGCACAACATGATTCATGCTAGCTATCACCCTTTCTTTTGCAGACACAGGATTTTCCAGGAAAACCAGGAGGACGATCCATTACAATGCACCAGTCTGCCTGCAGAATTTCAGTCTTTTTTTATTCCTTTTTCAGGAGTGGTTTCTTTTGTTCCCTTATTGCCACAAGCTGCTGTACAAAGGTTGTCAACTCACTGTTGATCTAATTACAACCGCATGCTATTATGCATCAGCCTTGCCACTCACAATTGGACACTGTTGACACTCTTGACACTCCTATAGTCTCATTTCCATGCAACTGAACCTCTCACCTTAAATTTCTCGATGAATCAGAAAACTCTTATTTCTGCTTAGCAGCGGTTTTCTAGCATGTAAGGCCATTTTGAGGCAAATCGTTGATAGCTAGACCTTTTGCTGTGGCGGTAACACAAGGATTATTTGCCAAGTAGATCACCTGGTTTGATGGGTAGAAGTGTCGCAATTTTTAGATGTTCTTTTTGGGTTGTTTTCAGCATCTCTTTACTATTTTTTGGGTATTTTTTCTTATCATTATTGTTTATGTTCTCCAGTTGATGCTTTATTAGGTAATTCATTTGGTTGCATTTTAGTTTTTGTTACATCTGTTAGATTAGTTCCAGTATCTCTGCTCAGCACATTCATGTTTATTTGTATCTACTTTCTGCCATAGCCATTAGGTAATCAGCTTCATTCAGTCCACCTGCCTATCAGCCTCCCTGTCACACCTGTGCTCTGCACTATATAAACGTATCAGATTTGATTGCTCTAAGCAGGAGAATCCTCTCCTATCATTGTTCTATTATGCCTAGTCTTGTCCATGCCTGCTTCTGCTGCCTTGTGCCAGGTTGTAAGTTTTCACTTTTTATTCATCACATTTTTCAACTCACCAAGTTGCTTCTGTCCACCTGTCTCTGTTTGGGTCCAAGAGCCAAGAGCCTCCAAGAGCCTTCTTGACAAAAAGGCTACATTTTGTCTCATCAGACAAAAGGACCTTCATCTAACTGACCCTGGAGTCTTCCACGTGTCTTTTGGTGAATTTCAGGCGAGATTTCATTTGAGCTGGATTTTCAGCAGCGTCTGTCTCTTTACAAGTCTCCTACACGTGAAGAACCTGGGTAACAGTATTAGTTTTTGCCGTCTCTTGCATCTGGGCCCCCGAAGATTTTAACTCCCTTAGAGTGGTCACAAATTCTTGTCAAAAAAGCCCGATTATACTGACCATGATTCTTTTCATAAGAGCTACAAAAAGTGAAAACATCCAAGTGGGACAATTAGATTTCATGGGCATTATAAGCAACTAAACCAATCTAAACATTCCAGAGTAAAAAGCTGCTTTTTTTTAAAATATATTTATTTTAACTTCAGGTATAAAAAGTTTTTTTTTTCCAAAAACAAAATTTGACATTATGGAAGTCCCACATTCCTCTGAAACTCAGCTTTATGTGTTATGCAACACATTAACTAGACTGATTACAGAATAACCCAACTTTATCGTTTGACATCGGAAAATACATTTCTTCAGTGGCATTAGAAGCTGCAGTTCAGTTTTGTGCATACCTAAATCTGATTGTTCTAGATAACCATCAGTGCTTGACAGTGTTTGTTTTGCTTACCAGTACAGATAAGAAATAGGAAGGTATGAAACATTTACCCAAAGCTTCCTAGAGCTAAAGCGTCACAAACAATGTCAGTAACCAACTGAATAATTAATAGAAAATCTTGTTTTGGCTTCATTAGGAACTACAGAAAATGTCAACTCACCAACAGAAATTTAAACCCCTATCAGTTTGGACAGCAAGGTGAGCCTGATCCTGATTGCAAACTAGCTCAAAGTACATCAGTTTGTTAAAAATAAATATAATGTTTATGTACTTTCTTTAAAGGCTGATGCTGTCTGACATTCAGGACTTGTTGGACCCTCCCTGTAGCTCTGACACCAAGCAAGCAGATCTGACCTCCTCCCCTGGTTCTTGCGCCTCTGCGACCTTGTGTCGAACAGCAGAGCTTGGCTACCTCAACCTGAGTGCCTCAGAAAAGTCAAGTCCACAGTCTGCCTTTATTACCTCTGAAAATAAAACCTCCTGAGCTTCTGTATCGCCATCTAAGATGTGATTAAAGTGTGCTGAAACTATTGTTTTCAGAGATTTATGTAGGATATTCACCCTGTGTTTTTTACCACAGTTTGTGAGTAGTGATCACAAGAAAACACGTGGACTTTATTAAATATTCAGGATTTATGAAACTTGAAAGATTAATTGGGCTCAAAACATTTCCACTGTAGTTTTGTGCCATTAAAAATGGTAGAGGCTACCCCCTACACACAAGCACAAGCAGGAAACCTCTGTGGTACTTGGCCTCTTTTTGCTCAAGCTTTGCACTGTTAAATTCATGCTTTCTCATACTTGTCCTGGAATATATGAGGGTTTTGTTATCTCTTAACTGTTGTTGCAAAGGTTTTACACATGTACATTTCACACTATGTCTCTTAGATAGAAAACATAACACAGATGGTGAAGAAAAGTTCAAATAACACCGAATTACAATTCCACAAATAGAGAATGTGATGCTGACCTGTATGCATTACTTGTGAGGTTTCAGTGCAAATTATCGCTACGTTATAAATATGTAGATTATGCCGCAGTGATATAAAAATAGACAAATGCTTGACCTTCATGACAAAACATTTCTGAAAGCAAGATAAAAAGACAGATTTAAAATACATAAATTTAACAGAACATGAAAATTAATGTTTGCAATTTGAAATGTGCTTCCAATAAAAAATTAAATAAAGGCCACAAGAAGTCCCACCGAAAAAAACGTGCATCTTTTTCAAGGTTAGCTCATTATTGTACAGAATAAAAAAAACAAAAAACATTAAAACCTGAGTTTTTTTTTCACTTTTTCTCAAGCCGGACATTTACTTAAGAATTTCACTTCTTGTTCTAAAAAAATAAATTCAACTAAAGAAGGAATCCAACACATAAAAAGGTATTGATAGCAACTGAAATCTGGTTCACAGAACATTAAAAACAAGGCTTGGATGAGAAGCCAGACTGTCTTTGAACCTCAGCAGATCAGAGCATGTGTGAAACTCAAACAAGGGTTTTTAAGTAGAATCTACACAATTAAAATGATTAAATATTCATAATATAGTCTGTGGTTCAAGTCAAATACCCCCTATCTTAAAAGCTATCTACAATATCTCCACTATTTAAGAAAATACAGATCAAGTAATCTAGTCAGAGGAGAATAAAAAAACGGATAGTTTGGCTTGGCAAAAATACAAAATGACTATATTCAAAACTAGCTGCCTGTGTTGAGATAAAGGTTCCAGTAACACATAATGGCAATGTTAATGATTAAAAATAACTTACAATGTATTAGTTTTATGGAATTCTTTGTTTGTTTGCACTATTATCACATGTTCCGCCTCACCCTGTCATAATGAGTTTAGTGGTGGACCAGAGGCAGACAGGCACAGAGGAAGCAGAGTGGGATCAAAACTCCTTTTTTAATTCTCCGAGGTCACTTACATACAGGCGAGGTGCAGGGGTCCAAGAAAATCCTGTTAATAAGGCAAAATTCAAAAAACAGAACCTAACAGGATCCGAAGCAGGGCGAGAATCCAAAAGAGACATCAAGGAGACAGCAGAAAGACATAACACTGCCTGGAACAAAGGTCGAAGACAGAGTAAATACGGGATGAAGGTGAACATGAAACAATAGGGCAGGTAATCAGGTAATCAGGGAACAGGTTAGACATGGAGGCAGAGGGAGCAGGTGAAGTAGATAGGGACAAATGAGGACATTGAGGAGCTGACGAAGAAACAAACTGTAAAACACACCCAGGGAACCAGAACACAGGGAGAACAATACAATAAAATAACACAGTCAACAGAACAGAACCTAGGAAATAAAACACCAGAAACGGGAATTCAAAGACTAATCAAACAAGAACATCAAAACATCTGATTAAACGTAAACAAATACAGAGCCAAAAACACACTGTGACACACCCTATTGGAGTTTTTACTACTAAAATAATTACACCAGTTGCTTTCAAAAAACTTTTACTCTCTTACAGATTTATTCTGTTTTGGCATTTTGTTTCAGATTATCAACAAATTTTTAATATAAAAAAAGATGATAGTAAATACAAATGTGGGCAACTGATGATGAAAGAAACTTTCCAAAACAACTCTGCCTTATGTAAAAAAAAGTAATTGTCATTCTTGTTTATTCATCAGTGAACTGTGGGTTAACACATTTTTATGGAGTTTGACCTTACTAGCTAAAGCTAGACCTACTTGCTCTCTCACCGTAATGTAGGACCTGTCTGAGAACATGAAGTAGGCTAACAGATGCCATAAAGTTGTACATCATACCCCGGTGTAAAGAAGTTTAAGAACAGATGAGAAAGTCAACTATCAGTCTGGAAATGGTTAAAATGTCATTTCTAAGGCTGTGAGACTCCAGTGACACCACAGTAGGAGCAACTTGATCCACAAATGGAGAAAACATGGACCAGTGGTAAAACTTTCAAGGAGCAGCTGGCCTGGCAAAAACACTCCAAGAGCACTTTGATGACTCCTCCAAGAGGTCACACAACAACATCTAAAGAAATGCCAGCCTTATGTTCCTCAGCTAATGTCTGTGTTCATGGGCCATTTTGGTTTGGATAACTTTTTAATATAATAATAAAACTTCACTATTTGTATTTACTCTGGTTATCATTGTCTTGCATGAGCACGAGGGACTTCTAATAAAGTGTTCTTAAATGGATTAAAACTGTTGCCATAAATTGTTAAAACTAGCATCACAGCACAGTGAGGTCCAAACGAGCCAAAATTACAGTTAAATGTACTGTAGGACCTTTTTTTAAATTAACAACAAAATATTTTAATGTGAACTATTTTCTTTTTATCTGTTCAGCAATATGTTAAACATGTAATATTTCAATGACAAAGTTAAAGAAGAACAACTTATTTTAAGTTCTAAAAAGGGGCTTAGATGTTTGCCTTACTAAAAGAAAGGTGTGCAGTTTCCTAACTTTTGGGGTTCATGGTTTTATTTTTATTTTGTTGGTCTAGAAAATGTTTTTAGTCTTTTTCGAGCAACTATAACGAGAACTTTCTTCAGAAACCCTTACTTTATTCAGCCTGGTTTATTGAATAGTTGTGCCAAAGTCTGTTTTTGAGTAAAAAAGCTTCTGGATGTTTGTGACCCTAAATACTATGATAAGGCAAAAAGCCTAATGCTTTGTGTTGTATCCAACATTTCCTATTTAAGAATAGATAAATTTGTCCTTCAAAGTCCAAGCCTAAACAAAATCGTAAAAATGCCCACCTGCACCAGCATTTTTTTCGCTAGAGGGACAAATTTGTACCATTCTTGAACTGCTGTCGTGGGGGCCACTCAAAATTAATCCAAGGACTCTGAATGGCCCCCAGCCCACACTTTAGAAACCCCTGTAATAGAGGATTGAAATGCAAAGACCTGTCAAAGAGATTCCCAAGGCATGGACTGCAGGTGGGAATCAGCGCTTCATCACCCGATACAGATCAGGATCCACTTTGATGCAGATGTTGATGCACAAGGAGCCCTGACCAAGTAATGAGTGCAGATACTGTATATGGACACAGTTCCCCATTGGCAAAAACTCCTGTTCTGAAAATCCTTTTTGAATTAGTTCTAATTGATATTGAAATGTTCTGAGAAACATGAATTTGTGTTTTCATTAGCTGTAAGCATAATCATCAAAATTCGCAGAAATATATTCTTGAGATCTATCACTCTGTGTTTAATGAATCAACGACATACCTGAGATTCTTCAGAACTAAATTATTGAAATATATTATGTTGTTGATGCTTTTTTATTTATTTATTGAGAGTAACCAGTATACCACAGCTAGTGATTTCAGGCTCTTGAGCTGCCGTTTGTTGCTTAAAAGCTGAAAAGCTTGAGATGCATCAATCTATGATGTCCTGAGCTGATAATAATTTTTGGTTGCCCACAGCAGCCGCTGCACACGTATGTCAGTCCTGTAACCGATGCTAGTGTCCCAACAATACTCTGGAGAAAGAACCCTGCTAGGCTTGTGAAGCCAAAAGTACCTGTTTAAATGACTCTCATCGTGCCACAAGGCCTCTACGTTGTGCTTCTTATCCTCCATGATGCTTTTGTAGCAGGCCTCTGTCAGGGCCTTCACGCTTCTCCAGGAGCCTCCAAAGACAGCAGCGTGGTAGTAAAAATCCCCAGTTTTCATGAACGCCTTGGATTTTGGGTTGCGATCGTAAGTGAACAGCATCTTTGGGAGGTGATAGTAGTGGGCGTGAAGCAGAGCCACAGTATCTCCCAGAGCTTCGGGGCCAAATCTTCCAGTGAACACCTGATCAACATCAAAGCAGAAGACATGCGTGGAGTGGAGGCGGATGTCCGACTCTATAAGGGTTGATATTGCCTTCATCCTCATCATAGAGATGTCCTGCCACCGTGTGTGTCTTTCCACTTTGATTACTTTCAGGTGCCGATTGGGGGGGAGCTTGATGTTTGGCACTTTCTCAGGCATGTCTGTAAACACGTAGTATGACACGGGCAAACTGACCATGAAGTGGTTCTCTGATGAATTCAGGAAAGCCTCGAGGTAGGCATCCAGGTACCTTTAGAAGGGTTAGAGATTAGAGTGCTGTCAGTATTTATTTTCCTGTATGATTCTAGCAAACAATTGTGGCAGCGTAACCAAGAGGTGTCCTAGCATTCATGTGGAAACCAACCTGCCAATGGCAAACACAGTTAAGGCGACAGAAGAGCCTTCGTCTCTGTGTATCTGGTCATAATAACGGGGGTTAAACATTCCTTCCCAGATGATAGGAGCATTCCAGGATGTGCATGTCTGCACGTCACTTCGAGACCTGAAACCATGGAAGACCTTTTTGATTACTTGTGTTTTAGGTTATACAAAGAAGTTTAGTACATGTACATTTAATTTAAACTCCTTCAGTTACATTTCTCCTTACTTTATATATCATCTCTCTCTTTATCAGCCCGCTGCTCTGCACTGTTTCCACAGAAGCAAAGAGTCAGGCAAAAATAGACATGATATTACTCTTATCAGGAAACCAGACAACATTACATTGTGATGATTTTTTTGTTATAAACTTGTTTTATTTTTGTTTTCATGTAACGTTTTTCCACAAATTTTGAACAAGTTCTCAATGTTTTTCCCCCTATATCAAACAATATCACCTAAAGGTCTGGTGCAGATAAAATCAAGCACTGAGGGATATTACGTTTCCTTTGTTCTGTATCTAATTTGTGCAGTTTTCAACACTGTCAGGTCAGATTTTTTTCAATTACAATTCCCCCAAATATTCAATTTGATACCGTTTTCTGCACCTATGGTCTGCAGCATATGTTTTACATTGACCTTTTGATCTTTTGGAAATTGGATGAAAGAGCAAGAAAAATATGATGTCTCGTACACAAAACATGTTACAATAAACTGTTTTTTCTCAACTTCTAAATTCAGGTGTTATTGTTGATTATTAATTGGAATCCACAGCACAAAGTATCCCTTTCTTGGCAAAGAAAGACAAATCACTCTGTGAGAGCTCATCTAATATTTATCAGAAAAAAAACGTATATTTGATAATAACTTATAAAACTTAGAATCTCTGACATTTGTGACGAAAAGTGCCCAGAAGTCCTCTAAAGTTTTAGAGGTAAATTAAGGAGATGCACATTTGGGATCTTTTCCTGAATCAGAATGACATCTGCTGGGAGTCTGAACCCAGCAGATGTCATTCTTCACCTCCTTAATATACCCCATCAATCCTAGAAAGAGGACAGACTTTGTGATCTCAGTATGTTTTTTTTTTTCATACACATTTCTGACCCTACAAAGTCATAGAATATCTTACAGTAGTTTTAATATCTTATGTCTATGTCTTTAATCCTGGCAAATAATCCTTTTTTGCTGCAAATTAATGACTTTTTGACATCAGAGAATATCCCGAGTTTTGTCTTGTAAATTTGTGAGATGACTGTTGTAATTTCTGAGTTTTTTGGCGGAAATGTACTCAGTGGCCACATAATTGTTTTTCTTGGATTTACAATGGCCCTAATACATTGAGCTTCTGAGATTGACCCAATGTTTCACCAATTGTAGAACCAGTCTGCGTATCTAGGTGCTGGATTTGATATACCCTTTGCCATGGAAGTTGTTATAACACCTGAACTCAGTGATTTGATAAGGTGAACCAACACTTTTGGCAATACAGTGTATGTCCATAAATCGTGTTGAGTGCAACAGCGTTACAAAATAACGGCGTTAGTAACTGCGTTACCTTTTCAGTAACGGAGTAATCTAACTAATTACTTGTCTTATTTCCGTAACGCTGTTATGATGTTTACAATGTAACGCGACGCTTTACTACAATTCAGTAAGCGGGGTTTAATAAGAGCACAGTCTCCTGTGGCGGAGAGATCTGCTTTTCTCCCGCAGCTGCAGTGAGTGTTTTTTAATGCTCTTCAATGAAAAGGCCTGAGGTGGGGGAGGGGGGCATGGACAAATAGAGGCATACAGGACGCCGATTGGCTGAGAAGGCATCAGGTAGGCAGAGTAAACCAGCAGCAAGAGAGAAGCATGATGATGGAGGGGAGTCTTGTAAATACATAGTTTGATCACCAGATAAGTTGACCTGCCATGGATGTTTGGGTCATTTCGAAACATCCCACAGCACATGCACCATAGCATTCACTAAACCACTTTATCAATTCTGACCTTTTTTAAGCGACACACACAACCACCTAAAACTGCACATGTATCCACATGTATCTTCAACTCCCTTGTAGATCATGAGTGAATCTCTTTGTGGTAGGAGACTATAGGGTGCATAAATGCATGCTTGCAGAGCTTGAGGTTTTGTTGTCTTACCAAAGATCGAGGCCTGCATCTGCACTGTTACCAGGAGTCAGCATCTCTACACTTTCCAAATAACACTTGTCCATCGGCAGGAGTCCTATTAAAAGCCTGACATGAAAAAAAATAAAGTCGTATAAATATTGGCTTTACTGTTTTAAATGGCTATTGGTAATTTTGGAGTAATACTAGCATTCTTATAGTACTTATAGTGTTCCTGTTTCTCTTTATTATTATACCCTATTATTATTATATCAGACATTTTTTGGCACCTAACTACTTCTGCATACAGCTATTCAAGTATCAAAATATTCTGCTCATTCATGACATAACAGCTATGTCTTGCGTTTTTTACTTCAAAGGGTTTTCTCACTCACTGTAGACATTTTTATGATACTAGATATTGCTTTAAATGAGAGATGCTTCTTTGAGATGATGCATCCCATTTGATTTGATGGAGAAGGAGATCAACAATTTTCAACTGCCTCTTAACTGTCACAGTGGAGGGTTGAAGCCAGGGAATAGAGAATGGTGGCCAAAGCCAGTCTGTCTCTCTTTCTCTCTGTCTGTCCTCTCTGTCTCTGTCTCTCCTTCCTCTGTATGTGTATATATGTATGAATGTGCATATGTAAGTGTGTATATGTATAATATACATGTTTGCATTTATGTATGAATGAATAAAAAAGTGGCAAAATTTATTTCCATCATCTTCTCTTACTGTAAATAAAGTAGAGCTATGAAAATCTCCATGATCGGGGACAAGGGACAGCTGTCAACCACGATTCAAACCATGTACGGTTTTCGTACAGCACCCATTTGTTCTGACCCCTTTTGGAACACTAAGGTATGCAGAGTCAGTGGGATACATTCAAGTGCAGCTGTTTACTCACACAGTAAACACACACACAGACTCATGCTCTTGCTGCCAGTGGAGGAGCCCATCGCTATAGCAACAGAACACTGCCTCAGTTGCGGTAGGAAAAGGCCAAAGCTTGGCCCTTCCAGGTCAAAGTGACAGATACTGTACTGAATAACACATTCCTAAGGTTTTAGGCCACAATGCAGCAAAAGGAGGATTCACATTGATCCTAAATTCCTAAAGAGGTCAAACCAGCAGTGGAAATGAGAATTTATGATTCATTCTTTCAATCTAAGTGTACCAGGTGCCATTTAAAATCAGAGCCATGGTTATATGAAACCGAGATGGCGCCGATGATGGCAGCCTCGGAGCTTAGCTCTCTCTTTGTTTTTGTAGTTTGTGTGTTTATATGTTTTTCGAGCCACAGTACTGTGCTCTCTGGCCACAATTCGGTGGTCTCGTTCATTAGAGAGGAACTTCTCAACATCAGAGAGTCCTCTTTTGGGCTTTTTTCACCATCTTTCATTGATCCGAGGTTCACTGAGCTTCTGGCAAGCGGAGCGCGGCGCTCTACGGGATACTGCGCCGGAAGCGTCGGAGGGGAAAGCGTGCTGGCGCCCTGGTAAAGCTCCGCAAAAAAGGACTTCGCACACCACTGCCTTCAATACATCTGGCAAATGTCTGCTCTCTAAGCAACAAGATGGACGAGCTACTTCTTCTCCACCGGAAAAAAAACTCGGACCCCCCAAATCAGCGGTTTTCTGCTTCACCGAGACATGGCTGAGTGACAACATCCCGGGACCCCCCGCGCACTGCTGATACCGGACTTCCAGCTGTTCAGAGGGGATCGCAGTGCGGAGCTATCAGGGAAGAAGCGAGGGGGCAGAATCTGCTTTTATAAAACGAAGGTTGGTGCAGAGACAAAAAAGTGGGGGGAAAACATGTAGTCCGGATCTGGAGTCATTTTCCATAATCTGTAAACCTTTTTTACTCACCAGAAGGAGTTTTCCCCTTTCGTTCATAATAATCGGGGCTCATATTTTTCCTCCGCATGGCTGCACTTCTGCCGTGGAAAAACATCTTGCTGAGCTGATTACAGACGTGGAAAAAAACACCCTGACTCTTTCATCATAATACTGGGAATTTTAACAGCGCAGATCTTTCTAATGAGCTCCCAAAATACAGACAGCATATTAAGTGTCCCACCAAGGAAAAAAAAAACACACGGGACCAGTGTTACACAATTTTTTAAGGACTCATACCATGCTTTACCAGGGCTGCTCTGGGACTTTCGGATCATTGCCTTACCCCCTCATCCCAACTTACAGACAGAAACTAAGAGCTTCCAAAAACCCACACTTCACACTGAAAAGAAGGGACTGAGGAATCGAAGCAGATGCTACAGGCCTGCTTTGAATGCAGACTGGACTTTTTTGAAACTCAGCCACTGATGTAAACGAACTAATTGATGTGGTGACATCATACATCATTTTCTGTGAAAACGTGTGTGCAGACCAAGACCTTCTGCCCCTTTGGGGAACAAAAAGCCACGGTTTTACTCCACACCTCAGGAATCTGGGGGGGACAAGGGGAAGAAGCTCACAGCAGGGAGAGGGGCGCGGTATAGGCAGGCCCGGGAAAGACTTAAAAAGGGAATCAAAGCAGCCAAGAGAAGCTACAGTGAGAGGCTGAAAAACACCTTTTTCTACTGGTGACACTTCGGCTGTATGAACTGGTCTGAGAACCCCCACCCCCCTTCCTGAAAAAAGTCCTCGCCTGGCTAAACCTCTGAATGGCTTCTACTGCAGACATGAAAAAGGAAGCCATTCCCCAAACCTCAAACCAAACTCCTCCACATCCCATTCAGGAACAAATTCGACCAGTAAAGCAACCAAACCTTCAGATCCTCTGCCTGCACTAAAGATCTCTGAGGATGATGAAAATAGGCTCTTTCAGCGCATAAAAACAAAAAAAGCTGGGGCCCCTGATAACGTCCCCCCCCATCATGCCTAAAAAAAACCTGTGCACATCAACTCGCTCCAATCTTCCCCAGATCTTCAACAAGTCACTGGAGAAGTGTGAGGTCCCCCCTCCTTAAAAACGATCCCCCATAACCCCATTGCCCAGAAACCCAAACCTCCTGGTTTAATGACTACGGCCTGTACCCCTGACGTCTGTGGTCACGAAATCCATTAGCGGCGGGTGTTAAAGCCCCTGAAAGACATCAGGGGCCCCCTTTTGGACGCCCTGCATTTCTTACCGAGCAAACAGGTCGGCAAAGAGCTGTTAATTAGGTCTACACTTCATCCTCAACCCCCTCGACCCCCCAGGGGCGTACGCCAGCCTGTTTGTAGACTTCAGCCGGGCCTTTAACCCCTATACCAACAATCTCCACCCAAACTCACCCCCGCTCAACGGCCCAGCCCCCACCTGTCATGGATCAACACTTTTCCCGACAAAACCGCCCCAGCAGGTGAACTGGGGGGCATCTTCCCCGAAAATAGATCAATAAAAAACTGGGGCCCCCCAGGGTGTGTTCTATCCCCCCTCCTTTCTCCCCGTACACAAAATGACTGCACCCCAGCGGACTTTTCCCTGAAACTCCTGAAAATTTAGATGACCCACTGTCATTGGTCTGATCCAGGGGGATGAGTCTGCATACAGACAGGTGGATCGGCTGGTCCACTGGTGTTGTCAGAACTACCTTGAACTCAACTCACTCAAGACTGTGGAAATGGTGGTGGACTTTCGGAGAACACCACCCCTATACACCCCCCTCACCAACACCGTGTCAGCTGTGGACCACTTCAGGTTCCTAGGAACCACCATCTCTGAGGACCTGAGATGGTCTTCACACATAGACACTGTTCGGAAGAAGGCCCAGCAGAGACTGTACTTCCAGAGGCAAATCAAGAAGTTCAACCTTCCACAGGAGCTGCTGGTCATCTTCTACACTGCCATCATTCAGTCTGTCCTGTCTTCATCCATCTCAGTGTGGTTTGGTTCATCCACAAAACAGGACAGGTCCAGACTGCAACGAATAATGAGGTCTGCAGAGAGAATAATCAGGGCTGACCTTCCCTCCATCCAGGACTTATACAGGTCAAGGGTCAGGAAAATAGCTGCTAAAATCTCTGCAGACCCCACACACCCGGCACATAAACTGTTTAGAGTTCTGCCTTCAGGCCGACGCTACAGAGCACTGTTCACTAAAACCAGCCGCCATAGAGACAGTTTCTTCCCCCAGGCTGTTTCTCTGTTGAACATTCAATAGAGTACAAAACAACAGCATACAGATGTTGCAAATTCACCTTTTTATTTATTTATATATGTGTATATTGTACATTGTAGATATGTATATTCTGTAGTGCAAAAACAAAAACCAAAGAGCAAAGTGTATCGGAGTCAAATTCCTTGTTTGTATGTACAAACTTGGCAATAAAGCTGATTCTGATTCTGATTCTGATATACTTGTCAGATATTAAAAATATAAGGTGTTTCTAGTGGGTCTGCAAGAAAACACCACTGTTTCAGTCAGTAATGTAATGTCTGTATGTTTCCTCATGAGCTACAATGAGGAAACAACTTTGTGTGGCAACTCGAACACATCTTTTTTTTTATCCACACAACCAGTAACTGCCTTGCTCTTCTTCATGTGCTGTACCCTGCACACTTTGTACACAAAGTGACAGTACCCCATACACTGTGTGTCCTACATTACAAGTAGTACTTTCAAAATAAAATTTAGAGATATTCTAAAAAACTAAGCCTCTAAGACTTACGCTGTACAATACAGAGAAAGTAAGATCTATATATCTAATTGAACTAAAGCAGTCCTTAAAAGACAATTATGCTGGACTTGCAAAAAAAACTAGACATACAAAATAAAAGCTTTCATATGTCACACAACCTTACAAAGTGTTCAGAAAATTTATTCAGGATTTTTTTATATCATATATATACAGGGGTTGGACAATGAAACTGAAACACCTGGTTTTAGACCACAATAATTTATTAGTATGGTGTAGGGCCTCCTTTTGCGGCCCCAATACAGCACATTTCGTTTTGGGAATGACATTACACGCCTGCCAGTGGTCAGAGGGATTTTTAAGCCATTCTTCTGCGGGATAGTTGCCGGGGTCATACGTGATACGGGTGGAGGAAAATTTTTCCGCCCTCCCCCTCCTCAAAACACCCAAAGTACTCAAAAAATTTTTTAGATTGGTGACTGTGCGGCCATGGAGATGTTCATTTTAATTTTCATTTTCTAAAAACCAATTTTTCACCACCCTTCTTGTGTATTGGTGCTTTGGGGCACCTTATCCCCCCGGGCCCCGGGCCTTTCGGGAACAAATTTGACCTTGGATGACATGGTCCTCAAAAATGCTTGGGCCGCCCTTTGGCAGTGAGCGCTCATCGAAAAGTTTTGGGGGCCCAAGGAATCCCATGATTGGCAGCCCAAACCTCACTGATCCCCCTCTCTTCACTCTGGGCATGAAAAATTTTGGGGGGTCGCTTCTTTGGGGCTTCTCCACCGAACTCTCCCGGTGTGGGAAAACAGTAAAGGTGGCTCATCAGAGAAAAAACATGTTTCACATTGTCCCAGCCCAAAATTTGCGCTCCTTGCAAAACCCTTTAAACCGACGTTTGGGATTGGATGGTGCCAAAGGTTTGGGGTAAAGCAGCCCAGCCTTTTTATATTGACCCCGGGAGCTCCCGGCGGACAGTTCTGTGGGAAAAAGGAGAGTTTTAGGTGCACATTTAATTCTCCGGGGGATTTGGGCAGCCCTGGTTTTTTGTTTTTTTTGGGGTACAATCCGGGTTAGCACCCCCAACATCCCTTTCAGACAGCTTCCCCTTGCTCCACAAATTAATCCTGTTGGGTGGGTTCTCCCCTTTTTGAGGTATGCTGACATTTCCCTGGATACCCTGGCTCTTGAAAACACACAAAGACTTGCTGTCTTTGGGCACGATGCGCCAGAAGACCTGCACCAAAAATTTTTCTTCTTTTGAACTCTGGTATGTCACCGATAATGTTGTGTGCATTTTTAATATTTTGACAAAACGTGCTCTTACCCTGCTATTGAACCTTACCTCTGCCTTTTTTGGGGCAATGTCAATCAATGAAGACTGGCTACCAGGCTGGTCCAATTTAGCCATGAAACCTCCCACACTAAAATGACAGGTGTTTCAGTTTCATTGTCCATCCCCTGTATATAATTGCATTTATGTTTATTTAAGTTCAGCTGTCTACTTCAGCTTATCTGATGGCAGTTCTCCCTTGCTTTGTTGAATACTTGATCATTTCATGCAATTTGCTTCCACAGTGGTTTGTAAAAGTATTCATACCCCCAGAACTTTTCCATATGTTTTCACATTAAAACCAAAAATATAAATATATTTTATAGGAATTTTATGTGAAAGACCAACACAAAGTGGTATACAATTGTAAAGTGGAAAGAAAATCATACATGATTTCAAACAGTCAATCAGTCATTTTCTACCGCTTCTTGCCTAGTGGGTCGCATTTTTTACAAATAAAAAACAATTGTAAAATATGTGACAATATGTGGAGAGGTTCAAGGGGTGTGAATACTTTTACAACCCACTGTAAATGCTGTGCTTCTTCAGTTTATCTACTTGCAGTTTTTTTCATTTACTTACACTCCTGACAAGTTTTCGCAAGTTTTTTTATTCACTATTTTTTTCACACATTTCTTCATACATTTGTTGGGACCCACAGCCATGGTTACAACAGGAAATGCGGGACAGACTTTTCTGGAACTTTCAAAATAAATTGCAGTAACCTACTTCCGCCACAGCCAGGGAAAGGGGTACTTCCTATGATGCCACTGTCTGTATAAAAGCACCACCTTTCCAAGGAATCGATCTCTTCCACGCCGGTGATGACAGGGACAGGAGGGACACAGCGCGCTAATTTCTCTTTGCTGGCAAACAGACATAACTCTTTAACTGGATCCAAGGGTGTCATACTCACCGATCATATGCACTAAGTTAAGTACGAATGAATTACTGTTCATGTACTGTAGATTCATTCATGAACGGGATAATTAAGGTACAAGCGTTGCTTGACTTTCTCTCTGAGGCCTACAGATCAAACTTTGTTTCCAGAGAGTCCCCAGCAGAGACGCTTTCTCTACGACGCCGAGTGAAGCAGTTTCCCAGTCTGAAAGGAGGACAACAGGGACCGCATCACCGTGGTTACAGTAACTGTGCTGTTGGTTGGCAGACCGAGCGAGCCGTCCTTCACCCACAGCTACGTAGGTTAGCTGAAGCTAACCCTTTGTTCATAGAACTTTCTAAAAACTTCGTCGCCGCCCGGACAACTTTTCCTCAGCACGGTTCACATACGAGGTTAAGCTTTGGGCAGAGTGATAGAAGTGATTTAGAATTAAATAATCTGAATCTAAATGAAAAATGAATAAATCTAAATGAAAAACGTTTAGATTATTTCATTCTATTCTATTTAAGAAATTGTGTGAATTCATTCCATGTGTGTGCAGAGTGTTGCTGTTCAAAAATGTCAGAGCTTGGCTCACACTTTTCGATTTTGTCCTAATACCACCACCTTACTGGGCTGGTATTCACAGGACAACCCTTAACAGACCGAAATATTATTTGATAAAATATTTAAGTATTAATATTAATTATTAAATAATATAATCAGATTCATAGTCACAACACATTTCAACAACTGTTTGAACAACAAGTAGTTTTTGGTAACCTAAGCTTGTTAGGCTGTTTTTACATGCCAGTCTTTCTATTTAAGCAGATCAGAAGACAGTGTTTCTTTTCTATTATATCTGCCAATTCATTGCATTTCAGCAAGTTTTCTGCACTGTACTTCTCTCTCAGTTTTCACCTTAAGAACTCAGACTGCAACATTCATATTGCATTTCTCTGGAAATGCAACAAGTCTAATAGGGTATACACCTTCTCTTTTTTAAACTCTAAAAAGGTCTATCAGATTACAAACTGTTAGTTGATGCGTGCATAGACAAAAAATGGTGGGAGTTCTTAATTTTAATGTTTCCAATTGGTAGGGGAAAAACAATCTTTAAATTGATGCAATCTCAGCCGCTTGACTGGTACTTTTCTTGTCTATGTGATGCAATACAATGTATATGAAAAGTGCAAAATGATGGCAAGAAAACCTATCTTCACCTTCCATAGAATAATGTCATCATGACTGTATTATCATTAGACTCCATCTAAATGCAATTTCTGACAAATTAGTAAGGTCTCTTCTGACTATTTTAAGTACAGACTTATTACTTACCGCACAGATGGAGCTGTGAAGAACACGATGCACAATGCAATTGGAAAGAAAAGCATTACTTTAAAAATGCTCTTTGTTCTCTGAATGCGCCTGCAGTGAGAAAAAAGTTTCAAATATCAACACCAAAAGGTAACGAGATAAAACAGGAAACACAAGAAATGTACAGAGAATATAATAGCCTATAAGCCTGCTGAAATGCCAGGTTTTTGTGATGTCAAAAAATGAGACAATAAAAAATCACTCAGAAGCTTTTTTCACCTTTTTAGGTGACACCTCCTGTAAAATCTATATTTTTAAGAGAACATGCAAGAAATAAAAGAGCTGCAAGAACTGGACTGCTTAAATGTGCACACTTTTAGACTAAATCATTGTGGAAAAATCTTTTGATTCAACTTTAGGATTCAGTCTTCTTTAGTAGGAGTCTATCAGCATGCCACGTGTTATTTTAGGCACTAGTGGCCTTTATTTTTCTCATATTTTTGAAAGCTAGCTGACTGGAAATGACCCCCGCGTCGAGGACAAAGGGCTTCGTACATGGGTCACGCACTTTACTCCTGCGCCACCGTCGTGCCCCCTCCATGCCACATAATGATTTGACAGTATTTTCACACTGCCTTGAAAAACGTCTGCAAATGTATCGGACTGATGACATTTCTTGCCTACATCCTCCTTCAGGTAACTCGACAGCTTTTCTGTTTGATTTTGTTGTAGTGTCTGGCTAGGCATTTCCAAAATTTCAGCTCCTTTCTATTGAAGTCATTCATTTGCTTATTTTGATGTGCTCGGACTCACTGTGATCCTGAAAAATAAAATCACTCTTCAGCTCCAGCTTTCTATCAGAAACCTGAAGATTTAGGGTCAGAAAGGACCGATATTAATAGCCAGTCATGATTTCATCCACCTCAACAAAAACTCTGGTTCGCTCTGAAGAAAAATAGCCCCATGCTAAAGCACCCACTGGGGTTATGGCATTCTAAAAGGTTCAAGGTGTTAAGTCAGGGTGTCAAGGTTCAGACCATGACACATTCTCCCTCACGATTCAGTGAGATTTAATCCACATCTGGATATTTTTTTTCTTTGAGGAATAAGAAGATGCTTCAACCTTTCTCCTTAGTCCAGAGAACAGAGGAGACTGTTGTTACATGTAAAACACAACAAATACCAACCAAATATCCCTCCATCATCTTAAGTGTTGTTGTTGGCCTCTTGGCCCCCTTCATGACCCCTTTCCATCTTGTCTTTTTTATCAGTGATGAATAAACATCCAGCTTTAATGTCTCAGTTGATCTCCAGCTATTGATAACTGTCTTTTATTGATAACATTTTGGCACTCTCCTCCTGATTGTTACATTTGTACAATAGAATCCTGTCATGATTTGTGGGTGTTTGGGTTTTTGTTTGGGTTCTAGTTATTCTTATTTCTAGTTTATGTTTTGGACCTTGTTTCTGTTTATTATTTTCCTTGCTGTGCTTTAGTATCTTATTATTGTTTTCTAGTTCATGTTCTGTACGTTATGTTTTCCTGATTAGTTTGTATCCTTGAATTTCTGTTTTGCTCCACCCATGCTTTGTTCTCTCCTGTCTGTTTGCAATTAGCTTAATTTGGTCCACCTGCACGATTTTAATCAGTTTGTTTTTTCACCTGTACCATGTTCCATTTATACACCTTCATTCTGTTCATTCCTCACGGAAACATTACGGATCACTTCACTCTGTTACTCTGCCAACCTTGTCTTGCCGGCCTGTTCTTGCCTGTTTCTGCCACCATTAGCTGAAGTGAGTTTTTTTTTATTAAATCCTTTACTCACCACCTATGCTTCCTGCTCGTCTCCATTCCATGGTCCTCCACTACACCAAACCTGATAGATCCTTTGTTTTCCCTCTGCAAACTATGATTTTAGCTACAGTATACCAATTAGCAAATGTGTGGAACAGCTGAAATTTGTTTCCTGCTCTTCAACTTCGCTGTAACTGATGGTAGGTGCTGGAACTAAGTCAGAAGATGTACGGTTTTACGGTGTACACACTTATCCAACTATGTTATCTCAGCTTTTCTTTTTTTTCCCCTCCCTTTTAACACATTTATTTGTTTTCTGGTGAATTGCACAGAAAGGTGGAAATAAAGGTGGGAAAAGCTCTGAAATTAGTTGTCAAATTAATTTTTGACTCACAAAAAAGGCATTTTAACGGGGGTCAGAGACTTTTTATACCCACAGTAACACAGGAAGACATTTACCCACATTGTTTTTGGTTGCTTGTTGTCTTCACTAAAGGAAAACGATTGTGGGCTGAAAAACAACTGAAAAAGAGGAAACGAGTTTATGTGAGCTGTAATTCACTCAACATTTTTACCTGTAATTAAAAAAATTTAAAATAACATCCTAAATACTAAAATACTGTATTTATTTAAATTCTAATGGTAAAAGTATTCGATAAGCTTTTAAATGCCTTTATTAAAGACCTATAAACCATCTGCGGCAGCTGTTTCGTAATAAAATGAAAAAAGATGAAACCCCAGTCAAAAGACTTGTGGTGTTTTCAGGTTGTACCAAGAAAAAGCACAGTGGAAGAAATCATAGGTACAGGAGGTGTGCAAAACGTATATTTGCACCTACATAGCATCATGGTAACATAGTTTGGTTGGTTTCAGCTCCATATTTTGTAAACTTAAAAAGGCAAGAAGGGCAACTCGATTCAAAGAAAGACAAAACAGGCAAATATTTTTCAAAATTCTAAGGAAACCAATGTGAAAAAATGGAGCAGCAGTGCAGCAGCAGAAAATAGTAAGGACCTACTGTGGCAGCTTCTTTACTTCTGGTTCTTCTCAGAACAGCCCGCCGTTGGAAGACAACACAGTCATTCAAAGCAAATCTATTCAATCATGCATTAATGCTCCAGAAACCATGTGTGCAAATAATAAATCACATATTAAATCAAGAGAAACCAAAAAAGACCTGCTTGTATCACATTATAAGTGGGATATTCAAAAGCATACACTGAATTTACATAATTTATGCCAGCTACACAAAGAGGCATTAAAAGGAAAAGGAAGCCTGCAAAAACAAGAAGTTGTTTTATCTATAAATTAATGTATTGCAAAAGTATAGATACCGCTTTAACTTTTTAAAAAGTTTGACCTTTGCAGTTGTAACATAAAACAGATTTTTTGTGGTAGACCAACAAAAGGTAGTGTATAACTGTAAAGTAAAATGAAAAAGATACAAGCTTTAAAACATTTTTTACTTATAAAAGCCTAAAAAGAGTGGTTCGCATTTATATTGAACTTTGTCAAAACTTTGTAGCAATGCTCCAATTACATCTGCGAGTCTTTTAGGGTATATCAACCAGCTTTGCACATCTAGAGACTGAAATCTTTCCCAATTCTTTGGAAAGTAGATCAAGCTCAGTCAGACTGGATGGAGAGCCTCTGTGAACATCAGTTTTCAACTCTTGCCACAGTTTCTCAATTGGATTTAGGTCTGAATTTCATGTCACACAGCATGATGTTGCCTTTACCATGTTTCACCATAGGGATGGTGTGTTCAGGGTGATGTGGTTTGTTAGTTTTCTGTCATACATTTTAAATACATAAGCATGAGACCATTTCAAATTTCTATTTGTAAAAAATGTTTTAAACCAAATACTTTTACACGTATGAACTACTTTGTGATATTTTCTCATAAATCCGCAATAAATACATTGTAAGTTTTAAAAGCATTGCACTGGGAAAAAAAAAAGAGAGGTAGTGGGAATCTTTTAGCTAGGTACTGTGCATTCGTTATATATATTTTTGACAAGTTTTGAGGTGAAACTGAACGACTCTTGTAAACAACCTACACAGAGGAGCGTTAAAAACAGCTCTGCTATGTCTATTTTCTATATGGACTGAATTCCTGATTGACAATTATGAATTTTACATTTCACACAAATTTGTAAATTTGAAATAAAATACGTCTTTAGCCTACCTGGCGGAGATTTTCATCCACTCGTCAAAAAAAAACCTTCACACATGAAAGGGCTCAGTGCACAGATACCGTTCAGAGTGTGGAGTCACCCTGCAGGTTCTCCGTAAAGTTTCTCTTAGAAAAGGGTGTGGTCGTTACGCAACAAAACAGCACCAAAAAAGGCTGAATGTGCATTGATTCCCACTGCTACTTCTATTACTACTACTACTACTACTACTACTAATAGTAATAATATGTTGCTTGTGCGCACATTTAAACTCAAAGCTGGACTAATTATTTGGACACCTGAGGCAGAAGATATAGATGTCCTAAAGTTTGTGTACAAACAAACAAAAGGGTTTGCGCACATTGCGCTCCCTGCAGCAACGAGTCTGTGGAGAGTTTATGTTTTCTGTTTATGTTCTATAACAGACTCTGTGGAGAGTTTAGAACATAAACAGAGCCCAATAACAGTAGCAAAATTAGAAGAAAACCCCTAACTAGATCAGTTTTTACGTAATTTACTGCTTTGTTTTTCCGAGGGAAAGCTACAAAAAATACAAAAGTACAAATTGAAATAAATAAAATAATTTGAGCCTGATGCACTTTTTGTGGCCTGTGTTTAAACGTTATTTGCCATTAGGAAAACATATTGTAGTGACCCATGGGTGCTTCTGCTGTATTTTGAGGCGTGTGTATACTAGTCCTGCATTTTTCACCTTAACTTGTTATTTTCCTACTTTTCTATTGGTACAGAGGTGCTTGAAGGATAGAGTTAGATAAAGAGATTTCCACACCATGAGTTAAGTGTGTGTCCTGTTTAGTCACGTCTACAATGTGTTCTGTTACTGTCAATAAAAACACGTATTGTAAGCTGTTCAAACCGGTTTAGAGAATAAAGAGAAATTTAAACTGTTGCGTGCATCTGTTCGGTGTTCACCGCCCACTTCCCGCTAAGAACGGTTTTTGATGGTTTTTATTGCTTTAAAGCGAAAACATCCCACTCAGAGTCATTGTCCTGCTGGAAGATAAACCTTCACCTCAGTCTCTTGTTCCTACAGCGTCTTAACAGGTTTTCTTCCAGGATTATACTGCATGTTGTCCCATATGTCTTACGACCAACTTGGAGCAACTTCCTTGGCTGCATCCACTCAGGTAGAAAGCAACCATCCTTAATTTGTATGTGTGTCTGAATTAGGGAACTTTCAGTTTCCACACAATGCAAATTAGCTACATAAAATTGTTGATACCCCTCGGTTAATGAAAGAAAAACCCACAGTGGTCACAGAAAAAACTTGAACCTGACAAAGATAATAATGAATAAAAATTCTATGAAAATGAACAAATGAAAGTCAGACATTGCTTTTCAAACATGCTGCAACAGAATTATTAAAAAAAAATAAACTCATGAAACAGCCCTCTCTCCCTACCCACGTGTTATACCTGTTCTGTTTTTCTGTTAAAACCTGGATTGGCAGAAAAAAGACAAAAAAAACTTTTTACGTTACTGCTATAAAAGATGCACAGCAATCCACATTATTTAGACAAACATTGACTGGCAGTTGTAATCTTCAGTATACTCAAGAGAAAACAGATCATAAAGAGTAAAATCTAAAACCAAGAGAGAGAAAAGACAGATGGAGTTAATCTCTGATTACTCACTTACTTTTTTTTTTTTTTTAAAGGCACAAATCTGTCCTTTTGTTAGTGACTGAAACGTTATCCCTATCTGTGTGTTAAACAATAAGGTCGCGAACATTAGCACCTGTGAGCAACCTTTTAGGTAACCCCATGCTATTGTTTGCTTTGAACCTCACATCTGTATTGTACTGAAAGGGTGTCAAAGAAAGATAGTATAGGAGACATTTGAGGTTTTTGGT
Source organism: Crenichthys baileyi (assembly GCA_036173005.1). NCBI lineage: Eukaryota > Metazoa > Chordata > Actinopteri > Cyprinodontiformes > Goodeidae > Crenichthys > Crenichthys baileyi. Next base: position 70,441 of record JAHHUM010001569.1, read on the forward strand.
GTTTGGGCATAGTTTGGGTTTGTCTTATTTAGTTTTGATTTGTTTGGTGGCAATGTTTGGTTTATATGTGAATTGACACTGTGAATTGCCTATATTTTACTCCACCACTGGTGGCGTTGTGAGGGAAATCTATTTAGGTGTCAGGGTTAGAGGCCATCAGGTGTTAGGGTGTGTGGAGGTCATACGGTTTTTTACCGCTCTCTGTTCCATACTGAGTTGGCTTCATCACATCCACCTATTGACCATAATTGCCATCTTTTTGCATGCTGCCATAAATCGCCACCCTGGACTTTGGATTTCATTCTATTCTCAGTTTGTACTCAATAAATGGGAGCATTCCCAAACTTCTCCCAGTCCGGACATTACCTTACGAGCGCGTGAGGACCTGGATCCCCCGCACCCAGAAGCGACTAAAATGGATAGAATTTGATAGCCGCTACAGATAGGAACCCAGCTTCTGTTAAAATGTAACTGACAGGTGATGGATAAAAAATTTCACTAAAATAAATAATTGATAAATAAAAACAATAAATTATGGCACTTAACTTCCTTATTTTCCCACCCAGATAAAAGTTAAAAAAGTCTTGCAAAAATGGAGATTTCATAATACTTCTCACCAGTTTTCTTGCATCTGAATAAATCATGTTTAAATATAAGCTTTGTAGAGTAGCAAAAAAAAATGCAATGATATATATTTTTACTGCATAAATTATTTGCTATTGTTGCTTTTGTCATAATATGCTAGTTTGATGGATCAATTTGTAGACAATGCTGTGGGAGCCACATGGTGAGTTGAATTAGGAGTGAGCGGCTAGCTCATCGGACAACGAAACCAGGGAAGTAGCCAAAAGATCAAAATACATGAATGAATCAAAAACCATATCTTCCGTGAATGAACCAAAATAAAAGCAACTAGAAAACAAAAATAGGGAAATGCAGAGAAACAAAGAACTAAAATGAACTAAAACCGGTAAATCATGAAAGCTTTACATTGCAAATTGAACTTATTAATTTGCTTTCCTTCTACTTTCTGACTACGTTTCTTCTTTCTGACTATAGGCACTATATTTATTTACTTATTTTGTGAAATGCACACTTTCTAGTTTTAAAAAGAATAATAATACATATTTTCAATATAAAAAGGAGAAAATCTGATTATAGAAAAGCAGCAAGAGATTCCCCACAGCAGGATAAGCATATTTTTATTCGAAGGACTTTTCTGAAAGCCTCTGATAGGTAATCAAATAACAAACATGACCCAGAGTTGTGTATTACAACGCATTGTTATTAATGTATTATTTTTTATGATATGCTAACAAAAAGTTAGAAAATGAAGGCTTGAATGTCCCACAACTTTGTACACAGACATGGTCACCTGCAGACTATGTATTTATTTCTAAGTAGAGAGGCACATCAAGTTTGTTTGTGTAATTTTTTTAAAATTGAATGAGTAAATCTAATAAAGATTGAAAATAAAATGTGTTGCAGATTTCCTTGAAAGATGAGTTAGTTTTAAATGGAACCTAAAATAAAAGAATCACATTATTTTCCCATTCCTGCATCAAAGCAATTGCTCTTAACCTTTTACAGATTTTAGACAAATAGTGCACAAAAACACATAAAAAAAGATACATTTTATGGATATAAGAGCTACAGTTAAAATACATCTAATGTCAGATAAAACGAACAAATACAATCTTTATTACATCAGAAAAAACATGTAGTTTTGGGGAACATAGAAACCTGAAAGCTATGTAAAGGTAGTGAGACCAGGGATGATTGTAGCACTTTTAGCTTCAGCCTATTTGAGGTTGTAGTGGAAAAATAATCATATTTACCAAAGAAGGAGATCGATGATCATCACTCAATCAGCTTTATTAATTTAGCCAAAGGGAGACAGATTTCCAGCATCAGACGTGCTACTGAGCTGAGCCGAATCTGTTCTGACCAGAAAAAGGGAAAACACCTCCTTATATCAGCATTGTAAAATCCCAAATGCACCCCCCCTCCAGGAAGAGCAGAGGTGAGAAATTGAATTAATTCCCTCCTAAACGACTCACACCCTCTGTGATTAACATTTCCCCTTTAGCTTGTAAATGCAGTGGGGATGACCAGCAGGAGGGAGCAGGAAGGAAGGTGAAGGACAAAAGCATTTTAAATTTTGCTATCACAAGGTACAGTAGTAAAACTTTTATACAAAATACCCACATGAATTTACTACAAATGGTACCGATTGAAAACCCTGTAAGTGTATCACAGACTTTCTGAGTTATGTCAAAGACACAGTCCTCCTTTGTTACAGCCTACCTCACTACCGGGGTAAGTTGTAACACATGCTGGGGTGAGTTGTGACAACAAGAAGACAAAAACTGTAAAAACAGAAGCCACATTGTAGAATATAATTTACAACAAGTGTATTTGAGAAATCGAACAACCCAGAACAATAGTCCTATTTCCTTTGATTGTGGAAAGCCCCAGGCTCTTGAAAAGTTCCAGACGTTTGAAAGTCCAGGGCGCTTTTTGATACAAATTTACCCAGGGCTTTACTTTCATGGGTAAAAGGTCCTGGTCTGAGGTAGGACTTTCCAGATTTCCCTGGGATTGTTAAAGGGACAAGGTTGTGTGCAACGAGTCATGGCACCACCAGCTGCAGTAATGTGGCGGTGAGTTTCGTTTTTATACCATTCATTTGTCACACAAAGAGGTTTTTAAGTCAGTTCACCAAGAATGAACCTACTTTTTAATGTTCCTTCTGAGTTTCCAGAGGAGAAGAGCTCCGCTTACAGGTTGGTCTGGCTGCTAATCTAAACCAGCCAGGATGTTGGACTAGGACTTCCCTACCAATCGCTGCCTGATCTCAGCCCGGCACTGCGGGATTTCCCGCTACCCGTTACAGTTACGTTGCTGAAAGTGAATATAAAGTGTTTAGTAGGTATGTGGTAAATAACTGTGTAAAATATAAAATATTTTTCACTTTCCCTTTTCCACCTTTCCTTGTGCATAAAAAAAATACACATTTCCCTAAGCCTGGCTTTTTATGTAAACTAAGTGAACTAACTAAGTGAAGCGTGAACTCTTTATTATTTTCCATTTTTCCTGATTTTATGCAGACGGCTCTGCAGGAGGATAGACCACAGTTCCAGGTTTGGATGCAGTTTCCCAAAAGCTCCCAGTGATCCTCTTTACCTGCATGTCCTGCCATCGTTTACTTCACTGTCTACACATCTTTTACTTTATATAAATATTTGCTTATGATCAAACAATCAAGGTTTCAATTCTGTTTACTTCTGGATTGATTGTTTTATAGTATTCTAATAAATCTAATTTTTACTAAATGCATTTTCTGTTTGTTCTGTATATATCTGACATGAGTTGCCGGATGATAATAAAAATAAGTGTGTTAATCAGTGTTCAGTAGTTATTGTAGTTGTAGGTTGGAATTTTGTTTATGTAAAATAATTATATAAACTATTCCTGCATATGGATCCAGTGCAACTTAAGTAATAATGGAAGGAATTAATCAACTGTCTAACTCTAAAGCTGCTCATCATCTATTATTTATCAGTTGAAACAATAAATAATTTATTAGCCAAGAGTCTTTTAAAGGGACTAAAGGAGTAATGCCATCTGCTGGACTGAAGGTGTAGCGCAGTTTTCTTCACAACTCCCCCATACGTCATTAATCTGATTTTAATAAATGATCTGTGATATTTTATGAGCAATGGAAACAGAAGACAACCAAATACCCAGGATTCCTTCTACCTGGGTAAAATAAACCCTGGGGCTTTAAGTCCTGGGGCTTTTGGTGGAAAAGGGACAAATGTCTGTCACTCTTTATGACTGAAAAAAACAAACACATCCTCTGTTGAAATTATGCATGCGTGCGAGAAAATGTCTACAAGAACACATTTTAAAAGTATCAGTGATCATTGAGCATCTGATATAAAATTAAAACAATACATTGTGTGTGCATTTGTTTGTTTGTTGGCAACCGTGGAGTGCACGCTTGGTCCACAGGGCACATTTTAACCATGTTTCTCCTGGCTTTGAGTTGAACAAATGACATTTTTTCTTCATCTAAAGTCTCAGGATCTTTAGTGTTGGTTTTCAGCTTTTTATTTCTCTTTCATCTGCTTGCCCTTATTTTTGCTCTTCCCCGTTCCTCTGCCGTCAGTGTATGTTTTTAAGGCTGTATCAGTAAGAATTTCAAACTGCCACTTCGTCCTGATCCTGGCAGTTTATTTACTTGGCCCTGCTTTTATTAACGGGCAAAGAGCTGAAGGACTGAATGTACACATGTGGACACAATTGTTGATACCCCTCGGTTAATGAAAGAAAAACCCACAATGGTCACAGAAATAACTTGAATCTGACAAAGGTAATAATGAATAAAAAATTCTATGAAAATTAACAAATGAAAGTCAGACATTGCTTTTCAAACAGGCTTCAACAGAATTATTTTATAAAATAAACTCATGAAACCTGCCTGGACAAAAATGATGGTACCCTTAACTTAATATTTTGTTGCACAACGTTTTGAGGCAATCACTGCAATCAAACGATTCCTATGACAAATATTTAACAAGTATTTTGTCTCACTACTCATGAGCAAACTGCTCCAATTGTCTCAGGTTTGAAGGGTGCCTTTTTCAGACGGCATGTTTCAGCTCCTTCCAAAGATGCTCAACAGGATTTAGGTCAGGGCTCATAGAAGGCCACTTCAGAATAGTCCAATGTTTTCCTCTTAGCCATTCTTGGGTGTTTTTAGCTGTGTGTTTTGGGTCATTATCCTGTTGCAAGACCCATGACCTGCAACTGAGACAAAGCTTTCTGACACTGGGCAGCACATTTCTCTCTAGAATCCCTTGATAGTCTTGAGATTTCATTATACCCTGCACAGATGCAAGACACCCTGTGCCAGATGCAGCAAAGCAGCCCCAGAACATAACAGAGCCTCCTCCATGTTTCACAGTAGGGACGGTGTTCTTTTCTTCATATGCTTCATTTTTCCATCTGCAAACATAGAGCCTATGTGCCTTGCCAAAAAGTTCAATTTTAGTCTCATCTGTCCATAGGACATTCTCCCAGAAGCGTTGTGGCTTGTCAACATGTAGTTTGGCACATTGCAGTCTGGCCTTTTTATAATTTGTTTTCAACAATGGTGTTCTCCTTGATCGTCTCCCATTAAGTCCACTTTGCCTCAAACGTCGGATGGTGCGATCTGACACTGATGTTCCTTGAGCTTGAAGTTCACCTTTAATCTCTTTAGAAGTTTTTCTGGGCTCTTTTGTTACCGTTCGTATAATCCGTCTCTTTGTTTTGTCATCAATTTTCCTCCTGCGGCCACGTCCAGGGAGGTTGGCAACAATCCCATGGATCTTAAATTTCTTAATATCTGCAACTGTTGTCACAGGAACATGAAGCTGCTTGGAGATGGTCTTATAACCTTTACCTTTAACATGCTTATCTATAATTTTCTTTCTAATCTCCTGAGACAACTCTTTCCTTCGCTTCCTCTGGTCCATGTTGAGTGTGGTACACACCATGTCACCAAACAGCACAGTGACTACCTGTAGCCCTATATATGGGCCCACTGACTGATTACAAGAATGTAGACACCTGTGATGCTAATTAATGGACACACCTTGATTTAACATGTCCCTTTGGTCACATTATTTTCAAGGGTACCATCATTTTTGTCCAGGCCTGTTTCATGAGTTTATTTTTTAAAATAATTCTGTTGAAGCATGTTTGAAAAGCAATGTCTGACTTTCATTTGTTAATTTTCATAGAATTTTTATTTATTATAACCTTTGTCAGTTTCAAGTTTTTTCTGTGACCACTTTGGGTTTTTCTTTCATTAACTGAGGGGTACCAACAATTTTGTCCACGTGTGTATGAGGTGGAAACAGTCCTGAGCTGTTTGGCTCATCTGTATCACAGGGCATGGTGACAGCATGACTTTGTAAGTAACACAGTCACATTTTCTTTGCAGAAGTCCATAGATTGATGTGAACAGATGTGAACAATGGTTAACAATCAAAAGCAAAACTTTCTTCACTGGACTGAATTTTGTGGGTTTTGTAAAATGATGAAGGAAAGGGAGAAAATTATCTTGTTGCTGATGTGTTACCACTTCCAGCACTCCCTGACAGCTTTCCCTGAATAAATTATTCTTTTAACGTCTACAGGGAAAACAAAGATGGGAGGAATTGTATTTCCCAGTACTTGTACAGCGCATGCTATTGAGATAAGCACACCCCTCTTCCCAGTCATCACGCCCACCTGCTTCATTCCATGACATGCAACCACACAGTTGGGTGACTGGACTGCCCTACCATCCGCTTCTCATCCCTTGTTCGTGGGTGTTTGATATTGTATGTTACCACAAGCCATCCGTCCATTTTCTATGCCCGCTTTTTCCGTACAGGGTCACGGGGAGCTGCCGTTCGTCCGGTATCTCGTACCAGTGGTCTATGGACAGGAAGTGGGGTACACCCTGGACAGGTTGCCAGTCCATCACAGTGCAACAGAGAGAAACACAGGACAAACATGCAGACACCCTTTCATACCTAAGGGCAATTGAGTTTTTGGACTGTGGGAGGAAGCCAGAGTACCCGGAGAGAACCTGCACGTGCACAGAGAGAACATGCAAACTCTATGCAGAAAGACCCCCCCAAACTTGTCAGTTCTTACCTCATGTGGAGTCGGTCTATGACAGAGGTCTGATGCCTGACTAAATAGTCATTGCTGCTTCTGTAAGACACTGGGAAGATCACTGGATCCCTGTTTCCTCAGAGCCTGCAGTGATTTGCTGTCATGAAGGGTCAGGGTCTTTGTAGGACCAACATGCAAACAGAAGCGTGGGAACCAAAAGGTGATTTCAATGTTCAATAATAAGAACTGAACTTACAGAACAGAACTCAGGCGGGAACACAGAGACATGGAGCAGGGAAGCTAACAGTATGAACCAGTGACGAGAACTAAAAAATAGAGTATAAATACAGAGGTAAGGAGGAGAATGGACCAATGAACCTAGGGAACTAATTAGAAGGAATATGAGACAGCTGGGGACAAGTGAGCCTAAACAATACAGAGAGAGAATGACTAATTAACCCCAAAGAGTAGGGAGTACAGGGAGGTAACAGAAAAACATGTCAAACTCAACAGAAAAGGTAAACAATTGAACTAAGCTAGAAGACATAAACAAGGGGAAACCAGATCTACAAGGAAATAAAACTAAACACATCTAACTCAGGAAGAAACGAAACTAAACAGAGGGAATATAATGACCTGAATGAACAGAGAAGAACCTGGCTCTGCATAAAAAGAAAACAGAACACAAACTAGAAAACCTAACACATGCGGATCGTGACATTTGCAGTATCTCATCAGCATAACGTGGCAAATAACTGTGGAGTACCAATCCTGCCATAATTAATAATACATACAGAAATAAATGACTCAATAAAATAATTACTGGGCCAAAAAGTAGCTAGACACTTAAATTAGTGCACCATTAAATGCAAAGAAATTATAAATTGATGAGCTTCATAAAAAAATTGATCAATTAGTCAGATATAAATATATTTTTATGTTAATCTTTAAAGTTGAACTAAACCCCAAACTTATTTTTGAAGATAAACTGTATAAATCCTATCTTTATGTCACAGGGCAATTTTTTACATTTTCATGTAAACTTGTTTATATCTGCAATATTTGTCCTAAAACGGTCTTAGTGTTGCCCTCTTTGGGTTGAATGGTGGCTACTGCAGTTATAATAATATAATAATAATCCGATTGGTTTCAAACGGTACAGCTTGGTACATGTCTACGTCACAGGCCCACGTTCGGGTATAAAACTCGCTCAGACATACGCCCTTGTAGTGAGTCAGGAGTTGGATTTGCTAGCATTGATCATAGGTTTTAATGCTTATTAAACCCCCCCGGATCATATGCTTTACTTGAGAATTTTAATAAATCTAAAATAAATGTAAAAAATTTTGAAGGGTTTGTTACTGCTTTCACTTTATCACTGTCCTCCACTGTCTTGGCAGCGCCAGCTTCAGGCATTGCTGAGTCAGCACCTTGAGCCAGCGGCTCAAACTGATAAGACTCAGGCCCGCTTGGTTCCACAAAGCCTCCTTCAACCTCCAGTGACGAGGGGGGTGAAAACTCCTCCACCTCAAAAGACAAATCCATGGTGAAACTACCTGCTCACTCTCATCCTCCTGACCACACCCCACTTAACCTCCTCTGCTCATCCCCACACTTGGCTGTGCCCCTCAGTGTCTCTTGGCACTGCCCACTTTGGTGACAATTTTTAAAAATTTGTCTGGGGCCGGATTTAGGCTTTTACATTAGGTTTAGTTCCACTTTAACTATTGTAATTTATCTTTTTGCTATTACACTTATTTTTTATGTAAACCACCAATTTTCAAATCATACTTCTTTCTTGAGCTCTATATATTTGCTTTGTTTATTTAATACAGGTTAATTATTTGCTGTTTTACTTTTCCTAGCCCTTTATTTTTTCATATTTATTACCACCCAAATATATTTAAAACATGTTTTTTTTTTTGCTCAGAAATATAATTTTTTTTTTAATTATTTCTCTGTCCTGTTATTTCTAACTGAGAGAATCCTTTAGTTTTTGGGAAGTGTTAAAAACTCCCCTTTTAAAAAAAAAAAGGCATGCCTCAGTTACAAAAATGTTTTTCCCAATCTAACCAGAGGAAAAAATTTTCAAGAAATCCCAACGTTAAATTTAATCATCTTTAAAATTTTAATGATATTTTTGAAAATTATTCAGCTATGGGTTTTTTCAGAAAAAAAAGCCTGGTAAAAAATTACCCCAATATTATTCATCAACTTTTTCAAGTAAATTGTCATTCAAGTATGACTTTTAACCTGCTTAACAATTCAGTTTATCTAAATGTCACTCTATAAGTTTAATCCGGATGAAACTTATGATGTAGCTTTATTTAATAAAGCTACAATTTTCTTTTAACGGCATTATGAATACACTAAAAGATTAGGAGATAAAAGGATTAAATAGTGAGGGATGCATACATTTCCCATGTTTAGGGGGTTTCTTTTTTAAATTCCACATCAGATGAAACTTATTGAGTGACATAATCTATCTATCTATCTATCTATCTATCTATCTATCTATCTATCTATCTATCGGACAGCGTCTGATAAAAGAATCACAGTAACTAATAAAACTAGCAACTAATAAAAAACGGACACAATATTTTTATTGTGAAATGCTTTGACGGTTAGTAGTTTATTTACAGTATTTATCATGCTCTGACATAAAAGGCAAATGTTAAGTTGATTACAAATGAACTCAAGAGTTTTACACAAAGTTAAGGTTTATTAAAATAAAGTGTGCATTTGTAAATCACTGGAAAACTTTCACCTCAGAATGCAGCTGCAAACCGTGATGTCTCATTAACCTTGACAAAGATGGTGACAATGTTTAACTGGTCCATAAAATATATGTGAATGGCAAAAGTGCAATGATCATGGATTCTTGTAGATTAGTCACCAACACTCACAATCCAACAGATACACTAATTTGTCAAGAATAATGAAGATCAAATATTTTAGGAAACACATTTTTGATCCATTTATTTATCCAATACCTGTAATATTCTTTGTCATAATTTAGGTTCAGGAGAGAAGACATTATTTGGCATTTTGGTGTAGCTAAATTATTAACACTGCAAAACAAGTCGCTGAAAAACACGTCCACCGCCTGGAAACTGTAGACCTTTTGACATACTTGAACAAACTAAAAGATGACCTTAATGTTAAAGATATTTATGGATATAGCCCATGCACCTAATCATAGCACATAAAACACTCATAATCTAAAACAAAAATAAATGATCAATAATTAAATGTGACTTTGGCAAAAAGGACAATTTAATTGTAAATAAGATCATGAAGGATGATCATGAAGATGATCATGAAGATCATGAAGGATGCAGTAAAGATTTCCAAAGATGATTCAGGGACTCAAACACTGGACTGTTTCATGGAAAAAAAAACTGATCAGAGAATTCCCAAATATCCCTACAGAGTCTGCATTAAACCTGGGCAGCTGTTTGCACCTAATCTTCAATCAAAAAACAAAACACAGAAACCAACACTTTCCATAAGAGGAATGCATAGAAAAAGCGGTTTTGTGCAAAATTAACTTTAATGGTTATTCAGAAGACACCAAGTGTTATATGCAACTCTGATCAAAGCTGCAGGGAAAAACTAAAGCTGAATCCAACTAGGCTTTTGGGTCCAGTATGAGTTCAGAAAACAAGTCATGGTGTCTGAGAACTTTCTCCTCTAGCATGGCTGATGCCCGGTTACAATAAATATTGCTCTTCCCTTTTTGTCCACATTTTCCAGAAAAAACAGTATGTCACAGTTTGTCCAGTAATTGCCCTTTGGGAAACTATTTTTAAATATTAAATAATTTAAAATAGACTGATAACATGCATTTAAGTTGCAAATAGGAGAGCAGAACCTGTTTAACGAAAGTCATGTTTCTGAACCTGAGCACAGTGTTAAAATGATCCTAAAATGTGCTATAGGTTAGCAGTTGTGTCACATAGGTATATGCACAGGCTTTTCAGAGTTAGGAGTTCAGGACAAAAAAGGTCTTTTGCCAGGAAAACTTTACGACTTTTGATCTGGGATTACTCCATGTCCCCTTTTTTAACTTCTGCATCAAGAGAGAACAAAGGAGTTTAAGAGACCATCAAAGCACAGTTTTGTTAGTGTTTTGCTAATTAGATGTTATCATGTGTGCTGCCTTTAACCACTGAACACTACCGCTTCTATTGATCTGATTTGTAAATTGCATTGATGCAAATAAACAGTTTTTATTTCAGATATCAGTAAATGGAGTTTAATCAAACATCTCCATCTGATTTTGAGATTGGCAAAAAGGTGGACATCTCTGGAACCGAAGATGCTGACACATTTTTTAGTGAATGCATTAGTATAAATTTTTTTGTTAACTTACAGACACAGACAATTATGTTGACAAACCATCTCAAAGATGTGTAAATAAACCTTAAAATAAATTAACCTTTTTTTGCAGTATAATAATTAACACTGAAAGATTTAGAAAAATCCAGCCTTTAATTTTGGGAAATTTATCAATCAGGGAAAAACTCCACTCCATCCATTGTCTTTGCCAGCGTATCCTTGCCGGGTCATGGGGGACGGGGGCTATTTCCAGCGGTCATTGAGTACACCCTGGACAGGTCACCAGTCCATCACAGGGCACACAGGACAAACATCCAAGCACACTCCAACGGCAATTATAGAGACCCATTAACCAACAGTCATGTTTTTGGACTGAGGAAGGAAGCTGGAGTACCCAGAGGGAACCCACGCATGTTCCAGGAGACCATGCAATCTCTATGCAAAAAGAGCCCAGGCCGGGATTCGAACTTGGATCTTCTTGCTGCAAGGCAATGGCGCTTACCACTGGGCAGCCCAAGTTAAGAAATTATTGTTTTTAACAAAATCACCAGAGGCACAATCACCCCTGCAGTTAAAACTTTGTACAACCCTTAGTCTTTTCCAATGAATATTTCACAAGGTTGGAACATAATCGCTTAACATGAGGTGAATTTCCAGATAATCATCCTGTTTCATGTCAAACCCAACTGGAGTGTTTGTTGGTGAAAAGCTTAATTTCACTCTCCTCTGACAAAAAAAAATCATAGTTCCAGTTAAAGTTCCAGTTGTGCTAAGTAAACTCCACATTAACTTTTGTGATAGCAGGTCAGATGAGGCTTTTTTTTCGCCTAACACCATATTTGTATCCAAAGAAACCAGAAAATCATGGATTACTAATAAACCTTTCTGACAAGTTTTGATCCACTTAAAAAAGTAACTTATAAATTAAAAATATGTTTCAGATACATTAATTTTAAAGATTTTTTTGTCAACAGTGAATATTTTTATTTCATACTATAGAATATTTCATACTATACGATTTGTTTTAGTACTCAAATTAATTGTTGGATTTTTCTGTAAGAAATTATGCTGCGTTAATGAAATATGAATTTAATTTAAGGCATTTTACACACCATGGGTGTCAGCGAAGCTGTCTGAATCCGTAGATAATGGAGACTATTCCTGATTATAATATATGACTTTAAGGGGTGGGTTAATTAAATCAGTGTATAAAAGAAGACAAATTTTGTAAAAACACAAAGTTTAAAGTTTTCTGTGCTGCCCCGGGGAAACCCTACTTGTTTAAAATCCAATAAAAAAAAAACAAATCTTTGGGCCTTTCATCCAAAAGGTAAAGTGCTGAAAACATCTTTTTGGTTTCCCCGGTTAATACTTTCTTTTTAGCAAGACAGAGAAGAAGGATACACTGGTCAGATGAGCACCTCTCCTCCAAATGATTTCTGCAATCCATTTCAGAGATAAATGGTCCATCATGGCAGTAACAGTCCATGATGGGAGGGCAGGAGATGGCTGCGGAGCTCAGATGAGGGAGATCCGTATGGGAATCGTGGGAGAATCTGTCCTGTTCGGTGGGGAATGATGGGACACAACATGCTCCAACATAGCATGTTTCGGCATGTGCTTCATGAGGTACGTCTCCTGGAGAAGATAGGAGGACAACAACTTCACACATTACAGTATCACTTAGATTTAAAAAGGAGACTCTACATTTCATTTCAACTCACTGAGGTGTATGCCCGGCCGCACATGCTGCAGCAGTAGGCCTTGGTGTTCTTGATGGCGTGTGCAGAGAGGTGGATCTGCAGCGAGGCCGAGTCTGAGTAGGCACGGAAACAGTTGGAGCATTTGAAGGGTTTGTCTTTGTTGTGCTGCCTCTGGTGAGACTTTTAAAAAGAAAGCAAACTGATTAGGTGTCAGTTTGTGTGTTAAAGGAAGCTGAAGGGTAGATGGTTTTTTTTGAAATCACTGGTTCAACAAACCCACACAAGTCAAAAAAAAATTTGGACTCCCCCCTTTGTGTTTTTTATTACTTTTTACCAGAGGTTAGAAACCTTTACAATCAAGAGAGACATTTTTTGCCCTCGGTCAAGCTAAATAAGTTTTGTCTAAAGCTGCAAAAGCTGCAAGACTTTTGAAATTAAGACAGCTTATCTATTTTTTTAATCTATTTTTATAAATACTGACTGTTGTTGTAGAAATGCTAACCAGATATTGCATAAAAGCATGTCAAAACTGCTAAAACTGGACTTTTTAATTACCTTCATACTCAAAAAAAGTTCTTTATCATTTTTGGCCCAAGTTTTGTTCATTGAGTTACTCTGAAGGGACTAAAGAGTTACATGTGGCGCAAAGCCCCCCGGTTTTTTCGACCCCTGACTTAAAACCCTATGTTGCCAGGCTTTTTTATATTACCTACGGGGATAAATACAATTTCCAAAAATACACCAGTTTTTTAAAATGGTGGGGGGGAGATCGGGTCTGGGATGACTTTTCTTCAAATGGAACTAAGGTTTTTGTTCAAAGTAGTCTTGGCAATTCAGGCATATCACCATATAGAGATACTGGCTGCAGAGTTGCAATGTAGACCTTTTAAATATAAATATGACTATAAGAAGTGAAATAAAAATGAATTAAGCGTAGCCCCCCAAATGGGGCTGCATCTAAAATTTTTTTTTTTTTTTTAATTTTTTTTCAAAGTCCAAATTTTTTTAAAAAAGGGGGCCCATTTTTTTTTTCCTTTTGTGGTTTTTAACCCCCTTTTTAGATTTTAAAAATGAAAAATCCCAGCTAAATTTTTTTTTTCCATTTTAAAACCCCGGATTTTTCTTAAAACATTTTTTTCCCCCCCCCCTTTTTTTTTTTTTTGGAAAACACCCCCTTTTTCAGGCCCTTTTTGATCTAAAAAACCCCCGGGGGGGAAAAATTTTTGGGGGGGGTTTTTTTCAAAAAACAGGGGGGGGTTTTTCCTGTTTTCCCGCATCCCGAAGGGATCTCCCAAAAAAATTTTTTTTTTTTTTTTTTTTTTCCCCCCAAAAAATTATTTTTTCTAAAAGGGGAACTAAAAAAAAAAGAAATTTTTCCCCCAAAAATTTTTTAGGAAAGGGGGAAAAGGGGGGGGTTAAAATTTTTATTTTGGGGAAATCCTTTTCTTTTTTCCCTTTTTCAAGTTTTTTTATTTTTTTTTTTTGGGGGAAAAAATAATTCCTTGTATTTTTTTTTGTTTCCTGTTTAAAATTTTTTTTATTGGCCTGTTTTTCCTTAGGCCCAAATGGAGGGGGATACAAGGGGTTGAAGTTTTTAAAAAAAAGAATCTAACCAAAAATCAAAATCAAAATTTTAAAGGGACCCCAAATTTTTTTTCCCCGTTTGAAATTAAAACCCTTATAAAGGTGCCTCCCTTACCACGGTGGGGAGCATAAAAAATCCGAGTTTGGGGGGTGGTTCCTGGGAGACGTGATGTTTTTTTGACCCTTTCCAAAAATACGCGGGGTAATTATTTAATATAAGTTAAAGGGGGAACCTAAAACCCCCTTTTAAAAGAATAACTTTCCCCCCGAAAAAATTTGGGGGACAAGGGAAAAAGGGGCAGCTAGTTAATTGGGTATAAAAGGGTACATGGAGAGGAGCAGGGTGCCTGGTGGGTTTTGGGCCGGGAAAAATCTTTTTAGGGGGAAAGGGTTTTTTCACTACTCTCATCACCCGGGGGTTTAAAAGGCTTTTTCTGTGGGGAAAGATAACTGTCAAAAAAAACGTATAAGTAGGTGTCCAAAAAGTAAAATTTTAAATAAATAAACATGAATAAAATTTGGTTTTTTTATTTTTGCCTTGTTTTCAACCCCCACATCCCTGCGACAACGGATTGTTTGTGAGGAAAACAAGCTTCCGGGAAATTACGAATACCCAAATAAGGGGCATACAACCTTTTAAGAATACAAAAACACAAATTTTAGGAGTTTCGAACCACAAATTTTCCCAAATATGAATCAAAAAACCTTTTGATAAAAACTGTTACACTCCTTTTTCCCCGGGGTGGCGGTTATGCCACCTGAAAGTTGTTCCCCCCAACCCCTTTTGAAAACAAGAAGACGAAGCGGGGTCATAGACATGTATAATATCCAATCTTTTCAAATGTCCCAATTTGGGTTTTTGGGGGTTTTCCCCCGCCCAAAATTATCAGTTTGTTTTGTTTTGGGTTTTTTTTTTTATGTTGTGTAAAAAAGGGTTTACTATTACCCCTGACGGATATCAGTCAGCCACCAAACCACTGTTTTCCCCAAAAATCGTGTTTAAATTATAATTTTTATTACGGGAAAAAAACATGGCAAGGCCCCCCCCCCCCCCTAGCTCGACAGGAAAAATTTGGCTTCCTGAAAAGACGAGTGCAGGCTTATTATTCACGTTGTAATGTAAAATATAACACATTACTGGATTAATGAAATATATTTCTAGGAGCTAATTTTTGATCAGCAATGTCTGTTGTTGTGTTTTCTAAAATAATCAGCTCTAGCAGATTTATTATTGAAGTACTTTAAATATTCCTCTATCAAACATACTGTCCCTGTGACGTATGAGAATATATTTCCACTCTTTTAAAAAGAGAAAAAAATGTTTTTAGAACATTAAAGGGACGCTCACACACTGTAATTTTGTTACCCCATGGGACAGGGATTAACCAATCACTTTATGTTTTGGGTTGTTCATTCCTCACACCATACACAACTATCCTTGTGAGTTTGGAGAATTTAGGAGGGGGCGGGAAGACCTTATATTTCAGCCATCTGAAATATTCTGTTCCCCTCTGTAACTTTGGCAAATAAAGAGTAAATCTCTCCAATTTTATGGCACATATTGTCCGTGATGAGAGGAATAAACAAAGTGAAAAACTTACAACAATTTATTTGTTCCCATGTTATGAGGGGGGAACAGAATATTTCAGCCATCTGAAATATTCTGTTCCCCCCTGTAACTTAAAGGGAGAAATGAACACATTAAAACACACAAGACCGGATTAATTTATTATTACTTTATTCCCCTTGTGCCAGGAGTGACACTAGACCCGCTTTCTCTTCTTCTTCTTGTTTAATAGAGGTTGGCAAACAACTTCCAAGTGCATTACCGCCACCAGCTGTTAAGGAGTGTAACAGATTCTTCCTTGTAAATTTATGATTCGTACTGGGAAATTAGTGATTTATACTTGTATTGTTGCAAAGTTGTAATTTTGTAACTTGTATTCATAACTTCCATGCTTATATTCTCACAGATGATGTGATCTGATGTCAAATGTATGTATAAGTTGACAACAAGGCACAAATACAAATCTTAAATTTATTCATGTTTATTTACTTACATTTACAAATGTAGACACTTATCCATACGTTTTTTGGGCAGTTATCTTACCCCATACTTTACGAAGCCCTGCGGGCCTGAGTCTTATCAGTCACTGACTCGGCGATGCCCGAAGCTGGCGCTGCCGCGGCAGTGGAGTTGCAAATTCTGCTCCTGACTTGCTACGGGGGCGTGTCTGAGTGAGATGGTTTTATACCCGAACGTGGGGCTGTGACGTAGGCATGTACCAAGCTATACAGTTTGAAACAATAGGAAAATTCAACTGTGGAAGCCACCGTTCAACCCAAAAAGGGTAGCACTAAGATGGTTTTAGGACAAATATTGCAGAATTAAACAAGATTACATGCAATTTAAAAAGTAGCACAGTAAATAAAGATAGCACCCTTAAGGCTCAGTTTATCTGCAAAAAAAGTTGATTAGGGGTTTAGTTCCTCTTTAAGATGAGGGAAGGTAACGAACTCCTAGTAAAGAAGACCCTATGCTGATATTAGATCAAAAGATGCTTCCACAAAATATTTGTTTTACTCCTTGTTTTACATCGGCAACCAGGCTGTCATAGCGTTTTTTATTTAATTATTATTATGAGTAGCAACAGCTTTAAGTGAATTTTTAGATACAAGCCACATGTGGTAAAACTATAGATGGACTTCTGGATTTAGATTTTTTTTATTAAGTGGCACTAGTGGCCTTTATTTTGTAAGTTGACCGACGGGAAATGAGGTGAAGAGAGAGAGGGGAAGACTTACAGCAAAGGTCAACAAGCTGGGACTCGGACCCGTAATGGCTGTGCCGAGAACTGTAGTCTCCGGGCATAGATTGCGTGCTTTACCCCTGCACCACTGCCACGCCTGATATTCTAGATTTTGAGTTTCACATCAGACGGTGTCCTTGGAAAAATGTTTTGACAGCTACATCACT
The DNA here is from genome assembly GCA_036173005.1 of Crenichthys baileyi. NCBI lineage: Eukaryota > Metazoa > Chordata > Actinopteri > Cyprinodontiformes > Goodeidae > Crenichthys > Crenichthys baileyi. The sequence continues at coordinate 87,703 of JAHHUM010001569.1, forward strand.
GTTGTGCAGTTAAACTCTCAGAAGTCAAATCTTACACGAGGAAAGCGAGACTGGCGCAACTATTGTATAGCTGCGCTAATATAAAGTAAGCTATTATAGTGACACGGTTGTTGGGAGGAACTTGCTGATGATCCATGCCTGTACACATCAGAGTAAGAATACTATTCCAAATGGGAGCAAAAATCACCAGGCTTATCTAAATGCTTACAGAATTTTAGTATTTCGAATTACAGCTTTGGTCACAAGCAGTGATTTCTCACTGTGGTGAATTACAACTAGACTAGGCTCACTACAGATAGCTTTTAAATACCTCTGTAGGATGCCAGTTTGTTAGGTCTCCTATTACTGCTCAGAGACATTTTTCCTGACTTCCTATTCCTCACTGGATAAAACGTAGATAAATTTAAACCTTATGACCTCAAATCTGAGATGAAGACTTTTCAAACACTACTTTCGTATCAGGTAGCTATTCCGTTTTCTAAATGTAATGGTATCACTCTTGGGCAACTTGGGCTGCATTCATGGCTGACTTGCTGTCTTTTCCCCTCACGTGTTTTTAAATACGTATTTGTCATTCTCCGCCATGAAATGAATATAAGCATTGGAGCTTCAAGCCCGAACATCATTGAATAAGTAAAGTTGTAATCTGCCAGTTAAAGAATGGTGTCTATTCAGTTATGACACATTTTAGCAAGAAAAACAAAGAACATTTTCTGGAAACAACTCTGCACTGCACAATTCTGTTTGCAAATGAATTTATATTTATTTGTTATTCTTAGCTATAACCTGATCACCTTTTGCATGTAACACAATAAATTAACCAAAGAGTTGTTGCAAAGTCATTGCTTAAATATGAATAAAAATGAATAAAGTCCAAGTTTATAGTTAACTAGAAAACTTTTGAAATTTGACATCTTAAACTCAACCTCCTTGAGGACAGGTTACAAGTTCAGCGTGAGTAATCATAACGATCCTATCAGACAAAACAAGAGCCATTTGTTAAGAAACCTCCAGCTTCATGCTCCTGTATTTTTCTAGACCATTAACTCTGCTTGTTGGATAAGGCTCAGCTGGTTAGACAGAAGGACAGGTCGAAAACAGCTCATGTTTACCTGCAAATTAGAGAGCTGGGTAAAAGCTTTCTCACATCCTGGGTGGAGGCATTTATAAGGCCGGTCACCTGTGTGGATTCTGAAACACACAAAACACAAAAAACAAGTTGGACAAACGGCTAAAAACAACCTCAAATATTAAGTGATAAACAGACCCAGAAAAGGAGTTTACTATTTTCCTTTTGAAAAATACAAAACTACAAAAAATATTATTAGTTTCCTCTAAAACAACTGAAAACTTAATCGAACCCATTGCAGGATTTAATTGAGATCATTTCTTTCTTGAATGTTGCACCAACACCTGTTTACAATAAATAAGTACACCCCCACTGAAATGCTTCATTGAGACTTATGAGCTCCTTCTCCTAGTTATGATGACCAACAGACTATTTTACAGTGACTTTGTACTTTCCCCCTTGTTTTGATTTATTTTAGAAAACTCAACATTTCACAGAAAAAGTACAATAAATACAAGAGATATATTTTAGAGGATATCAGCACAGTATGGATGATTAATATAACAACCTTTACACACTGGATTACATTACAGTACAATCTTTACAAAGTCAAAAAAGTTAATTGCAGTAAAAGATATGTACAGTTATGCTGACTTTTAGGCAACTTTTCAGAAAAAGAATCATGATCCTAACAACATTTCTAGTTGGGTCAAGCCACTTATTATCTAAACATTTTGTTTGATCTTTTCAATCATAATGACAACATAAACTATCCTAATGGTTCTTATTGGCGCCTTTAACATCAACGGCAGCTTAAAGTTGTTTGCGTTGGTTGTGGAGGAGGCACTTTAGTTCCTGCAGTTCATATCGGCATACATGAACTGCCAGTTTGAGAGCTCCTCAACCTTGTGTTTTGGATCACCCTAATGTAGGCACTTCCAAAATACATCCCATGTGCAGCTTCCGAGCTGGTGAGAGCAATACTCAATTCAGTACTTTCTGATAATTTGCTGCATTCATCCTGGCTTTAGTTTTGAGCAGCTTGTGGCTCACACAGCCCCAGAACATGAGCGAGATTTGTCTTGCAATTATCCGCTCTCCTCTTTTTTAAGTAGGTGCTGCAGAACCAGCCGACACTGTCAGGCACAAGGACCGGACAGCAAAGTATGAAGAAAACGGCAGCATTTTAAAACTTTTGGATTGTAAAATGGATTTTTAAGAATTTTTCTACTCAGATTATAAAGGAAAACATTACTACACTTAACTACACTTAAACTAAAGTAGCTTCGCAGTAAGGTTGAGTTTGAACACACCCATTTATTCAGACTGCTATAGTCGTGTTGGAAAAGTAAATATAGTTAGTTTACCTGCGCTATTAATAAAACTAAATCATAGTTATGACTTACTGACTAAACTTTAGCTCATGCAAACTAAAAATATGATCAAACCAGGGCTGCACAATATCAGGAAAACATGAAATTGTGTTACTATTACTGAATATTGCAATAATGATACTAATTAGAATTAACCCACTCTTTGGGGATTCTTTTTTCAGTCATAATACCCTGACCACTCTTTATGAGCTTGGGCATCGAGGGCAGTGGATGCAGATGAACTGTATCTATGCGAGAGGTCAGACCTGGTGTGCTGCTGCAGGTGGGAGAGCTGTCGGAAGCATCTTTCACAGTAGGAGCAGCGGTACGGCTTGAGGCCCAGATGTATGCGCAGATGCTGGGCCAGGTACGAAGAGTTCGAAAAGGTCTTGGTGCAGTGAGGACACTTGTGGGCTTTCGCCTCTGTGTGCGTTTTGGAGTGAATTTGCATGTCCGACTTGGAGAAGAAGGTCAGAGGACAAACTTTACACCTGGAAAAGGGAAATAGTGGACATGGATCAGGAAAGATGCACACAGAACAGAAGTAATTAAATCATTAATAAGGCCCCTTTTAGTTAATATTTTTTATTTAGGAGCGACAACAAATAAGTGGAATGATGGAATGAACGAAATTTGAATATTTAGGGTGTGATGATGAACCTCCAACACTAATCCAGATGGCAACTTTTTTTTTTACTATAAAAAGGATTAACAGTACTTGAAGGTACTAAATTATGTAGAGGAAACTGGTTTTAAAAGTCAATACAGGAATTAACTTGAAAAACACACATAGCTGCATCTCAAATCAGAATATCATAAAAAAAATATATTTTTAGGAAATAAATTCAGAAAGTGAAACTAATACTATTTAGATGCAAGAAATGCAAAGTGATACTCTTAAAGTACCTGTGAAATTGAAAGAAAACATCTTAATATTGAAGAAATTGGGCAGTAATTGACATTGTATTAGGCTTAAAGACACGATAAAAGACAATTGTGATACAAAATAAGCATATTTCGATGATTTTGCAAGTCCAAAGTAGTGCGGAAATGACGTCAAAGGGGAAGTCTCCGGTCATTCATTGTGTGAGAGTCAATAATAAACAGTTCGGTAGAAGCTAAGTTGCGTAAAAAACAGCGTTAATGTGGTGAAACAGTCTATTGCTGGTGGTGGCAGCAATACTACGACAGCAGCCGTACTATTTTCCTGAATGTAATAGGATCAGAGCTGGAAATCTGAGGAGGGACAGATGGGCTGGTCCCACCAAGCACAGCCAGTGGTGATCGGAGGACTTCTCGGCAAACTCCTTCAAACAAGAAACCTCTGAATTCACAAGAACAATGATGTCAAAGGTCAGGTATCTCCAGAGGAAGGAGAAAGTTGAACCAGAGTCTATAGCCACACTGTTCAGAGCATCTGATAGGAAAAGATCGCCAAAGAAAAGGTTGTTGCTGTTACTAAACAGATCAAGGCTCAGCAGGTTAGAACACTTGTCACAAAAGTACATTTAGATATCGGCAGTTATTGTTAATAATAAAAAATCTGAGATCATTATTTTACTAATAATAATACGAAATTATTATTATTAAAATAATAAAAGATAAATAACAAGTGCATACAATACACTTTAATGAATGTTTCTCCAAAGTTTCTAATATAAAGTTTAAAAAAATGATACACCAGGTACTGTCTTCAGATCTTGAATCATCCCTTGTGTCTGCTGCTCTTACTGCTCCATGCTGCTCACTTCGCCTCCGGTTGTCTCACTTAGCGCCGTATATATACTGTAACCCTAGATGTAGGCCCTGTCCCAATACCCACACTACACCCTGCACCCCTCTATGTAGTGTGTACTTTGTAAAAGTTCATGTATGGGTTGAAGTGCGCAGGTTATAAGCCTGCAATTGGGACAGCAGGGGTTACGTCGTCGACTTGCACCTCTGCACCGTATCTGCGACATCAAAAATGGTGGGACCCGCCGCTGCTTTTACAGTCTTGCTGCTAAAAATTATTTTAATACTACAACAAGCAATTGTTTTGAGGAGGAGAAAACACGGGAACCGAAGGAGGCTTGTACACCAGACTCTTGCCGTGGTGCCAGTGTTTGTTCGAAAGGTAATTTCAACTTTATGGGCTACTGACCAGAACCAGCCTGAAGCCAGTGACGTCTTACAATGTTGAGCCTGAAAAACCAGTAAAAAAAGAGTCTGGTGTATAAGCCTCCTTCAGTTATATATGGTTATAATCTGCGCACTTCAACCCATACAAGCACTTTTACAAAGTACACACTTCATAAAGGGGCGTAGGGTGTAGCACAGATATTGGGACTGGGCCTTGGTGAAATTTATGACCATATATCCTAACAACTGTTCATTTCAGCGGCATGGATTTACGTTTTGAAATATTTTATTAATGTTTTCTTTCCATAAATGTAATCGGATATATCATAAAAAACTGATGTCACAGGCACTTTATAGTGTTTATTTATTTTGATGATTATGGCAAATAGCTAATGAAAACTCAACATTCTGTTTATAAGAAAACTGTTTTAAATAAGACTAATAAAAAGGGATTTCCAGTAAAGAAATCTTATGTTATGGCCATGTTAGGCCTACAGAGTCATGGGGAAGACTGCTGACCTGACAGTTGTCCGTCACTGACACCCTCCAGAGGAAGAGTAAGCCACTACAGGTTACTGCCAATGAAGCTGGCTGTCCTCAAAGTGCTGCAGGTCTATTAATGGAAAGTTAAGTGGTTATTGTGGTTTGGGCGGTGGTTGATGCCACATCGCAGCATGGTGGATTCCTGGCTGGTGGACTGGGGTCAGTGTGGATGTGTGGGGTCGACTGTGGTTCTCAGGGACTGGGCTGGGCTCCTTAACTGGGGCTACCTCACCCAGTCGGTCGTGGCAGATGGCCGCTCACACTGAGCCTGGTTCTGCTGGAGGTTTCTTCCTGTTAAAAGGGAGTTTTCCTTTCCACTGTTGCTACATCCATGCTCAGTATGAAGGATTGCTGCAAAGTCAGTGCAATTCGACTGCCATCTGTCACTGCATGGTCATCCAGGAGGAGTGAATGCTGCAAGTCAGTGACTCGATGTAATCTGCTGGGTTTCCTTAGAAAACTTTTAACCAATTTGAATAATAACCTGAACCTGACTGCACTGAAAACTAGGATCAATTGGAATCTATGTATTTAACCTGGTATCTAATTTGTCTGAATTGACTTTGAAAACGTGTTGTATATTGGCACTATATAAATAAATAAACTGAACTGAATTAAACTAATACAGGATATGTACCAGTTATCTGCCTTGGCTGGGTTTTCATCGAATATAATTACTGGGAATCAAACAAAAAGGCTTGCAATAATTTTACTTGGTTTTAATTTTTTTAGAGTTCAGGACTGATGAAAAAAATTTTCTTATTTTAGTTTGCTTCCCCAAACATTTGAAATTGAACATTTTAAAATTGTTCTTTCTTTCATGAACCTGTTCCGTTTACTGCCATCTTTCCAACCCTTCATTCAACTTATGAAGAAACAGTTTTCATTTGGCCCGCTAAAAATAATAAATAAAACATTTTATCACAGTCTGTTGTTTTCCACTGAGCATGTGAGCCAGTAGGGCAGTCTTTACTGTTAAACACTTTCTGTTCAGAAAAAGGTGTTTAAAATATAACATAGAGCCTCATCCTGGACCTTTCTTGGACTCTCATTGTTTATCCTGATATCAGTATTAATATTACAGATATTAATAAATGTATACAGAAAGTGGTATACATGTATTAACATGAGTAAAACTGTATCATTGTTTAATTAGTTTAGTTTACTGTGGGAGGCTTACCTTTGTACTTTCTGCTATGTCTTACTGGGACCAGGAGATGTTTTCCTGGTTTATTGAGCAACAGGTTTTCAGTCTACATGTAGAACTGGACTTTAGGACTGGCTGCAGCAATGAGGTGAACTGAAGATGTTTAGCTACACTACTGGTTAAAAGTTTTAGATACACTTTCTCACTTAATGGCTCTCTTTATTTTCGTTTACATTGTAGATTGTCACCAAAGGCAACAAAACTGTGAATGAACAGACTTGGAATTATGTAGAAAACAAAAAGTGTGATATAACTCTAAGCATTTTTATATTTTAGATTCTTCAAGATAGCCACCCTTTGCTCTGATGACTGTGTTGCTTTCTTGGCATTCTCTCCATGAGCTTTATGAGGTGTTAACCTGAAATGGTTTTCCAAACAGTCTTGAAAGAACTACCCAGAGGTTAATTGAGAGATGGCCAAAGGTTAATATTTCAGTCATCACAGCAAAGGGCGACTTTAAGGAATCTAAAATATAGAACATTTTTAAAGTTACTTTACAATTTTTGTTTGCCACATATATGCATATGTGTTCATTCACAGTTTTGATGTCTTCAGTGAGAATCTATGTACAATGTAAATAGTCCTAAACATAAAGAAAACCATTAAATGAGAATGTGTGTCTAAAACCTTTGATTGGTAGTGTATTTTAGGATTAAATGCTTTGATTTCGACTGAAGTAAATGACCAGGTATATTCACATCATGCAGCAGATCCAGCTAGACGCTCACAGAGGGTTTCTACTACTTTCTATCAGCCATTTAAGTTTACCTGTTGCTCAGGTGAAAGTCCCTCTGCTCTCTGTTCGTCATTATGGCCCTGACGATGCTCATTAGTGAACCTCCACCTCATGTCTTGCTGGGTGTATAAGTAATTAGCTGTACCTTACAATTAGCCGATTCTGAGTCAGCAGTTAGGTTTCACAGCTAACTTCAGCCAGGGTTTAGCTGCTCTGCTTCCACCTATTCCTGTGCACAAACACCCACCTGGCTCCCACTCACTGGTTGGCTCTGCAGGTGCTCTGAAATGAGCCGTCTCCCCTGTTGTAGCCCTGTTCGAAGTGCTCAGTGTAGCTTTTCGGCTAATGAATAAGGCAGGCCGACGACCGTGGACTTAACAACCCTCCTGGACTTCTCCAGAATGAGCAAATTGCAATACCACCTCTGTGCGCACTTATGCAGTTGTGCAGTTGCAGTGCAATGCTCACAAATAATCATTTTTGTCTTCTTTTTGTTTTTTTACTTATTGTCAGATTAGGTGGAGCAGGCAGTGATTATATATACAATATCAAAAAATCTGATTCCTTCCATCTTTTTAAGTGCATCTGTGAGTTTCGTGGGACAAATATTCTGACAGTCCTATTTTTAGTGATACTCTGTTGCCAGTCACTATAATACAACAGATGCATTCAACTTTACTCTGAGCTCCTAAATATTTGAAAGCCCAAAGAATCGAAGCTGCATTGTCAGCATTACATTTTCATCCTTAGTTTGAAACAAAAATAAAAAAAATAAAAGTGTGTTTTCTCACCTGTAAGTTTTTCCTTCTTTTGCAGTAATGGTGACGCAGGACTGATCAGAGGCCAGGATCGGGTATGGCACCACCAAAAGTGACGACCCGTTCTCTGCCTTGATCTTCTTGCGCCCTCGTTCCTGCTTTGGAGGAGGGCCGAGGAGTCCAACAAAGCCCCCGTTGGTTTTCCCTGGCTCGATCCCGTGGCTTCCAGCTAACCCTGAGATGAGGTGAGGGGTAGGGGCTCCACCTAGCCGACTGTGGCTGCTTGAGGTGGGTGTTGTGGGGGTTATGATCTCTGAAGTGCTGAGGTTCCCGGTTCTGGATGCCAATGCAACACCTGACAGGCACAACAAGGAAGATGACAACATTACTGAAATAAGATCATTATTCAAAGTTGTTGTGCTGAAAGATTCTCCCGTCATTAAGGCTTACTTGTCTTAACGTCTTTCTTATTTAAGCCTACACTATATGGTTACACACAATAACTGGACAGAAAATTACTAAGCAAGGAGTCCAGGGCCCAAAAGAAACTTCACAAATTTTTACATTTTGTTAACACATTTATTTTATTTTGCAATCAGATTATACCAAAACAAATTTTGGACAGAGAATGAATTATACTGCCAAATACTGTGGTTCAAAATTAGAAAGTCTGCAATAAAATTATTGATGTGTTTTGATTTATCAACAGCTCAGACCAGGGTTCCTACATGTTTTTTATATGAAAAGTCCATACTTTTCCAGACTCAGCTTTACAGAGTGCCTGTTCCTTTCTGTTCCAGAAAATACAAAATACTGTAGTTTACTGTAGAGTAGGGGTGCCCCGATTGCAGTTTTCTGGCCGATCACTGATTACCAATCTTTAAAAAGCCTGACCTGCCGATTCTGATTTTGGCCGATACTGATTACTTTTTTATACCTAACACTGTCAGGTGTTATCAGGTATGCCACAATACACCTTCAATGTTCCAATTTTATTTTACTGAAAAACACTGAACAATACCCGTGAAACCACACAAACCCGTTCTAACTGCACATGAGGCAGTGCTCTCAAATATAAATGAAACAGAGCATTGCAGTTCGTTTAGTCAGAGTTCAGGACAGAAGGATGGGCTTGACGAAGCAAGGAAAGAAGAAAGGATACACACAAGCAGGTAAGAAATGAAGGAAAGACAACAAAGTATATGTGGAAGGATACAAGAAAAAAGCAAGCACACAAGAAGGGAGGACACATGTTTAAGAGACAGAGAGCAAAAAAGGCTGGAAAAACAAAAAACTCTTTGCTTTTTCCATACTTCTCCAGACCTGGAAAATACTATACATATTATACAAATTCTATACATTTCTACACTTTTCCGGACTGCATAGGAACCCTGTAAGACTTGGATCAGTCAGATTAACCTGAACACGCCTGGTTTAAACTGGTTTAATCTACAGTTAATTAAGAATGGATATGTATGAACGGTTCCTACAAAACAGGGAAGTTTACCAAGAGATCACGTCACCAATACTGTAAATAAAAGCAGGTCAAGCAGAACAAGAAAAAGGAAATGTGGAGAGGTTATCTAATGGTAATCAACACACATCCTCTGGAAGTGAGAGACTTAAATAGTTTGTTTTTTTCTGTTTGCACAGAATACTGGGCCGTGTTTGCTCACCTGAGACATGGTTTGTTCTGGAGGGATGGTCTATGAGCTGACGTAGGTGCCAGTCCTCCCAAAGCCCCCGGGCCTTGAGAGCTGCCTTATCATCCAAATTCAAGTTCACATCTCCCAGAATACGACCTAGTTAAGAACAAAAACATACATCTGACTATCCATACCTAAATGTGTGTGTCGGTGTGTCTTTTTCTTATAATTTTGACTCATTTTTAACTCCTGTTTGTGGAGGCAGCTGGAGTACCTGTGACAGAGCTCGAGGCAGGGCGGGCATGCAGGGCTATATCAGGCTGAGAGGGGCTTGGACTGTGCAGCCCTGATCCCTGCTGAGCTTTGGACATTCCATGTTGGCTGCCATCGGCCTGGCAGGAGGGAGACAGCAGAGGCTGCTGGGAGGCGGCCGAAGCAGCGGGTAGGTGTGGTGGCCGGATCTTCTCCGCCATCAGCTGCTCCTTGATTTTATTGATCAAGACTAGGTTATCCAGCTGACAGCCAGAAACCAACATTAGTGACAGGAGAACAGCCATCATCTGTTCAGTCAGTGACACTTTATAGGGCAATGGTTCCCTCTATTGGTTAATATCTGACACTGCAGCCAAGGCTCGAGATGTTGAAGGAATGCCTGGTTAGTTTTATTCTTTTTGTTTGAGACCTCTTAATACAAAGAAACACCTACTTTTGAATTTGTCCATAAGAGGCACATTTTTTATATACTTTTAAAGACTTTTAGAACATAGTAAAGATAAAAGTGCCTTTTATTCTTCTTGAATAAAATGAATCTAGAGAAGATCCCTCAAGGACTGGATGTAAGTTTGCACGCAACGACTTTTTGAGAAATACATTTGAACTTTTATCATTCAACTTTTTTAAACCAAAGTCAGGTCTGTCATTTGTGAAAGGGGAACTTTTATGTGATTATAGCACGAGCCGAATGAGATTCAATAAATCTGCTGTTTAGTTTGAGCTTCAAAATGGAAAAACAAAAAAACAGGATGAGCCCAAACAAATGGATATGGGAAATTATTTTAATCGGCATTCAATTAAAAAAATCAACCAAACAGAAATTTCAGACTTTTAACCTTTAAGAGGTCAGAATCTGTCTATGGGTGGTCATTATGAACTACTTTGTTCTTACTGATGCTGATTCCAGTGAAAACATCTTCAAAGGCCACAGATCCTCCCATGCCACAAATGTGTCCTGCTAGACTTTAAAAGGTAGAAGAAAGTGTCATTTAAAAGGTATTCTAAATTGATCTGATGACCTCCAATGATATATGAAGATCACACTGGAGATGTTTTCAAAGCACCACAGATCATGATCTAAAGAGCTTTTTCCTTTAGTGGAGCTTCTTGCTGGACTGATATGTCAATGCTGGAAATGCTGTTTAGGTGAGTATTCATCTTGACTGAAGGTCCTCATTTGTGTGCTGCTGACTTTTAACAAGACAACACTGCACTTTACAAAACCCGTCTGAGAAAGGCCTTCTTCCAATAGTTTCCCATCTTAAGCACCATTCTGCATGTTACCCCAATTTAAATGCCACTAAAACCTTTAGGGGTGAATGGGATTGGAGGTTTCAGAAAAAACGACATTAGTCCCAGATTGGTGATGCCCTTTATGAAGCCACCTCCACCACATTAAGCAAGATTTCCACCAGCCTATTGCAAACAGTCCACTCACGCATACTACATTTTTGAAGTGATCAACATGAGTGGTGGGGTACTCACTACTGAGATCTACTTTTGATCAACTGATCCTTTCTGAGTTTAAAGTTCATTTTCCACAATTTGACTACTCTGTTTCTTCCTCCTGTTTCTTCTTTGCATTTTGAAGCACAACTTACAACGTAGGTATTATCCCACAGCGTGGTAGGAAATACCCTTCTCCACTCTAACCTGTAATACCTGTAGCTTTTAATGGTTTTAAGATTTTTATTAGAAGTATATCATGCTTTTTAAAGAGTAAAATGCTTACTAATCAATCTAGTTATTTTGTTAATTAATCTAGTGAAATTGTCTTAAGAGGATCTCAAGACCCTAAACTTTTTGATTTGTGACCCCAAATAGGCCCCTGACCATGTCTGGAGAAGGCCCTTGTAGCTGGTACAGATGACCTTTACATCACATAGGGTGAGTGGACAGTGGAGTGAATTAAACCTAAATCAGTAAAAATTGGACAAAACTGTTTGATTTTGCCACAAGCTGCCAATTAGCATAAAGATTATAGAATCCTGTGCTTTTCCAGGTCTCTCAGTTGTTTATCTCAGGGGACTCACTATCAGCCGATCTTACAGAATGATACAGCCACACCCCATGTATTCTGTATTAGTTTAGCTAAGAAATCCAAACAACTGTCTACTGTAAACATGGGGAAGTTGTGTCCTACGGATATGAAATTTTCCAGTTGGAGTTGTTTTAAATTTCTAAACTCAGCTAAAACGGGGGTGACCCATCTGAAAAGCTGAGCCTACTCTGGCTCTGAGGACTTCTTACTTTTTCTACCTTGAACTAGGTAGAGACGTTGAAATATGAAATCTCCCTTCTACAGGTATGGGAACAACTAAAAATCTCAATGGAAAATATGCAAACTATCTCTCTAAACTCCTTTCGTGGAGAGCCAGAGCTTTATACAGCATACAGTAGTGCTCTTCTTCCAGTGCTTGTTGCTGCTAGCTAGTTAGTCAGTCCTGATGGTTGATAGAAAGAAACTTTTTGACTCATTACAAAAGACCAAATAAGGTTTTTGACATATTTTCTGATAACAACACCACATCTAGTAAATTGTTTAACTAACAGAGGTGCAACAAGCTGAAAGAACTAGCATGACTGTAAGTAAGCTAAAAAAAAAACAACTGCCGGCTAGCTAGCACAGCTACTTCACAACTAGCTAACATTAGCTTTACCAGCTTTTAATACTACTTTAAACAAACAGAAAATACAAACAAAAGCACTAATATTTGACAGCATTACTCTGATATTTTCCTTAATTGTAGCTGGTATTAAAATATTTTTGATTATGGATACCACTAACATGTATGTTTGTTGTTGAAACAGCCTGGTGAATCTGGAGTTTTAGCTGACAGTGACAATGTCCTACCCAGGCGGAAGGTCAAATGCTTTATCATGTAAAACTATTATTCACCATCATTAGAAGTGTTATTTTTACAGCTCAAGCTAGGAAGATATGACGTGTTTAGGTCTTTCACGATGGATAATATAATTTTTTTAACTTCGGGACTCAGAGGAGTCATTTGTTTTAAACTAAAATCAAGCCAAACTAAGATTAGCTAGTTGGTAAAAGCCAGATAAATGGATATCAAGCTTCTCAATGTGCTATTTTATTATATTTTAAATTATCTGTTTATAATAATAAACATTGCTATATCCCTATCATTATCAGACGTTAGTATCAGAAAATCTATTGTTTCTGATAATATTTTCGGTCATCATAAGTAAACACAGAGGTGGACAGCGTGTTTAAATTTTTTTCATTAAACTCTCTAAAAGACTAACATGTTTTTAACTGTGAAGAGTGAATCTCACCTGGCCAGGCATAGAAGGAGGAGGAGGCCAAAAGTAGGGATTGTTAAAACGTGGTTCAGCCATCCTAAATGAAATACACAGAGGATTATAAAAAGGGCAACATCAAATATAGTCCCTCTGTAAAGTGTTAACCAGGAAACATCATGCAAGTTTTGGAGACACCGCTGTCAGACAATGATTTCTAAGTGTTTAGGCTTGCTATGCGTTAAATGGTGTGTGTTTTCCATTAGGTACGACTTGTTTGATGACTCCTGCTTATTCGGATGTTCCTTTAACTCAGTGACCTGTATACTTCTGTGTGGCTCTGTTGTTAATGTGGTTAAAAACCGTGTCAGTAGCCCTCCACGTATGCAGCAGCTGACTGAAGCAATAATCGGTCTTGTGATAGCATATTCTGAAAGATATCATGCATAATTGGTCCTGTTTGACCCAACCCTGCATCCTCGCACTTCTTTTAGCCTGACATGTTAAACTGCTAGCAGGTGGGATGTTTGTGAACCAGCAGGGCGAGTTAATTCTGCAGGATTTGTAGTTCTAAATAACATTTGCAGCTTTTTCTAAGGATTCTCAACCACAAATGTGCAGGATGAGCGTGCAGCCTTCGAGATAGGTCCCATGTGATTTCAACAGTTAGTCGAGGAACAGTTATCAGAAACGAACACAGCGAATAGTGACTTAGATCCTAATCTGTTTCTTTCTGTCTCCTCCTTGACACAAGGGGCCCCGACTGGTTAAGAGTGAGGAGAAAACACGGGTAAATTTTGTGGAGGATTTTCTAAGAAGGCAACGAACCCAACAGAAGTCTCCAGAGTGAGAAGCTGCAGGAAGGAAAATCTTCAGCGAGGAAGAAATTAATACCATGCAACATTTATTTGTAAGTGAAAACCCAATTTTCTCTCATTTCCAACTGAAATGGAAACTGCAAGAAATACCTATATTTTAACTCTATTTTGATTAAGAAGCACAATGCTTGATAAGGCTTCTGTTAGACTAATCAAGTTTAACCAGACGCCAGAAAATGTTTCTGATTTGAAGGCAGAACGGGGCACTTACTGTTAAAGTTGTACTCTGTAGGCCTTTCTTTCCATAACTTCTCTTTTCCGCCCCTCTCGAAGATCTTTTTAAAACATTTTGCCTTGCATGCCTTGGCACACAGTACCATTCCTAACTCTGTTTGGCTAAGCAGAACCATAACACAGTCCACATCTGCAGGCCAAGAGAAACAAAACCGATACATCTAGAGGTACGAGCGTACAATGCACCTCCCAAAACATTTGCTATAACGACGGAGGCTTTCTGCCTCAGGGAAGCTTTTCTGCTTTTATACATATTTGTGTTGCTTTTTGAACTAGCATGTGATCGTAATGAGGCTTTTAGTAAAAGACAAAAAGGAACATTTTCTGTTTATTGTACGTAATTATAGGTTATAGGGCTGTCCTCAGTAAATTTTTTGTGTGGCTTTATTTTGCATCAAGTGTTTTTAATTCTGAAACTGAGCTTCACATTATATACATATTTTTTCATGCTGTATGTTCAGTTTATCAGAAATGTAATCTCTTAACCAATGTGTCATACTGTATAGAAATGTCAAAGGAACAGGATGCAATCCAAGCTATCTAATATGATCTTTGCTGCTTTTTGTGTTTAAAGATTACTGATGGTTTTACGTGGTTTTCCATTTAGCTACAACACAGAAGCCTCCACAACCCACATTAATTTGTTGAATGTGTTAATAATCGCAAATAATCATTTTTTTTCTCAGAAATTGCTAGATTACATTAGCCTATTTACCAATTGACTATCCGAACATAATAGTCACTATATTGCTCATCTATTAGGTGAAATAATTGGACTATGGTACTAAAACTCAGATTTACTACCTTAAATATGAGTGTCAATTGTACTTTTTTAGTCTCTATGGGTAAAAATAAATCTACATCTTATTTTAATGAGCAAAATGTGCAAAAATATTAATGATTTATAGATAATATCAATTAACCAGAGTTGAATACATATGAGAAACATGCCATATATATAAAAAACCATCCTAATACAGTAATGTTTGTGTGTTGTTATGGAAAAAGCAAAAAGTGTATAACATGTAGTGGATAGATATCATCTATACATCCCTGTCAAAATGCCACTTTTTGTGATGTAAATACATGAATCCAGGAAAAATGTTTTCCCATCCTTTAAAACGACATACAGTATATCCTGCACAATTTAATTCACAACAAGCAAATCGGTTGGAGGGAATAACGTAAAAAATTTAAAAGCAACAATAACCTAATAGCACTTTTTGATGTAATTCCAGTGTTCAGACTACCTTGGTTCACACCTGCCTTAAATTATAGAATATGATTAACCACCAATAAAGTTCAGCTGTTCTAGTAGGCTGTCCTTGACATTTGCTCATCTGCATAGTTTACCTGATGCGTTTTCAGAGAGGCTACCAAAATGATCTCATTGTACAAAGGTATCAGTCAGGAGAAAGGTACAAGAAAAATCCACCTAATTTGGTCTAAATTATATAGCACAGTCATAAAGGCAGTCATGATCCAGTCCTGGTGCCAAGTGCACTGATGAACACCCTTATGCTTGAACGTGGTGTTCATTATTGGAATGTATGTACCTGACTTTTGTGAAGTGCCTTGAGACAACATGTGTTGTGAATTGGCGCTATATAAATAAAACTGAATTGAATTGAATTGATTAACTGGAGAAAATATGGAACAATAGTCACATTACACAAGCTGGACATTTCTCCATAACCGATAAAAATCACAGACAACTGATAAGATACAAAGTGGTCAATGACGCTGCCAAGAGCCTAAAGTAACACTGAAGGCAACCCAGTAATATCTGGTAATGCTAGTTGTGTCCTATATGTGACAACAATCTCCGGTACTCTTCATATGTCTGGACTAAGGCATAGTGTTGAAAACAGAAGCATCTTCTTCCAAAAAAAAACATCGAGGCCTGGCTAAATTTCCCCAAATCTACGGGGGGAATGTGTTGTGGCCTGCTGAAACCAAACGGAAACCTTTGGCCGCAGTTCATAAAGGTTTGTTTGGCCCAAAAACAAGAACGCCATACCCACAGTGAAACATGGTGGTGGCAACATCATGCTGTGGGGCTACTTTTACTCTGATGAAATTGGGAGTTTCGGGCAGTTTGGTCACCCAAACCCTGAAGATAAAGATGGATTTTATTTTTCAGCATCATTTTGAATCTAATCATGTGACAAACATTTGTGAAAGAATGACTTCACCAGAAGAATGTTCAAGATTTTTTTAATTGGCTTCGCGAGTTCAGAGATAAATCTGTCAGCTAAACAGGGTTGTAAGACAAGAGTTTCCTTCACCATCAGGTTGATCTGAAGAACTTTTGCAAGGCAAAGGGGGCATTTATTACCAGGTCAGGATGTTGTTGTAGGTCTACCTGTTTTATTTTATCATTTACTTCTAACGCTTTCTTTTTCAGTTGGACTGGACTATGCTGCATTAAAGGTGGAGAAAGTTACAAATGTACTTATAATAGCCTCTAAAGCCTGGTATTTTAGCAGGAGGGGGTTTAATCCTCTGCAGCTGCTCTACCCTATCGCATCTTCTGCAGATAAAAAAAACTAAAGATTCTTACCAGCTTTTAAATGCAAGGTCTACTGTGAAAAAATGGGGATAAAAATAGTTAGGAGCAACTTAAAACAGTAACCTGCTTGAAAAAAAAAAAGAACCAAGCCGATGTTCAGATTTTGATTTTGTTCAGGTTTAAATCAGCTCTAACTGTGAGTTTTCCCCCTACAGAGGAGCAATCCTGCAGCGCCTCGGTTTGTCCGCCGCCTCTCCCACATTCTCAGACAGTTTATTAAAAAAAGCAGACAAAAGGAAAACAAAAATGGCAGCCCCGTCTTATTTTTATAACCAGCGGACGCCATATTCTGCAGAAAGGACTATTACAAGCAGACGACCCTCTGGGTGTCATTAAAGGCCACTGCGACGCGAATGTATGCGGCAAATTTGCATAAAGCGTAGGGATGATTGTTTACTTTGATTTGCAGGTTTGAATAGCCCGGCTCGGTGAGAAAAAAAACACACACACACACACACTGACACTTCCTACAGCAATCAGCGTGGCTTTCACACAGCGCCGAGCTGAGCCATAAATCCTATGATCAGGAAAGATTTTATTTGCACGACAGCTCAACACATCGTTTATTAACATTTAAGCAACGCAAATGCTCCTTTTATTATCCCTAAGTTGTGCATGACTTTTAAGAGAAACGGCGATGCAGAGAAGCGGCTTTGAGCGAGAGGAAAACAGCAAAAAGAGGCGGATAATTTGCACGGAGAGCCCAACATACCTGCGCCAGCGAGAGGAGAAGAAACTGAATATTTTATCGGAGCAGGACTCCCCTTTTTCTGCCCGCTTCCAGCCACACTTCAAACCTTCCGGGTCGCCTGCTGTTCACTTCTGGGTGCTACAGGCGAGATGCTGTTCGGGGCAAAGAGGGGGGAAAACCCCGTTAAGACTGATTTTTAACCCATTTTCTAGCTCAAGTTTTCACCCGATCTGTCTCCGTGCAGATGCTGCAGATGTGCGCGTTTGCGCCGCGTCGCTAATAAAAATGAGCGCATGAATAAGAGGGAGCTCGTTTTTAACAAGACCGTCCTGTAGGTGACTGCTGTGGAAATAATGGATACTAACATGAATGTGACTCAATTTTTTCTCAGCCCATGTTAAATATAAACCATGTAAATACTCACTGCAGACATATTATATAGAGTGGGGAATAAAAAGTGTTGCATCTATCATATTTTTCGGGTACTGTGTGATAGCTGCGTGTCTTGTTAGAGATAATGTGCATTAAATATGAAGTGTAATCCTCTGAGCCGCAGCAGCAAGACAGGCTGCTAATATGCTCTGTGCTTAGCTCAGCAGGAGAGGGCACTGCTGCCACACAGAACCACAGCTGGTGGTCCATATGACCCCATTATTCTAGCTGGAAGCATGAAGGATATTCACATATGGAGTCATTGTTTTGGCTTTGAGATTTTTTTATTACAGAGCTCTTATTGAGTCTTAGCTGTTGTAGAAAAGTGTTAATTGCACTGGAGCTTTGTTTTGGTTTGGGATGATTAATTGTAATATTGTAAATACTGTGAAATACTTTGGTGACTTTTTATAAAGAAATTAGAGGTGCACCGATTGCAGCTTTCTGGTTGATTGCCAATCTTTTAACAGCTAGACCTGCTGAATCCAATTCTAGCCAATATGATTTTTTTAGTAAGTGACACTGTCAGGTGTTAAAAGGTCACAATGCACTGTCAATGTTCTAGTCTAATTTTATTGAAAAACGTTGAACAATACCCATTAAATAATACAAACTTGTTTTAACTGCACATGAGGTGGTCCTCTCAAACACATGAAAAATTTTGAGCATAGCAGTTCCTTTAGTCTTTCATTTTTCACATTTTAAAAATGTTAAAAACGTGCACAAGAGGTTAGACAAGTAGAAGAGATTGGTGGATAAGATCGGTTTGACATGTAAGTATCGGCCGATCACTCGAACTTAAGGAAATCGGGGCGGATCGATCGGTGCACCCCTAGGAAACACATCAGAACATGTTAGAGATTATTGTATTTCATAAAGTACTGCAGCAAAACCTAATATGCATTTTAAAACATTTTTAAAACACATTGAAAAAAAACCCAAACAAGCACAAAATATTCGTCAGAGATCAAAAAAAAGAAAAAACAATCAAGAAGATGTTAGAAAATCCAAATAGCACATAAAACATTAGTAAACATTAGTAAAAAAAAAAACCTTTAAACCCTTCTAAAAGATATTAAAACCATAACCATAAGAGAGTTTTGTTTTTTTGTTTTATTGTGTATTTCCTATAATTTCAGTGTTTTGTGCAATGCCTTTATATTTTCTATAACATGCCCTTTCAAAAATGTTCATACCCATCTTTTGCCATTTTGTTTTGTTACAACTACAATAAAAATCTTCTGTAACAGCCACAAACATCAATACATTGTATTGGGATTTTATGTGATTGAACTACAAAAAAATAGCAAATATAGTTAAGCCAAAATTTTATCATACCCCATGGACATTAAAATATATATATTTTCATTTAAACAAGAAGTTTGTGACAGAAAATGAGACATTGATCTCTTAAAAGATATTAAAACAATGAGTATCAACTTTGAAAAAAATTATCAGTTTTTTAAACATCTGTATTTCTTTAAATTTTATGTAAGAATTACATATTAAATATGATTCACAACCTCTTCAATAATTAATGAAAAAATGTATTGACATTGCAGCAATCAAACTATTCTTATATTTATACTTATTTGTGTCAAATAGTAACTTTACATTAGTTGTTGACAAAAATAACATGCGGGGTTCCACAAGGTTGCATCTTTTGGCCCCTCATATTCAATATCTGCATGCTTCTCCTTGCTCAGATCATAACAAGCAACAATATAAGTTACCATAACTAGCTTCAGTTATTACAGCTAAAAACTACTGATCAGGCCCGAAATCTGGGTGGGGTGATGGACTCAGACCTGGACCTTCAGAGGCACAAAAAGACAATCGTCATGTCAGCATTCTTTCACCTGAAGGACATTTCCAGGATGAAAGGACTAATGTCCCAGAAATAACTTGAAAAACAAATCCATGTTTTATAATCCGTCAAACTGATTACTGCACCAGTGTCTTCACAGGTCTGTCTAAACGGTCCATCAGACAGCTGCACCTGATCCAGAACGCTGCTGCCCGTGTCCTCACTAGAACTAAGAAAGTAGAGCAGATCACCCCAGTTCTAAAGTTCCTACACTGGCTCCCAGTATCTCAGAGAATATACTTTAAAAAACTTCTGTTAGTTTATAAGCCACTGAATGGTTTGGCACCAAAGAACATTAGCGATTTATTGTCGTATCAAACCTTCCAGACCACTCAGGTCTCCTGGTTTAAGTCTGCTCTGCATCCCCAGAATCAGAACCAAAGATGAAGAAGCAGCATTCAGTTCTTATGAGCCACTAATCTGGAACAAACTCCCAGAAAACTGCAAAAATGCCGAATCCCTTTTAAATCAAGGTTAAAATGTTCTAGTTAAACTATTAACTGAAACATCATTCATTTCAGTCTGTATTCCAGCTCTGCTGTATTATGCCACTGCAAAGTATTTTTGTTTCTGTCTTATGTTTCTACATGTAAATTGTCTTGTTGCTGAAATGTGCTATACAAATAAACTTGGCTTGCCTACTTGCCTTATAATAACTGAGTAGCTTTTTTGCATGTTTCCACTGGCTATTGTAATGGTTAATCTTTGGTGATGAGCTCCAAGTATTTGAGGGTGGAAGGTCTCCTTGCCATGATTCGGGTCAGGACTCTGGCTGGGCCTCAAAATATATTACTTTTAGTGGGCAGAAACATTCTGATAAAATCGAAAGATTATTTTAAACCTACATCTGCTAGTGGCATTCATAATTTAACTGTATTTGTAAAATGAAAGGAAATTATGCATGGTTAGCATTTTCTTTAGAAAATAGATCTGAAAAGTGTGAAATGCATTTGTAATCAGCCTGCCTGAGTTAATACTTAAACCACCCTTTGCTGCATTTATAGTCACAGATCTTTAGGTGTATGTCTCTTACCAGATTTATCCAGCCCACAGCATGATGCAGCCACCACCATGGTCTACTGTGGGGGATGGTAGTAATAGCAGCCCTATTTATTGTGAGATTAAATTATCCACAGGTGAACTCTGTTTACTGATTACGTCACTTTAAAAGGTGCTTTGTTCCACTGCATTTTATTTAGGGGACTCAGAGTAAAGGGGTCTGAATACAAATGTACAGCAAGTGTTTCAGATTTTAATTTGTAAAGACAACTTTAAAACCATGTATGATTTATGTTCCACTTCACAATCATTTTGTTTTGGTCGGTCAAACAAAATCTCAAGAAAATACTTTGAGATTTGTGGTTGAAGTGAGATAATATGGAAACGTTGAAAGGCCATGAATAATTTTTTCTTTGTTTTTACGTGTCCTGTCTGGCAGAGTAGCACTCACAATTGTTGTCTGAGTGCCAAGAAGAGGCCGAACAGATTTACAGCTAACGCTATAATTGATATTCAGACCCATTCGATAAATTTAAATATTGTTGAAAAGTTCATTTATTTCAATAACAACTCATCAAGTGAAACACATTATATAGATTAACTGCACACAAACTGATGTTTTAAAGCCTTTATTTCTATTAATTATATGGATTTTCTGCTTGCAGCCTAATGAAAACACGACATTTAAGTTTCTCCATGAGCCTCAGACAACCAAAGGCATTCCCTTCCTTTGGTAAAACAACACTTTCACGCTGCAAATTTGCTATTTATTTGCTTTTCTGTAAATTTTATGGAGTAACTAAATGTTGCCGGTGCATTTATTTTTCAACTCAAAAAGAGTCTCAGCTAAAAGAAAAGCTCCATGAAGCTGGGAACATACCAGGTCTGAGGTTTTTCAATTCAGCAGCTGAGTTAAAAGAGCTTGAATCATCCTGTATGTTTCCTGTGATCAGAACAGTGGCAATATGGTTCAACAGGTCGACTGATCGCATCCTTTTCCGTAGATGTGAAGTCACATTTATCTATGTATGATCTTCAACGCACATCTGCTGCTGTCAGTGCTCAGCAGATGCATTGAGGTGTACATTTACATCCTAATTTACATAGAAATGCAAAACTGAAAGCTGCTTTTTTTGGTTATGTGGTTGGGAGGAGTAACATCAGGAGTGAAACAATAAAGGATGGTTAGAAAATGGTGTTACCATGGAGCACAGCAGCATGTCTGTGAGGCTCGTTTCTGATTTGCTCACTGCTGTGTAGCAACACCCATTGCTCCATTACCTTCTATATTTAAACAAGTAATTATATGGATTATTTCCCTAGAGAAAAAATTTAAATCTGGCTGAAATTTAAAATACAGTTAACGTGATTACATTTAGTACAGTTTTATTTACATGCAGCCAGTTCAGAAGAACTGTAATATCTGGACATGGTATAGATATAGTAAAAAAAATCCAGTTGGAGTCTTAATTTAGTCAGATTCAGACAGAAATACAGTGACATTAATACTTTAAATCTTCACGTCACGTTTACCCACCTGCTTCCAAACAACATAAAAAACACCGCTCACTTTTTAGTAACTAACGGCAAAAAACTCCATCTTAAGATGCTTATATACAACGCCTTAAAATATTATGGTTCCACTGGCTTGTTTTTAATTAGGATTTTCTCTGTGAAAGACCAACACAAAGCCAAAACAAAAACTCAAGCTCAGTCAGATTGGATAATGAGCTTCTGCACGCATAGATATTTGTGTCTTATCACAGGCTGTCAGTCAGTTTTTTGGTTGAACTTTGACTGGGCCATTCTAACACATGAACATCCCTCTGATCTAACCATTCCACTGAAGCCCTGGCTTTATGTTCATGGTCACTGTCATGCTGGAAGGTCTCAACTCTTTTGCAGAAATGAACAAGTTTTCTTCCATGATTGCCCTGCGTTTAGGTCACCTATTTTTCCATCAGTTTCTGAACAGCTTCCCAGTCCCTGTTGAGAAAAGCAACCCCGCCAGCATGACGTGTGACCACCAAGTTTTATGGTGGGCATGGTGTGTTTAGAGGTTTAGTTTAACTTTATGCAGGTATGCCAAAAAGTGTCAGTATTCCACATATTTCCTGATTAACACATTATATAGATTAACTGCACACAAACTGATGTTTTAAAGCCTTATTCTATTAATTATATGGATTTTCTGCTTGCAGCCTAATGAAAACACGACATTTAAGTTTCTCCATGAGCCTCAGACAACCAAAGGCATTCCCTTCCTTTGGTAAAACAACACTTTCACGCTGCAAATTTGCTATTTATTTGCTTTTCTGTAAATTTTATGGAGTAACTAAATGTTGCCGGTGCATTTATTTTTCAACTCAAAAAGAGTCTCAGCTAAAAGAAAAGCTCCATGAAGCTGGGAACATACCAGGTCTGAGGTTTTCAATTCAGCAGCTGAGTTAAAAGAGCTTGAATCATCCTGTATGTTTCCTGTGATCAGAACAGTGGCAATATGGTTCAACAGGTCGACTGATCGCATCCTTTTCCGTAGATGTGAAGTCACATTTATCTATGTATGATCTTCAACGCACATCTGCTGCTGTCAGTGCTCAGCAGATGCATTGAGGTGTACATTTACATCCTAATTTACATAGAAATGCAAAACTGAAAGCTGCTTTTTTTGGTTATGTGGTTGGGAGGAGTAACATCAGGAGTGAAACAATAAAGGATGGTTAGAAAATGGTGTTACCATGGAGCACAGCAGCATGTCTGTGAGGCTCGTTTCTGATTTGCTCACTGCTGTGTAGCAACACCCATTGCTCCATTACCTTCTATATTTAAACAAGTAATTATATGGATTATTTCCCTAGAGAAAAAATTTAAATCTGGCTGAAATTTAAAAATACAGTTAACGTGATTACATTTAGTACAGTTTTATTTACATGCAGCCAGTTCAGAAGAACTGTAATATCTGGACATGGTATAGATATAGTAAAAAAAATCCAGTTGGAGTCTTAATTTAGTCAGATTCAGACAGAAATACAGTGACATTAATACTTTAAATCTTCACGTCACGTTTACCCACCTGCTTCCAAACAACATAAAAAACACCGCTCACTTTTTTAGTAACTAACGGCAAAAAAACTCCATCTTAAGATGCTTATATACAACGCCTTAAAATATTATAGGTTCCACTGGCTTGTTTTTAATTAGGATTTTCTCTGTGAAAGACCAACACAAAGCCAAAAACAAAACTCAAGCTCAGTCAGATTGGATAATGAGCTTCTGCACGCATAGATATTTGTGTCTTATCACAGGCTGTCAGTCAGTTTTAGGTTTGAACTTTGACTGGGCCATTCTAACACATGAACATCCTCTGATCTAAACCATTCCACTGAAGCCCTGGCTTTATGTTCATGGTCACTGTCATGCTGGAAGGTCTCAACTCTTTTTGCAGAAATGAACAAGTTTTCTTCCATGATTGCCCTGCGTTTAGGTCCACCTATTTTTCCATCAGTTCTGAACAGCTTCCCAGTCCCTGTTGAAGAAAAGCAACCCCGCAGCATGACGTGTGACCACCAAGTTTTATGGTGGGCATGGTGTGTTTAGAGGTTTAGTTTAACTTTATGCAGGTATGCCAAAAAGTGTCAGTATTCCACATATTTCCTGATTTCCCTTCACCTTCCCTGGAAATGTGAACATTGGTAGTATCAAGCCAAGTCACCAGTGGCTGAAAGAGATGGGCCTCTGTGATACTTCTGAAACCCACTGGTTGCACTGGATTTTATCCAGGGGTATCAGAGTAAAGGGGGTGAAAACCCATGCCTCTGGAAATACATTGAAGTTAGTGATCATAACATACAATACGAAAAGTGTGAAAAAGTTCAAGTATTATTAAAAATTTTGCAATCCAGTAAAAATCAGAGAGATAAGCTGTGAGATAAAAGGTGTGAACTAATTCAACAGATTGCATCAAAACCTCTCTAACTAGATTTAGTTTCTACCTGATCAGATGACGTTGTACAAGCTGTACTGCAATTTATTTTTCACATTCATTAAATATAAAAGAAATTCTTGTTTAAAAATTGTTTGCTTATTCATGAATTGAAAATTAAAACAATTTGGGATGGATTGTTCATCTCAATTTTATTCAGGATTTCAAAGAAAAACTCTTTTGTCCTTCAGTTTACTGAGCCTGGACCTCCTCGGGTATCATGTATATAAGGCTGACCTTACGGTTCAATTTATTTAAGTTTAATAGCTGTTCTGGCTCATTTGTGAATTTAAAATAAGATTTCAACTTGTCTTTAAATCTGTAAAGTGAATGTTGTATAAACTTTAGTTGATCAAAAAGGGCCCAATCTCCTCGTAACAACCGATACAGGATACCTTTGCCTTACAAAGTAATTTATAATTCATGCTTAGGAGCAGATTGCAACACAGCATTAAAATGCACCATTTGACCCGGCTTTATATAACCTCCTGAATGGTGTGTGTATCCAGCTTTTCAATCTGAACAAACTGGGTGAAGCAGAGTTGTTTGTACGCCCTCCGTCCAGCTCGCCCTTTGTCCGCATCAGCGGGTTTCTCTTTAAAAACAGACACATGGACAAACATATTGCATCTGTTTGCAGGATGGTTAGTTAGTGGTTCCACTGGTTTTGTTGCCTGCACTAACACAGCCACACCCTCCAGAAACACACATGTTCTGTCACCTCCACAGGCCAGGTGCAAGAAGGGCTGGGAGGCGTTTGGGGGGGAGGAGGGAAGGCTTGTTATCCCTGTGAGGGTGGAGCAAAAGGGGGAGGTGAGGAAAGCGGATGAAGCGTTTGAAGCTTATATTGACATGCTGCTCTGCAGGCTCGTGTGAGAACAGGTAAGAACTAATAAACTCCGTGGCGGGCGTTTTCTTCACTAGAGATTTATTTGTTTTAGTAAAATAATTTTTAATCGCAGAGATACTTTCCCTCCAGTTTGAACCAGTCTGACTGTACAGACTAATAGGATATTTGTCTTCTGTAGATGGTTTATTTCTAGCAGAGCTGACATTCCTGAACTCCTCTTCCCTGAGGCAAAACGAAAAACCTGTTGGTCCATGTTTGTTGTGTCCTTGCAGCCATGGATGGTGTGTTGGAAGGAGCGTTGGTGTTGTCTGCGTGTAAGCTGGCCTGCAGTCTCTTCTTCTTGCCGTCTGTGGATGCGTCCCACAGTCCTGTCAGCTTCTGCTGCTGCTGCCTCTTGATCTTTACAGACTTCCTGGTCTCAGGTAAGGACATGATCAGGTGTGCCTCTCATCATGCTTATATAATTCAGTGCTCCTGAAGGCCCATTGGGCAAGCTGGCACCAACACTATTTTAGATCTGCAGCACTGATACCCTGTAGGTCAGTGGTTTCATCTCTCATTTTGCTGAAGTGATTCCAGCAGAAACTAGATGTGGTTACAGGTGCAGCACGTTTGTTTCTGACCCCTCCCAAATGTGGTGCAAGCCATGATCAGACATTAAACCTGCGTGAAGCTTTTAAACAGTTCTCTAAGTTACTGTTGACTCTGGTGACTTAAAGCTTTCGGTGAGTTCAAGAAAATGCTCCTTCCTTTTATTTATGTATCACCAATTAACAACAATGATGATCTAGAGGCACTTAACAAGACAAACCCAAATCATATCCAGCTGTATATAATCTAATTCCAGTCAAAATAAATTCAGATGAATCCAGTTTATTTTAATCCAGCTGTTTAATCAAGTATTAACTCCTTACATAATGGAGTTTCTGCTTAAAATCACGGTAAAAAAGCCTGAGCTGTGATATTTGTGCTGCGATCACGGCTGCATTTGCTTAAGCTCTGTCTGCTTGTGTAGCTAAAGTTGTGATCTACATATGAGATCAAATTGCTGAGTCATATTAAATCAGTTATGTAAGCTATCTACATGTGAAATGTAATTAATGCAACAAAGAACTTTATTAATTTAAGTAATGTACGGAATCTGGTCAACCATATAACCATATAACTGTGTAAACTAACAAATATATTTCAAAGGCATGTTTCTTATTGTTGTCATTGAAAATGTTAAAAGTCTATGTCAACAGTTTGCTTTCTTTACACCTCGGTGTCAGAGGTTTCAGTCCACAAATGAAAAAAGCAACATCTAGAGAAGATTAACGGTATCTGAGAGCCATTTCTTTATCTGTCAAATGATGCATTCATTGGTATTTCTCATAGATTCTCTCAATGAAATGGGAACAAGTTGTGTCTTTGTCAGAGGCTGCAGTTAACAAAGTCCCTAAAGATTGAAAAAATTAGATCTTTGAAGAGCTGAATGTAGATTCTCAGTCAACCAGGACATGACAGTCCTAAATGCTTAAGTAGAAGGAAACTGAACTTCGTCTCTTATTTCTTGAAGACGTTTCACCTCTGATCCAACAGACTTCTTCGCGCCGCGCGCCACATCTCTCTGTCTACATCGGCGCCACCAATAAGATTCTTGGCCAGAAAAGCAGCCGCATCTTATCTGAATGTCCCTGTCTGTCCAGGGTCAGTGGTGCAACACAGGCAGCTTGAATCCTCACTGATAATCACATTTTCTCTGCTTGAATTTGGTTCTTCCAGCCACTTAAGATGTGACTTTAGAGTTCTGATTTGTGAAAGTGAAGCTCTCTGCAGCTTTCATCAGTAATAGCGCTCTTACTGAACATGCACTACAAGCTCGTCAAGGTTCAACTACTTAGGTTGAACCAACACAACCTTTCTGAAGCTTTCTCAATGAAGACATGTGTGCACAAAGGTGCTGTGGTCTCCCCCACTCATCTTCAGTTGGCCCCATCATTTGAACAGCATTCAAAGGCATTTAAATCACGAGACCCTTCCGATTGAACAGGTTTGGGAGTATAAATATCTCAGCTCACTGGTGGCAGAGAAGAAGATTTATAGGTTCCACTGCCGAATTGAATATGAGGTGTCGGTGTTCATGTCCCACCAGCAGTGCGTGTGGAAGAAGCTCAATTTATCTTTAGGGACCAAGATGAGCCTCTTTTTTTCTCCATCAGATTGTTGGAGTACATGCAAATGATGAAATCACAAACTACATCAACAGAGAAAGAGACTTCAATGGATGCCATCCTGCTTGAGGCATTTGAAGGGTGACGGTGTGAAAAATTCGACACCAATCAGCTTGTGGCCGATGTCATGCTTGCGCACAACAGCTCAGTTTTTGCTGGCAGTGATGCCAAGGCTATAGATGTCGTGTTTGACATTGTCTGCTCCTCCAAGGCTTGCAGCATCAAGAACAGAGTAGACATTAAGGAAGTGCTCACAACAAATGGTTTGATGGGCACTGCTGATCTTGACGGTGTTCAGATTGAACAATTGTGGGAGTTTTAATATCTCACTGGAGGCAGAGAAGATGTAACTGCAGGTTTACGCTGATGAACTGAATCTGGGGTGTTAGGAAGAAGCCAAATACCCACAGTATCTCACAAACGTGAGTACACCCCTATGTGAAAATGTCCCGTGTGAAAAAGTGTATTTATTAGTAAAGGGTAAATCAAAATGCTTTACATGAAGATAAATATAAAAATACTGAATTCCCCCAAGAAATGGTGTTTAAAGCCTTTAATAGAGGATCCAGTTTCTTTCTAAATAAATACCGCAGTGTACAAACAGACATTCATTAATCCCAGATAAATTAGCACATCAGTGCAACATTAATAGATAGTAATCAGCTGATCAAATAAGTTAGAGATAATATTTGAGCACCAATCAGCCCAAGCTTCTCACAACTAATATCTGCCAACTTTTCTCTACTTTTCGACAAACTCACTGATATGAAGTGTTTCTAATACAGTTAAGGCAATTATCACTAATACTAACTTCACAGAATCACACTTTGCAAAAATCCAACTTATCTAATTTGCCCGAGCACCTGGGATCCTGCTGAATCTCTGTCTTGTGTTCCCACAGCTTTCCTGAGTTTCCTCTGCACCTTGAAGTTCTGGTTGACTGAGCTAAACCCACCAGGTGACATCATTGCCCTACGTTTGCTGCTCTTCCTCAGCCACACCTATGGAGCCGTGCTGGTGCTAACTACGTTTCTGATCGCCATGGAGACCCTGATCAGAGTGCTTTGGCCTCATGTTGAGGCTGTTCCCAGGACGGTGGACTATGATGGGGAGGAGGAAGAGGACAGCGGCGTCTTTGATAAAGGCGAAAGTTTGCCACAGGTGGTCGGTTTCTTCTGCTGCCTGTCGGTGTGGATTGCCGTGGCCTTCAGTGTCAGGTGGCATTGGAAGTTGGAGGAAGGGTGGGTTGCCGCTTGTTTGGACATAACCAACTCTCTTGTCAGATGTCTACCTAACTTCTTCAGTCCCATGCACAGTCTCATCCATCCCTACTGGAGCGTGGCCTTCCTCGTCCTGCTTGGGCTCCTGCTGACAGCCAACAAAGGCCTGCAGAGAAGAAACCAGACCTCTGCAGAGCCAAAGAGAGCACATAAGTACAGGGAAGGATTGTTGCAGGCCTTGGATGGAGCTGCACCTGCAGCCTTCAAGCCTGTGCATCCAGAGATGATTATGTCACAGTGTGTTTACAGAGACTTTGTCCTCATCTCCCATGACTGTTTGTCTGAAAAGACGGGAAGACAGGAGCTCAAGAAACATGTTTACCTGCTTTTTGAGCAACGCTTAGATTCAAATCGAACAAGCCTGAGCGGGTGTCGACTGTGGGGTTTTCCAAGCCTGGAGGAGAATGCAGTAATAGGGTTTGTCAGCGTGCTTTCCATTTTCACGCTGCCTTTCTATATCAGCGTGAATATTCTTCTGATCAGGACCATAGATGCTCTGCTGCACTGGTGCATCAAGTCTTTACTTTCATTTGCAGCCAACAGCAGAGACACTCCAGCCTCTCACAGAGTTACACAGGTTTAAAAAGCAAAGCGAGACAGATGAGTGTTTGCAACAGAACCATGAAGAATGGTACCAGTGTGCAGATGGCTGTTTTACCTGTTAACAATGCTTTGACAGGAGAGTAAACACACGCTCCCAGGCAGCTATTCACATGTTGGGAATAATATTTGGAAAGTGCTGAACTGGCAGGTCGGGGCGTGCTTGCAGAGAGAATACGCCTACACCTGGCACTTCTTTAACTGCTCAGAGCATCAGTTTCCTCAGACTTTACACAAAACTGCATCTAATATGAGATTGATCCAGGGGCAAACAGTGTCTTGAAAGATGTAACATTACGTCTGCTGATGCCGCCTGACGTAAAGATGCATGTAATAAACACCAAGTGATTTAAGGGAAAACGGATAGTTTTTCTTGCTACTGCGGAGTTATGCAGATTCAAATTATTTACATTTCTGTATATGATTCCTCACAAGAGTATTCATACTTCTGACTTGATACTTCGTGCACAGTCTGTTTTTTGCACAAGCACAAATGCATTTTTCATTCAAGCATCATTCCCTACAGACATGACCCCTATACAACAAGAGCAATAAGCAGACGCCGCACCCTCGGTCAAATATTTTGTGCAACTTTCGATAAAGTTAGAAAAATATCATGTGGTGAGGTACAGGGCAGATTAAAAGTATGATAGCAAGTATGATATCATACAGGGCATACAGTTAAAAACCAGATGTCTACAGACACTGTTAAAAAAGACTCATAATCCTTTCTTCTTACTGTCCGACATTAAATCAGACTAAACTTTTCCAGTTTTTAAATTAATTAGTATTGCCAAAATTATTTCTACCTGGAAGACAGATTTGGTTAATGCGAGGTTGGAAGTTAGGATCTGCTGTCATTACTACGGCTTAGGGTTTGAAAATGGAAAAAGTGGTTTTTAAGATTGCTCTTAATGATCTAGAGAGGGGAGAATTTGTCTGTTAATGTTTTAATTGACGGATGTTTTGTTCTTCTATTTATGATGGTGTTAAATTTTTATTTTATTTTGTTACATGTTTTGTTCTGAATGACATGTAACTGGGGAGCTGCCAGGGCTCTCTTGTAAAAGAGATTCTTAATCTCAGTGGGATTTTCCTGGTGAAAATACGGGTAATAATAAAGTTACAAGAATACTGGTTTAATTCATAATTCTTTAAGAATTTGGGAAATCCCAGGTGATGATGTCATGGCTTTGTAAGCTTCTGATAGGTTGATTCACATCATTTGAATTATATGGAGGCACACCTCCGGTGTATTTTGAAGAAACACGTCAAACAAACAAACTCCTTGTTTTGTGACCTAATGGAAAATCACAAGAAATCAGGGACAATGTCAGAAGGAGGATTGCCGACCTCAACAGGTTTGGTTCGTCCTTCTGAATTTCTGAATGCGGCGGGTTTATCTGTTCAAACAAGTATAAACAGTAAGCGCAAGCCATACCATCACAGAGTCACAGGTTCTGTTTCCCCGTGAAGATGTGATTTGTTGCAAAATGTTGAGGAAAGTTACTTTGCTCCATAAAAAAAAACATAAAGGCCAGACTGATGGTTGTCAGAGATCAGGACTTTAGCGTTGTTTGGGCGGATGAGTTGGAAACATAATACAACATTCCAGTAAAACCTCAAACTAACTGTGAAGCATGGAGGTGGAAGTGTCATGGTTTGGGGATGCTTTGCTTCAGCAGGACTTGGTGAGCTCAATATCACCATGATTTCTGATGTGTATCAATGGATGCTGGAATAAAATGTTTGACTTTCTAAAAAAAAAATGCTGAAGCAGAAATGGACCCTGCAAAACCTGACTCTGCAGAACCTGACCTGACAATGACCCGAAACACATCAGCAAATCAGCAAAAGGACTGGCTGAGAATTAAAAAAATAGAAAGTTCTGGGCTGAGTCAAAGCCCAGATCTTGATTTTATTGAGATGCTGTGGGGGAACTTGAATATGCAAGAGACATCTAACATCTGAACATGAGGAGTGGAGCTGACCTTCCTCTCACTGATTTCTGATAGATGGCTACAAGAAGCATCTGACTGAAGGTATTCAGCTTCAGTTGGTAACAATACCTGTGAGGGGTATTTTCATTAGTTATTTTTTGTTGATATCCTGCGTTTAATAGGTAAAACAAAGTTTATTTTGTTGTTTAACATTCATTTAATGACTTTCCTCTTCAGACATAAAATAACAATAATTGAATATCTAATAGGGTGTCCTACTTTTTTCTGTATTTCCCTCTTTCTGACTTGTTTTTTTCTGCACGTCTGTTACCAAAGTACAACATAAAACCAAAAAAGATCAAGAAGAACAACTTGATCCCTCAAAAATGGTGCTAGCTTCACTGTGGATTAGTTAAACAAACATGATATCCGTGTCTGCAAGCGTCAGCAGGTTTTTCCTGGCTAGACAGGGTCGTATCTGTTGCTTAGTTCAACATTCTGTTTACCAACATTAACCTTTCTGCAACCTATGACCTAACTGAAAAGGTTAACCTCAGTCAATCTCTTTGATTTAAATGTCTGTCCACAGGTCAGGGACATTGCTGCTCTGAGGTTTACAGCCTTATTTTCAAGGAACAAGTCCTGATCCTGCCTTTTACTCCTATTCCATCTCTGACATGTCTGTGCAACACTCTTCACATAAACACTAAGGCAACATGTATTTGTTATTTGAAATGTTGGAAATGAAGAAAAAAATAGACATAATCCTATGATTTTTCAATAAGTAAATTCAATTTCCATTTCTTTACATGAAAACACAGAGCTTAGAGTAATGTACATGCTTGCAAAGCTGAAGCAAAAATGGGTTTCTTGTTTTACTTCTTTGAGTCCCTTTTGTGCTTTAATACAATATTTCCCAATATTGGTCATCAAGGCATATTGTCCTGCATGTTTTCTGACATTTCCTCCTCTGACACACTTTATTTGAAGGAATAAATTCCTTCAATGGGTTGTCATCGGGTTCTGCAGCAGTGTGGTACTGACTCAGCCTTGAAGATCAGATGAATAAAAGCAGGGAAACATGTAAAACCTGCAGGGTGGTGAGCTCTGAGGACAGGAACTAGGAAACACTTCCTTTATATTCAATTAACAAAAATGTCTTGACACAAAAGGCTATGCTTTCCTTTTAACATTAAAACTGCATCACAGTCGGTTATTTTACCCTGATTTAGCTTCTAGGACCAGCTGGGTCCAATCTGAGCTTCCAGGAACTCTGCAGGCAATCCCTGAAATCTTTTTAACGATTAAGGACACAACTGAACACCAGATGGCGCCCTATTACAGAAAAGGTCCTGAAGCTCCTGTTATGATGGCTGTTTGATGTCTAACAGGAGAGGAATGAGGAGAATTAGGGATTGTGAGTCCTCTCATTTTATTTGAAAGGGAGGGAGACTTTAATGCCAATAGCTTCTTCAAGTCATCAGAAGTTCAGTTTAGGCCTTTTACACTCCCATTTTTGTCCAGGAGCATAAAAGGAAAAATAATGATAATTTGGCTGTAAGGTGGTTCAGCTGCTGGCAATGTTGCCTCACAGCAACGTCATGGGGTTGAATCCTGGCCAAGTCCTTTTTCTGTGGAGTTTCTCCCCATCTTTATTTTCCCAGGGTACTCCAGCTTCCTCCTACAGTTCTAATATGTGCACAATGTCATGAAAGGTCATATACCTCGAGCCCTTCTCCTAATCTCTAAGGTGGACTCCAGCCACCCTATGGAGGACGCTCGTTTTGGCCGCTTGTATCCGAGATCTCGTTCTTTCTTCTTTTGGTCATGATCCACATCTTATGACCATATGTGAGGATTGGATTGTAGATGGACAGGAATATTGAGAGCTTTGCTTTTTTGCTCAGCTTTTTCTTCCCACAACAGACCGGAGCAGCGCCTGCATTACTGCAGACTAAACCCCAATCTGTCCGTCTCTTGTTCCATGCAACCACCACTCAAGAACAAGACAAGATACCTAAACCCCTCCGCTTGAGGCAGACTGTCCTGGTCGAGAAGCAGATAAATATGTAAAACAAAAAAAACAAAAAAATGACACATTTTGACGGACAACAGTATGTTTTAGAATGAACTTGGCGATGCTGAAAAAGCTATAATCTGAAAATTATAGCTGATTATGAACTGAAGGACGACCTTTCAGGTCCTGTGTCAGGTGTTAGCGAAATGTTTCTGTAAGAAATTGCTTGTTCTCATATTTCAGGCTTGATTTAGATAATGTTTGCCATGTATGTCTACGTAATTACTTAAATTGATGTTTTTCTTTTTTTTTTTTACATTTTTACCTTAATTTTTACTGCTTAGACCTTCAGTCCTTTCTGACCAAGCACTGTAAATAATCCCAGGACAATCAGTAACAGATGATGATTCTGTTCATGCCAACTGCATTATAGCTGAACTTCTAGTTGTGAAGAAGAATTAAAATGGATGCTTCATTTCTGCTTTCCACCTCCCCATCACTTACAAGATGAGAAACCTCACACTCCAGCCTCAGGAGGGCCGCAGCAGACTGGAATCAGATCTCTCTAAGGAGAGTTCAGTGGCTCTTTAATGGACATTTTCCCCTCAGGAATAACATGTCTATTACAGGACAGGCATCCTGTCTGATAAAAATCACAGCAATGAGCTGATAGAGAAAGGCTGCATGCTGAATAGATGGCACGTTGTTTCAAACTGTGTTCTCCTTGTTGTGGAGCATCTGTAGTCATGATGCAACAAAACTCAGCTGCTTTCAAGTGTGAAGTAATGAAGCAAAAAGGGATGACTGTCCACATTTGAAAAGTCCTCTGACATGGAGCGTAACTCGGGAATCGTTTGTCATTTATTTTTGAAATTTCAAGCCATTTTTTTTTTTGTAGTTACACAACTGTGCACTTGGATGCATCTCAGATGGCAAACGAAGGGGGGACATGTTCGCGGCTGTGGCTCACTTGCAGGGAGAAAAACACTGAACTCCAGGAGACGTCTCTTTCATTCATCATGTCACACCCCCCGAGCCTCACACGGTTGCCAAAAATACGTGGAAGAGCGATGAAAAAGATGGCACAGCTTCTCACCTCCCAGCTGGAGGTTTGGCACGTCGCCACTAAGATATGTGCCTTGAAGCTCTGACAGGAAGGGATCAAGTGTTAACAAGCTGAGGCAGAGCATTCCTGTGTTTCAACGAGGACTCATCTGCTGATCGTGTGTTTCATTTTTGGGTCTCCATTTTCAAAAATGTGTTTCAGATTTCATAGTAATAGGAAAGAAAATCCTCTCTTTATAACCTAAGATTGCTGCATGAAAACAGGGCCAATATATATTATATATACATATTTATTTCAATAACACTTTTTATCCATTACTACTGATATACTATGATGATTTAATGTTATGTTGAACTGTATTTTTGGTGCTAAAATAACATTGCTATGACATTACTATTAAAACTATTCCTAATATGAAATATTAGTATTATTAGAACACAAGTTCAAGTCAGTTTAAAACCAGACTGTATTTTAGCAACAGACATGCTAACTCTCATTTCATTGCTTGTTGCAAACATGTTTTAAAATTAAAAAGCTTGTGGTGGTGCTTGTATCGCAGCGCTGGCAGTAAGGCAATGATGCCGTTTGGTAATGAAAGGGAAAATAGTTTGAAACAGGAAAAGTTTGGAGGAAGTCTACTCTTAACTTACACAGCTGACTGGCGGCTCATAATGCCCGGTGGTTAAACTACTAAAAATAAAACAATTACCAGAAATCCAAATCTTTGTGCTGTGACTTCATAGAAAAGAAAATCTGAACGTTTTGTGCATCTAAAAGAAGAAACTGCTACAGAAATGTTAACTTGTTTTTAACTGCCTGGTTGTGAGATTTATACACACACTCACCGTATTCATCCTGAGGCGAGTTATCAGAGCTGCCATCCTAGACAGGAATGCAACTTTGCTTCTTCCCATTCCAAAGAAAAGCACTGCCCTGCAGCACGAATATTAATTCTTTGAAATATTTCAAGACACTCAAGTTTTTACAGCAGTTTATTATACATTAAAACATTTCCCACAATCCTCCAGAAGCAAAAGCACACTGGAGTGTTTTTACACAATGATAGGTGTGCAGAGGCCATCACCTACAGACACAATCGTCATTATATCCATATAAAGTGTCATAGTTATGAGCAGAATATACATATATTTTTTTTTACAGTAGGATTCAACAGTAACCCAAGACCACCTCATATTATTTGTAATACTCCCACTGAAAGCAGTACAGCAAACTGGAGTCAAATTCCCTTTAAACCTGCATGTTGAGATTCATGTTGAAGGAAATTTGTTTTCCAGACTGTCTGGATCTTTATCCTAAAACCTTACAAAATAAATCCAAACGCAGTCTTTTCTGGGTGATGAGCAGATCCAGGTGTTACTCTGCAAAATGACTCATAACCTCTGAATCATAACAGGCTCCTGCAGATCTGTGCATGTTAAAACAGCCACTGACTCGGAGTTTGGATTGGATCCTACGGCACATACCGGAGTCATTTCCTATCAAATTGAGCAGCAGGACCTCTGTGACCAATGAAGGAAAAGACAAAACAAAACAAAACAAAAAAAGCACCCGAGGCATGTGGGACAGAAACGGACACCGCCGAGCCTCAGAGGAATCACCTGTGATTTTTATCATCATGCAACAGCCGCACTCATTGCCTCTTCTCTAAACATTTAGCAATTTTATTTAACAAATGAGGGGAATTAGAATAAGAACACTGGGTCCCTGCGGCATTCTCCTCTGACAACAAGATTCAATATTCACTTAACTTAATATTCGTTTCATAATAAGACAAGATGAGGAAAGCAACAAATGGACGCCATTTTGGACGGTCTTAGGAAAGGACAGGAACTTAAATATGAACCAGCTCCACTGGACAGATTTCCACATTTATACCTTTTATACAAGCTTGAAGGTCCTTGCACCACCAATAGCAGCATATACCAAGACAATGGCCTGCCCCTTTAAAAATACCTACTGAGCACTGCCTTACAAAAGTATTCACACCCCTGAAACATTCCACCTTTAATCGAGTTACAGCCAGTTTTATGGGAATATTATGTGAAAACGAGAGAAAGCGGTGAATAATGGTGACGTGAAAGATGAATACCAGGATTTTTTTTTTTTTTTTTTTTTTTTTTTTTTTTTTTTTTTTTTTTACACATACAAAAATCTGAGAAGTGCGGCAGGCATTTGTTTTCAGCTCTCTTTACTCCGACACCTACAAATAAAACCAGTGCAACCATTTGCCTTCAGAAGTTACAGACGCTCAAAAGGCATGACAAGGAGAGCAATAATCAGAAGCAAAGAGGCCCATGGTAACTCTGGAGGGGCTGCAAAGATGCATAGCTCAGGTGGAAAAATCTGTGGACAGGATGACTATTAGTTGTGTGCTTTACAAATGTTGCCTTAATGGAAGAGTGGCAAGAAGAGAGCCGTTGTAGAAGTCCCACCAAGGAACCGTTTGACCAACATGCAAAACACCAACCAAGGATATCACTGAAAAAATACCATCTACACCAACAAACATAGTAGTGGCAGCATCATGCTGTGCTTTTCTTCAACAGAGAAGCTGGTCAAAGATGAAGGGAAGACAACTGGAGCTAAATATGGGGCAATCCTGGAGGAAAACCTGTTAGAGCCTGCAACAGTTTAGACTGGGGCGGAGGTTCACTTTCCAGTGCAAACTCTAAACACCATAAACATGAAACCAGAGCTGCAAAAGTACAGTTTGGATCAAAACGTATACCTGCGTTAGAACGGCCCAGTCAAAGCTCAGACCAAAATCTAATGGAGAATCTATGTTAAGACTAGAAAAGAAATGTTCATAGAAGGTCTCCATCCAATCTGACTGAGCTTTGACTGAGCCTTGGCAAGTAAGCTGACTCAGAGGGGCTGCTCTAAAAATGCATGCCACACTTTTCAGATTGTTATTTGTAAAGCATTTTAGTAACCATGAATCATTTTCCTTCCCTTCAAAATACGGTTATACTTACCTTGTGTTAATCAGTCACAAAAAATAAATAAAATACATTGAATTTCTGGTTGTCATGGGACAAAGTGTGAAAAAATTCAAGACGTGTGAATATTTTCTCAAGGCACTGCATGCAGTGCTCATTCACTCACTGAAGTGTTTTAGAAATAAAATAAAAAGATCACACACAGGTTTTCTTCACAATGACAGACTGTACATTAAGTGAACAGAGGAAGAAACGTTATGGTCCTAAACAAATATTGATGTTTTCCTTTCAAGTCAACATATTAAGTTATAGAAATAATGATAAAACTGTAACAACCATAAGAAACCAGCACACTTGACATGAGTGAAAAACTGCCTGAAACATGAAACCCCAAACAGGAGTTCTGTCAATCACTCATCTTCTCGGTTATACCGCTGGTTTAGCCGTCTGTGCAACAAGTCACTGTCGTTCCCTGTGCACTTGTTTGGAAACAAAGAGGTGACATTGAGCCTGACAGCCATGACTTTATGGTAAGAGCGAGCAGCCTGGGAGTGTACAAGGTGGGCCCCAGACAGTTACTCCGAGAGGAATGTTCTTCGTCTTTCTCTCTCGAACCCCAGGAGAGCCCAGGTTTCTCCAATTAGTGTCATCTTTGTTCCTAAAAAGATGCTAAATGACGTCCAAGTGCAAACAATAACTTTAAAGTTCTTAAAAAATAAACATTTCTGAGAGCAACACAAAGAATGCTTCTTGACAGAGCTAAAGAAAATAATACACCCCATTAAACATTTTTTAACGTGTGAATTTTGTCGCCTATGATTTATTCCTCTGTTTGGTCAGCTGCAACCACCGCGAGTTGCTCTTAAAGCCGCACCGTGTTGATCCGCAGCGGCTGCACGTTCTTGCCGTTGGCGTGGCTCTGGCCGGGGCTGAAATAAGGGAAGACCTTGGAGGTGAATTTCTCCCGGTACGTATAGAGCCAGGACATGTCGTCTGCGTTGTAGAAGATGAGCAGGCCTTTCGGGTAGTCCAGGAACACCCCCACCTTCTCCAGCTTGCTCTTGACATTGAGGCGCGTCCAAGGCTCGGTGCAGGCGCTGTACTGGTTACCATCGTGCATGACGATGCAGTAGAAGCCACGACTCGGCTGGATCTGGATGCTGCCCTTGCGGCTTACCGCCTCATTGGCCACACCGATCATCCACTGCGTCTTCTCCGACACCATCACCTCCCAGTAGTGAACGCCTGACACGAAGCCCTCGGCTCCCAGGACGGACACCTCCACGTCAAAGCGCCGAGGGGAGTCCTGCAGAGGTTGCGGGTGGAGATTCCCGTAGGCCACGATGGTGCAGTCATCTGAGAGGATCAGTCTTTGGTGGGCTGTGATGGGGTCAAGGGTCAAGGCTGCTGGCACTGTTGGTGAGAGAGATAAAAGAGACTGTTGCTGCTTAAAAGGTTATATATCAGATTTCAGAGCCATAAAAACCTACAAATTTTGAAAGTGGGAAATATAACTTTTATTATTTTAAAATGCACCTGTCTAAAACAAAAGACCCTTTGAGTAACCACTAACTTATTTAAATGAGGTTTCTGTAATGGCACCATGAAGGGTGATCACATAAGGTGGTTTTCTAGTCATAAAAATGAAAAAAACTATAATCATTCAAGCTGATTTCAAATGGATGTGAAGCCACTAATTGGCAACACAGAGACAACATAAGAAAGTGAGCTGTGCGCAAATAAACTGGTAGGGAGAAGAGAGCTCTTCTCACCCACCAAACATGTCCCGTTTAGATCAGATAGCTCTAGCAGGGAGTAAACAGCAAGACCACTGTAGGGGCTGTTCACGAGCATAAAGTTTATCAGGTAAGAAAATGCTTACATTTACGATGATTAGATGCATCAGCGTAGTTTTTTTTCTCCTTCTCTGAGTGGAATAAAGAACATTTGGCAGCAGATGCCTTCAAACTTACATTTAACTAAGGTTTAACATTTAACTACATTATGGGGGTGCAGCTAAATATTCATGAGTAAAAGATGGACTGATTATGTGGAGAAATGTGAAACTTGTATTCTGGTGACATGGTTGTATGGAGGAGTGGGAGTGCCGAGAAACTATACTGATCAGAACAAGACCAGAAATAAAGTTTACCTGAAAGCTGCCAGAATTTCAATGTTTCGAATTACAGCTCAGTTTTTAAATACCTGGGAAGTGTGCTGGTTTGTTAAGTCTCCAAGCTACTGCACTCACAATTCTCCCGACTTCCTTCTCTTCACTGGATAAATCTCCATATAAATCTTCACTTTATGAACAAAAATTAAAGTTGAAGACTTTGCCATCATGACCTCTGTCTCAGGTGACCATTGTCCTAAGCACTGATGCCCGATTTTGGTGTTCCAGATGTAACTCATCCTTCATTCTTCACCAAGTCTTGGCTGTGTCCTCAGCTTTTCTGTGTTTAGTTTACATATTTTGGGCCTTGGACTTTAACACCACTCTAATGTTGTGTTAACATTAACTTTCTGACTTGGATAAATGCACCGAAGCTATATGGAGTCATTCTAATGGGATATAAACAGATTCATGTTGAGCCGAATGGTAAATATACTCTAGCTGTTAAGAAACTTTACAAAATAGGTGTGGTGACAGTCAAAATGTTCCCACTGATTAAAATTACACAGTCACGAATGAGAAACAGAAAATATTGTTTCACCACAACTGCACCATGTATTTGTTTTTATCTTCAACAACACTGGTCTTCAAAGTAAAGTGTCCTGCAGGACAGCTCACTTTCAGCAACATCAACCACGCCGGGAGTGTAAACAACACAGAGAAACAGTAATTATGGAGATGGGAGGAGCAGTTTCAGTTCACAGCTCTGTAGGACGTCTAAAACTCTGTGCAGTTCAGTGTTGTAGGGAGGGTTTCTACCCAGTGGAGCTTCTTGCAAGCCTGACTTCCCAGATGTAGAACACCTTGGAGCTTTACCAGGGGTATAATAATACATCAAGCTTATAAGACGATTATATGCAACATCAAGTTTAGTAAAGTTTTCACAAATCAAAAAAATGTGTTCTAAAAACTCTGTAAAAAGTATAGACCAGTCCAGTTAAGAGTAGGCTAGTCTGAATATTGAGTATAATAAAGGAATAGTGAGCCTTTCACTACAAAGACCCTCGGTGCAGATCATCTGAGACACAAACACAAATAAAGAGGACATATCTCACCGCCTGACAACACCAAGATACTATTTGCTTCAGGATTATTTCATACTTTAAATTCTCAATTTAGGTAAACCAAAAGCTAAGGGATGAGGACACAACTCATTTCGGGGCAAGGTTAGGACAGATGGCTCATGCAGGAAGTAGGGCTTCATGATTTTAGGACACACACACTGGTATTGTGATATACTGTATTCTGCAGCCCTAGCAGTCAGTTAACAGCCAGGTACATGTGGTTTAGGGTTATAAAATGTTTATAAGGTAGGGAAACGTTTTCTTTTATCAACGATAAGCAGCAGCATCGCTTCTTTTGTCTGTGTCTGAGCCAAATGTAGGAGAGAATATGTGGCTACAGATTTAAAGATTGAAGAATCTCTTTAGTCTAGATCTATCCAGTTCATGTTTTACCAGTCTTGGTATTTTAGATTTAGCTCCAAAGCAGATACTAACAATTAACATTGCTAACAAATAATAACTGACACAGGGAGGCATTCGATCTCTATTGACTGGACATGCAAATGAGACAAAACTAGTTCAGGGCAAACCTGAATAATAATAAGTTGTTTTTTAAGCGTTAATGCCAGTCTCGATTTAAAACACCATATCACCCATACCAAAATCTATTGAAATCATTTAGGCTCAGGGAAGTGACATTTTTTCAAATTTTTCTGCATTTACATCAGCAAGGTTAGATGGAGGTGAATTTCGTGGCAAACTGCCAGCGGACAGGACAGCTTGTTCACTGGTCAATGACAACTCGAGTGTTTGTTACAATGAAGTCATTAAAGATTCATACCCCGAGTGCCTGTTTGGGTGAAATGAAGAAGCACAACATATGAGGGGTTTAAAAACAGATCAGGGTCCGTTAGTTGTTCCTCCTTTTCTAACTGTGAATCACAGGTTTGAGGGATAATGGGAGGAATGTCTTTGTTGCCTCTCTGGCAACTGCTGCTGATGGATCGCAACCAATTGTTCCATTTAGCAGCCAGTCAAGTTAGGCCAAGAAAGTGTCTGGCCTCCCTGCGGGCTGAGAAAGGAAAAACTGATTAAGAGAGCGGAAAAAAGATAAAATAATTCATTGAATTATCTGTTGTGAGTGAGAGATGGCTGGAAGAAGTCCTGCTCCACTTAGGACCTTCAAACACTGAAATACATTGCCACCATTTCTCACCTGAGACGAAGCCATTGGCTGTGCTAAACACCTTTCGATTTTATCAAAGCACTCAGGTCCTTTTGGATGAAAGTACAGAGGCCTGGCACATCTTGACTTTACAATTTTATTTCACTCTACTTTGCAAATTTATTTAAAGCCTCTCTTGCTGCAGCTCTCCCTGTAGCTTTTCAATTAGAAACGGGTCTGGGCTCAGGTTGAGGCGTCGAGAGCGCTGATCTGCTGCTGAAGCCCTTCAATTTTCCATTCGAATCTACGCTTTAACTTGTTTTTGGGCTGAAAGGCCTGCAAGCTTTATCTGCAGCCTCCAATCAGACAAGCTTCAAAATACAGCTCCAAGCTGCATGCTATCCATTATCTTATTACCATAACATCTGCACAGTGTTGTTTTTCTGCTCCAAATAGTTCATAGACTTACAACCTGAAAAATAAAACATGGTTGCATCAGACGATAAGTCATTATTGTAGACTATATACATTTTTGCAAATTTCACCTATGCTTAAAAGTTGGGGGTTTTAGCTGAAAGTCTCTGTATCCCAGAAATACGAGAAAAATAAAAATGCTGAAGATTCAGGGAAAAAATGTTTCCACTTCATTTTTTTATTTTTTTTTAATGCAACCACAACAATCCTGGGAGTCCTCTTGTACAGGTTTCCCTCTATACCAGTCAAACAACAACAAAACAAAAGGTAGTTTTCCTCAGAAAACGAGTGAAATTTTCCTCTTGCTTCCTCAAGGATGATTAA
The DNA here is from genome assembly GCA_036173005.1 of Crenichthys baileyi. NCBI lineage: Eukaryota > Metazoa > Chordata > Actinopteri > Cyprinodontiformes > Goodeidae > Crenichthys > Crenichthys baileyi. Next base: position 130,414 of record JAHHUM010001569.1, read on the forward strand.
ATCCAACAGCTGGCTCATGATTTACTAACAACCAGCATCTGATTTGCTTGATCTCAAAGCATTTCCAACAAATTGGGAGCTTCAACATGCAGGCAACCCCAGTAAAGCTGCTTTACCTTTAAAAACAAACACAGCTGAACATGTAAATCACAGCTTTACTTACTGGTGTTCCTGATCAGGAAGATGAAAAATTCTCAATCTTTAGCCTATCTTTAACCGTAGCCTGGTGGGAATGGTATCGATCTGTTAGTCTAAGCAGCAAAGATTTCTCAGCTAGACAACCTTCCAGTCTGTTTGAGTCATGCTAGCTTACCTGGTGAAATGTCCTGGAAGAGTGATTTCCATATCGTGTACTGTAACGGCCCCATGTACTTGGAAGTTGGGAAGTCCTCATATGTCAGATTGGTCTCATGTATCTTCCCTTTAACCCTGAAAAACAGATCAATAACAGTCTGAACTGATGTCTTCATTCGTAACTCAATATCGACTCTTTATATGCAGCTCTGACTTTCAATGCTTGATGAAATTCTTTTTATTTATGCATTTTTAAATTTTCCATCAGCTGGTGAGCGGCATCATTAATCACGAGCTGCATGGATGAAACTGGCAGAATGGGTGTGGTGTAGGGCTTTGCTCCAAACCTTTACAGGTCTAGATATAAACCTCCATGTGAAGGACAGTAAGCACATGCAGACACATTTCTATTCACGCGTAACACAACGTAGTCTGAGAAATGGCTCATAAATAATTAATAACACCACTCACTCAGGCTTCTCCCAGGCCAAAACCTGCATCTTAAGCTGCAGCCATCCTGCTCTGCATTAACCATCCTGCTAGAGCTGCTGTTGTCTTATAGAGAGAGAGAATTAAAAACACTCTAATCTTTAAAAAAGGAACCACAACACCAGCAATAGTCTCACAGAGTAACTCCTAAACTGGTTATAATAAGCAGATCTGGAGAATTAAAGCCAATTTTATCAGAGCATTAAAACAACATGGGTTAAGGACATCAGAACAGTTTGTTTAAACAGCACTACTGTAATCAGAGAGTAATAAATTCCCTAACCTCAGTGTAACTATGCTAAAACTAGGTGCTCCTATGATATTTCAATTTCAAAGTTCCACACATTTCCAAAGCAGGCTGGTAAAGGCCTTTTTTCACTTGTAGACAAACTTACATCAGTTTGAAATGTATAATACTTAGAAAAACTGGAATGGACTAAGCTGGACTGAATCCAGATCCCTGAAAATCACACTTTGAGACCAATAATGCATTTATTTCTCTAAACTAAGAAAATAAAAGACATACAAATGTTTTGATTGAGTTCTAAACCAAAGCCAGATTAAGAACTTTGGGTCTGGTTTTAAAACACAGAAATAACAATGATCTAAAGAAAAAATAAACGAAAACCCTCTTTTTTTATTTTAAAATAAGTGTGTAACTCAAAATCTTTTACATAATGAAATAAAACAAAGTCTGGAAGTTCTAACTTTTTTTCCACACTTATAGACTGCGTAGGAACCCTTATAAAAGTTCTGGGTTCCTGTAACGACCCATTTCTTATATGTGGAAAGATGTTTCCCCAACCAGACATGAATAACTGAGGTCCCAACATTTTTATTTTTCTGTGACATGAAGGGCCTAGCAAAGCCCACACACCATTTATGCTCTCAGCTGGGAGCTTCAGTTAATCACAGGAGCTCGGTTGGATCTCAAACAGAACCACATGAAGCGGATATGCAGTCAAATATACCATCATTTTCCATCTCAGCAATGCAGATGGAAGCGCTGCACAGTAGCTGCTTATCTTATGCTTTCCTAACCATGATCTATCTCTAGGATCCTGAACTAAATGATTTGGATGAAAACTCAGCTTTGCATACATCACAACAATACAAATGTTTGAGGAATCTCAGGTAGATACGACGGATTGACTGGTGCAACTTATTTTTCAATGTTAATTCAGAGCTGGAAAACACTTTAATCTAAATACATACTTTCCTGAATTTTTGCAGACTCTGTAGGAACTCTGCTAAAACAAAGCCATGCCCACAGCATCAGAGCTGATTTGCCAGATCCAGTTTACTGTAAAAAAATATACTGTTCTTTTAAGTTAAATAATTGTTTGGGTTCCTCTTTTAATCCAACATATTTGCACATTAACAGCTTCTCTGACAGAGGTGTCGTTTCAGCCACATAATTCAAACTTGTTCCTCCCTTTAATTCATTTCATGGTTTGTATTTTCAATACCATTGTATACTGGTAATTAGTTAATATGTTTTTGTATAAAGAAAAAAGTTACCACAGGTTTACACATCAACACATTTTAGCAATATTCTAGAATAAATGCAGAAGAGCCATTTATTAACCTCTTGACTATTCTTGCTACATAAAAAGAGCTGAACTGCAAAGTTAAACCTGCTTGACTACAAAGAGTTCCTAAAATTGCCCCATCTAGTTTTAATTAATCATGCTCAATCCTACAAGTCTGATATTATTACATTTTTATGACAACATGTATTAAGTTTAAAGAAACTTTGCCTTTTCGTGTCATTTTTTGCTCTTACAATTTTTTTTTGCTTTTTTCTGCCTTGAGACGTTAAACTGTTCAAATAATCCTCATCATCCACCTCCTGATTAGACATTACAGCTGATTTAATTCAGTCCCAAAGCTCCATCTGTTCAAGGATTAGCTGGTGCTCAAATCTCAACTTTCTCCAACCGGTCAGCAGGTTTTGCACAACGCTGTCCCCACATTTAACATGTTTCATTTCAGCAAATTCAATACCAAATATTCTCTGAAATCCAAATCCTTCTTTAGAGTACACCTATTCACGACCACATCTGAGAGCAAGCAGGTCACACACACACACACACACCTCTCGGACGTGATGGCCACGCCCTCCAGGAAGTCGTGGCGGCCTGTCTCGTTGAGGCGCTCCTGCAGGATCTGGATGCCCTCCTTGACGTCGCGCAGCTGCTGGCTGTAGCACTGGATCTTGTGCTCAATGTCGGACAGCTTGCGGGCCGTGTCCATCTCCAGCTCTTCCAGCGTGCTCTTCTGGCGCTCTCTAAGGAAGCGGTGAAGCCGCTCGAACGCATCCCCGATGGTTGCACGAAGACTCTTGGCTGAGGACTGAAAAGAAGCAAAAGATTCCCTGGTCAGAAAAACTCAAACCATGCAAGGTGGAGCATGGATAAATGCAGTTCAAAATGCTTGAATGCAAACTTCATGACTGTGGTTAGTGAATGTGTTGAGAGTTTAGGTCACAATGGCTGAACTCTAATTACACAAGAATCAATAAATCAAGGGTTTGCACAGCACTCTAAACTGTGCAATTATTACATAAACAGTAATTCATTTTATCAGCATGTAGATTTATTGAGTTTAAGAGGCTTTTGGGAGCAACATTTGTACACCAACATCTAACCTGAAAATAAGAAGTATTTCAGACTACTGGACAACAGCAGGGAAAGAGTACAGCCAGAAACAACTTTAAAAAAGGCTACCTGGGTGGGAGGACCAGTGGGCAGATAGAGGAGCTAAATCCGTTAAAGATTCAGCGGTTTAAAGTAAAACTGAAGAATCCAAACAGGTGAACAGGACAAATTATAGCTGAAGATATGCATCACAGCATTCGCACTGAGAATTAACAAGACAGAACAAAAGGCCTGTTGAAAAACTGTTGAAACTTGTGTTTTATACATGCAGGCACATCTCAATAAATTAGAATAGAATAACACTCGTATATTATATAGATTGCATTACTGTAGGGGATCTTAAACCAAATTCCACCTCTACTTTTACCAAAACAAACAGCTGTAAACTTCATTTTAGTTTCTCACACCAACCAAAATTTGATCCTCTCAAACTGCAGACTTGTTCCTCTCAGACAGGTAATCTCTCACTTCCTACGGGAGCTCGTTATAACAGCAATCCCCAGCTAGCTAAAGATTCGCTACCTAGTTGGGAGTTTAAGTGATGGTGTAGAGTTGGCTGCGGTGGAGCAGCTATCAGTCACACTGACATGTTTGTTGTTTGGCCCAGCAGGCCGTGATGGCACCGAGTGGGTGTCTGCAGCCTTCAGAGATGTCAGGCTGGACATTTTTCACGGCTGCATGTCATCAAGTGAACCCCTGCTGAGGACATAGACAATCTGAGATCCCTTACAGCGCATAAGAGACAAAACTTTTTAAATTAAGAAGGAACCATTTGCAGCTAAAACCCTCAACATGACAGCGTATATAAGATTTGCATCGCTTCTGGCCCGAAAATGACACCGAACATGAAATGGCATCACCTCACCTCCGACCGAACAAAATGAAGAGTAAAACCTGGGAGTCATTTCATTGCCAGCCACCTAAATGCATCAAAGATCAATGCCGTCAGAGTGTGGCTCACTTCCAGGAACAGCACTCACTGGAAATGGATGTAAATCTAATGAGATCAGTTAATTTCCAATGAGCTAAAAGACCTATATCAGGCAGTTGGAGAAAATCGATAAAACGGACAAGTCCTGCAAGACTGTGCCAGGGCAGAGGGTGGAGAAGAAGGCGAGCGATGCCAAAACGTCATGCAGAGAGAGGCTTCAACAATTAGGGAAATAAAAACTCCTTTTTGGAAATCAGAAATAAGACCGACAGTTACATCTCCAGGAAATCCAACCTTTGGTCTGTTGTAGAGAGTGCATAAGTGTGTGTGTGTGTGAGCAAATGTTTATGGCTCACTTATTAACACAAACTCCCCAGATTAAAAAGCTACTCAAACCAGGATATGTTGGAAATCACCTGACAACCCAGAAGTTTGGAAGTGAGATAATCAGTAACCAAACACACCACACCTACTTAAAAAATGTTCATTTTCCTACATAATAGCAAATTTCTAGCTGAGATGGCCTCTTCAGTTCCAACATGTGTGCATCCGTCCATAAGGCCAGATCTATAACACAAGGTCTGGGTGAGCGAGTTAGGTGTGGAGAAACCTGACGAGTCTGCAGAATCAGTCCTGACCTCAACTTTATCAAAGACATTCAGGATAAATTAGAATTGAGACTGCTTTTTTCATCCAACATCACTGTCTGACCTTACAAACGGCTCCTGGAAGAATGACCACACATTCCCATCAACAATCCTAAACCTTGTGGACAGCCTTTAAAAAAAGAAGCAAAGCTTATTTAGCTCCAAAGGGTGGGAAACTGCCTGTATTAAAGAACTTTGGCAATAAAACTCTCTGAATTGTCTTTTCTAAAGTTTAAAGGAACTATTCCTAATCCTGCACAAATTCGAAGCATGAGTGAGAAGAACAGTTTAGTTTGAGGTGTAAGACCGTTTTTCGCCATGAAAAACCCTCCTCTCCTTCCTGGTCTCCTCCCAGTCGACATGCACGAGACTAAACACGCGCCTCAAGCTCGTGCACGGTCCTCCGGAGGAAATATGGCTTCATCGAGGGACTTCTCTTCATTTTCTTTTCCTCTTCTCTTCATCCGTTTTTCTCCGTTTACGCTGTTTAGCTGTGTATGCGGTGACAGGCAGTGGAGGTATCGCTACCTTCCCTTGTGCTTCGGCAGCCGTGCTGTTCTGTTTACATGCCCTGTCGAGCACGCGCTACAGGAGCTGCTGCTTGGCAAAGGCTCCGCCCCTCGCTGTGCCGGACGCACAGCTACCAGACACACAGCTACGGGACCAAAAAATTAAATATTCAAAGCAATGCAACAAGGTCAATCTGATCAGTCACTGAATAAAATACCTTCCTTCTGCGAGTGGTGGACATCAAAACCAATTAAATTTTTTAATGAACAAAACCTAAATCCCTGACAATTAAAAAAACATTTTATAATCTTATAAAATAGATTCTAACAGAATAGCTGCAGAATATATTTTGAATGTTTTGCTGTCGCAGGATTATTGTGCACAATAATTGCACAAGAAACACTTGGAAAGCAATGAATGTTATCTAATCTTATAAATGCAATCCATATGTGCTCGGTATACCTGCAATGTGTTTTATGTGTGTTTAACGGCTGAAGCATCCCAATATTCTGGTAAAGTCATTAAGAAACTGTATTGCCATGACACTTTTTATTGCCTTTCAGGAGCTGCAGCTGTTTTTTTTTTTTTTAGTAAACCTACGATGCTGGGACAGAAATACTGCATTTAATTTCTTCCATTATCTGGACAGACTGCTCACCATCTAGGGCCTATGTTTGCAAATAATCCTAAAGCAGAAAGGTAAACAGTCTAGACTTAACTATGTGTGCATTTATCGACATGCTGTTGTCGCCGTGTTCAACAACTCTCTCACATATTGCATGTTTTCCTGTTATTATGCAGCCATATAACAGAGTTAGAACAACGCAAGTACAAAAAACTGAACTAATGTAGCCTGACTTCATGCAAAAAAGATTTTTTTTGTCAAATTGTAAACTTAATCTAAAAGTCTACCGAGTTTGGATTTATTCTGCTGTGCAAAGTTATGTCCTCTTGCAGAGGCATCGATTGTCCTGGTCTGAACCGGCAGCTAGAAATAGACTTGGCAGTGTCCTCTGATGGAGGCAACAGAGCAGGGAGCCTCCCTTTGTCACCAACACTGAACCTGTTATTAATGTGTAAGAGAGTTTGGAGCCTCCATATCTGATGAGAAGTAAACGTGATTATCAGAAAAAGACGCCTTTTTTATTTCAGTCTGTCAAAAGTGTTGCAACCTTGTTGAAAACTAAAGGGTGCACTTCAGTGTTGCAGTCCAATCAATGCCTATTGATGCCAGAGCCACGACCGCTGCAGTCATCTGACTCAGGAATAAATTACTCAAAACTCACTGCACTCAATCACCAGATAGCTTTTTAACTAAATTAGCCATTTTTGGCACCAACCAAACTAAAACCTCCCACTTTATTTGGTCTGTAATCAAACAGCCTATAACAAAAATCAGATAACAGTTTGAAGTAGAGATATACTGATTGGTTTTGTGGCAAATTTCCAGTCTAAGATTCCCAAAAAGCTGCCAACATTTCCAAACCCAGCATGCTTCATGACAGAGAGAGGGTGAAAGCTCAAAAAATAGAAACAGAACACCTTTTACTGTACTCTGATTAGCCTTACGCCATCTGATTAAACAGTCCAACTCTCTTGCAGCCTGAATGACCGGCAGACAAGTCTCACCGTGTTGCTGGAAATAGTTTCTTTTTAAATACACTCCTAAAACTCATGTTTCCTAAGACTTCATTTTAAAACACCTCATGGATACAGAAAACTTTGAGCTTTATTTACCCAGTAACATCACCCAAACCGAAGATTGTTGTTTTTGGTGCGTCCTGGTAGCTATTGGTATGATGCAGTCAGGTTTTTGAGTTTCGAATTTGTCCAGTCACCGACTGGTTTCTCTGTGTGCTCTGGTTAGGGGGGATAGGTGCTTTGATGTATGAACTTAGATGATCTTCAATTTTTGTTTGATTCAGCAATACCACCTCTCTCAAGGACCTTTCAAGGTCAATGTTTTTTATATTCACCTGTGGAATTACTCATGTATCATCGGCCTTAGAAAGAAAACTGGAAAAAGCAGGTCAGACCTCACAGAAAAGTAAACATCGATAGTGGCAACTAAAGCCTGATCAGTCAATCTCTAAATAGCGCAAACATTTTTCCTTAAAAAAAAAAAAGAAGCATTTACCAATTATTTACCAATTACTAAATCACCATCAGATTTTGGTCCTCATAAAGACAATAAATAGGTTATTTACAGATGCAGCTTCTCTGGAGCTTTAGGTAACAGCAGAGTAATTTGGAGCTGCTGAGTTTGAACATTACAGAGAAAGTGACAGGAGACAAAGTATCTCTGGGGAAGTTTAAGCTACAGGCCAGTATGAAATATTGTACCGGTATTTTTTTTGTTTTGTTTTTTTTAAAAGGGTAACGGTTACATTACCTTGGTCTCTGTGAGTTGTCTCTGCAGGAGCTGCAGGGCCTCGCTGTGTCCCTTCTCGCTGTCCTGCAGGGAAGCCAGCTGCTCCTTCATCTCTCTCTGCAGCACAAACAAGGCAAAAATCAGCCGCCGATAGCCGAGCAGAACTCTGTCAGAGCAACAGATCTAAACTTTGTTACCAAATACATCTAAACGTCTTTCCTGTCAATTTTAAAAACATCCAACTTTCACTTTGCGCCTCTGGTATATAGAAACATTTCAGCTACTTTGAAATAAAAGTAGGAAGACATCTCCTCCCACCTCCAAATCCTTCTGTATTAAGGTGAAATTAAATTACTTGTGTAACAGCTCTGTTTGATCGGATATGAGGCTGCAAAGATTTAATCCTCAGCTCCAAAACAAACAAGCCAGATTGAGAGCGAGATATGAAAGAGAATATGAAATCTCTGGAGATTTCGAGCTGTGTCACAGAAAACTGGGTCTCATCCCAAGTCAGACACCAGCAGGCAAAAGCTTCACCGAACACCACCTCCATGTGTGCCAGAGGCAGGAGGCAGGTGCAGAGATTAAAGCTAGTAACAGAGAGACTAAACCACACCATGTTTATGGACTGGGGCATGCATGCACTGTCATCCATAAACAATTGCTACAAAACAGATTCTGCTAATAAAGAAAAATGAAGGGAGCCTCAAAAATCACAAAATACTCCATTTGGCAGACAAACATTCATAAGAGCTGCTTTATAATTAAATATATTGAGCAGAATTATAGAGAAAATATCGATCAGGTCCTAAATTGTTAATACGATGAATAGAAGTATAGTGAAACCCCTACTGGGAAAGATCAAACAAATGAAGAAATTAACAAAACAGACTGTTTAAAAAACTGCAGTGTATGAAATTTGTTTCACCACATGTTTGGGTTTTATGAAATAAGTCCAAGGCTTTTAGTATGACAAAGCTTTTATAATTAGTAGGCAGAAGAAAAATCAACAAACCAGCGGTAGAAACATTCAAAAAGAAAAAATAGCTTCGATGTTTGATCCAAACAACTGCACATTCATTAGAAACTGACCTCTGTTGATCTTTTCAGTTGATTTTGTTCAGTCACACAAACGCACACATCTGTATGTTGATTGGTCCCTTGCCCATAGGCCAATTGGCACATGCCAATGTGGCAGTGGTGGAAGCTAGAATTGAACCTCAAACTTTGAGGCTTAATGGGAAGAGTAGTCATCGTGCAGTCAGAGTCATACTATATGTGGTAAGGTATGAGCAGCATGTCCATCATGCAGCCTGACTGCAGGGTGGCTACCCGAGCCTGCAGCTATGAAACCATCAGAATCTCATACTGGCCCATGCCTGTTTGACATTAATTTAAGGGTTAATGAAGCATTTTTAATGTTAATTTGCAAAAACAGGAAGATATATTTTTTTCCCATACTGTTCTGATTTGTTCTGATAAGTTTAAAATGGGAGTTCGTTTGGTTCTGCGTGGGCACTGGGTGTAATTGGACGGCCTGGGGCAGAAGACCAGGATTGCTTTGCGTCATTCTTGCAATAACCTCCACTGGTCCTGCCTTACAAAGCTAGGGACAACAATGAGGGGCACAGGGTGAAATAAGATTAGACCCACGAGTCACTTCTTCTGAACAGAAGCACAAAAACAAAAAGATAAAAGATCGACTACAGAGTATCAAGTGTACCACTCAACTATTGCAATAGACTGAAATAAATGGAAGAGGTCTTTGATGGAAGAATTTATATTCAGCATGGACTCTTCAAGGATAATAAAAAAATTTGGTTCAATCAAAATGAGATACTAAAAGATTTCCGACTGTATTTGCTGCAAAATTTTAAAAAGGTGCAAACATGTGTGTGGAAGCGAAGCCAGGTTCCTCTCAAAGACAGAAACGAAACAAATGATTGTTTGTGCGGAAAGGAGGGAGCGTGACTCTCCATGTTAATGGTAGGAGTGCAGCAGGCTCAGTGGGCTCTCCGCCTCATCGCTGCGCCTTTGTCTGCAGCAGGCCATCGGCTGTCCCACAATGAGCTGGAGCGACTGTCAGAGAAAACGTGCTCCTCCACTCCTGATGGCTGACTGGCTGACTAACTGTGTGACTGACTGACTGGGTCAAGGAAGGGCAACTTCAACCAGCACTGAGGTCACACAGATCTATCAACAAGAACCCATCAGCAGAATGCTTTTTACCCGCTTCCTAGTTTTAGATACATAGTTTGAACATTTCTCCCTACTATGCTCTTGCTAACGAAGAGCACTTAAAAATTAACTTAAATGGAAAGATTTAAGTGGGTAAGAATCCACCTTGGTAGTACCATTATCCTCTTTAAGATCCTAAACCTTCTCTATAACATGCACCTGCATAATCCAGTAATCTTCCTTGAAGCTAATGCACCCTTCATATGGATAATTTACCGGAATTACATTTCTAGCAATGAAAAAAGCCGAAGCTTTAGTCAGCATACACCGAAAAAAGTCCTGAAAATGCACAAAAGGATGGGATGTATGGCCTTGATAAGTGCTGATAAGGAAACAATTAGTATATATGACAATATAAAACCTAAAAACACAGGTAGGTAAAATGCAGTTATAAGCACTGGAAACAGAGTGTTTGTGTGTGTGTGTGTGTGTTTTGTGTGGCGACGCCTCACCCTCCTGTCCATCCAATCTGATCAACACGAGTCTGACATGACATTTCCCCAGGACTTCAAGCTGCAGGAAATGGGGCTCACGTCTGAAGGATTATAAATCTAAAACTCATTTCATCCTGCTGTCATTTCCTTCTTCCTCTCAGCCTCCTGTCATGTCAACTGCTCTTAGGTGGATATGCATACAAAACATGACGAAAACAGCGTTTTTTTCCCAGGTTCCTTAATAAAACGGCACAAGGCTTAGGAACCACACACTGTCTTTACAGCCCTGACTTTTATTATATCCACCAGCTTTACTGCCAGACTCCACTAAATAAAACTACATGTGCCACAGCCTGCATCATTAAAAGCAAACAGGAAAAATGAAACCTTGAACAGAGAGCAACTTAATCCTCTAATGTGGGACCTTTCATACGGCTCATTGGTAGATAACCAGAGCAATATCCAGCAGAGGTCACAGTAACTGTCCAAGGACAATTTGACAACATGAGGATGTATTTCTGTTGCAGATTCAGAGGTAAATGGGTAAAGATGGGGTTCCAGAAACTGCTCATCTACTGGGATCCTCGCGCAAACCATCATGGGTTTACAGAGAACGGTTTCAAAAAGAGAAAATATCTGATGTGTGCAGTTTTACAGACAATAATGCCTTTTCGAAGTCAAAAGACAATAGGTACAACTAAAGGACACAACATCTAAATTTTACCTGTGACATTTAGATGGTAGGATCTGAACTTGGCATAAACAATCACACGGATCCATTCTGCCTTGTATCAACAGGTCAGGTTTCTGCTGGTTGTGTGATGAAGTGCAGTACACACTTTCCTGGTACACTTTGGGCCCCTTTTTACCAACTGAGCATTTAAACCTTGCTCAATTGGTAAAAAGGGGCCTAAAGTTAAGAGATCTGCACCTGTGTGATATCATCGTGTCCATATGGATCACAATGTGTGAGGAATGTTTCAGACTTCTTTGTTTAATCAATGCCACAGAGAATTAAGGCAGTTCAAAGGCAAAAAGTGGTCCAACTTGAAACTACCAAGGTGTACCTAATAAAATGGACAGTGGGTGTCTGTGGCCATTCAAGATAGATTCTGGATTTCACAAAAAGTAACAGTTTGGTTGTAAAAAGAGTACAAACAGAACAAAACACAAGTTTTAACTGATCTGTGGTGCAGACTATTTAGTTGTAGGAAGAATAAGAAATCAGTAAGATATTAAATAAAATCCCAACAATTGTGTCATTAAAGAGTAAACTCCATACAACATCAGAACAGGAAAATGAAATTTGGCAAAAGTAAAACATCAGTAAAACGGGTTCAAGAAGAAGAAAGACAAAAAAAAAAAAAAACATTTACTACATATACAGATTCAATCTTCAACACATAGCGGCCACTTTGCTTATCTCAATAGCCAGCTGTCTTGATGATGACCTGATGAAAAGTGACAAGCTCGCGTGTGTTCCTGTCTGCACAGTTCGAGGACCTTTCACATCGGTCAACGCCACACTAAGTGAAGCCTGAGGACAGTGACAGAGACAGCAGTCAACACACCAACAACAAATCTCGACAGGTAAATAGCAACTACTCAAGAGCCTTGCTTTTTAAAGTCAATTTTGTCTTTCATATATCAGCAAAAGGAAGAATAAAATACTGACCGATAACATCTGAGAATACTACACACTGCTTGTGTCATCCTGTTTATAAATGGGGCTAAATTAAAGAATTTATCTTCAACTATGTGTAAAATTAGTGTACGAATCCAAAGATATGACATCTGTATTTAAAAAGTTTCATCTACCTAGCGTAGTTTTGATCAACCTGTTCAAATATCCACGCATTTGGTTTGCTTGTTTTGGTTCTGTTTGCTTTCGCCTTGTGCAAGTACTCTAGTGACGGGTCAAATTGCAGCAGTCGGATCAGATGAAAGCTGAAGTAGGCATAGGAATAAGGGAGTTGCCAGAAACAGCATCCTTCTGGTCTGCTGTGTGCAATCATTTTAGATTTTAATCGACGTATGATGATGGTGGTATGTAACGGGTGCATTATCTACGTTATTGGCAAAACATATAAAGAGATATTAGCCCAGACTATCCAAAAACAAAGTTAAGGTAGATAAGAAGTATTATGCTCCACAGCTTTTTTGGCCCTTGTTCTCGCTACTGGAGTGACGCCCTTCTCCCCAGTTTGGAGAATGAGTTACAGACGAGTTTAAACGTCCAAATTGCACCAAAATTTGGCTGCGCTGGTTTCTGGAAAAGGATTTTGCAAGGAATTTTTTAAGGCTGCAGTTAGAGTACGTAGTCAAAGAAAAGCCCTGACCTAATTTATACGACCGAAGGAGTAACAGGAAGCTGACGTGCAAGCAGTGGTTAGGCTAATTTGGCCAATAAACCTAAAAAACATGATTGAACCCTTCCATCTGAACTTCCTTGCAGCATCCATAGGAAAAAGATAGAAAAAGATAGAAAAAGAGCCAAAAAGCAGGGCAACAAAAAAATAATGCAGTGCCAAGCTCCAAGCTCTTGTGTTTCTGGTGTATATGAATAGGTTCAAGCTGTGCTTTACATTCCCGAGCGCTGCTTCTTCTAGCATCAGCAGAGCCTGCAGTTTCTCCGGGGGGACCATTGTGTCCGCGCAGCCTGAGCTCAGCCATCACAGCAGGCCGGGGACAGCTGAGCTGACTAAGCAGGCCGGGCTCAGAGGAAAGGTACACTATTCCTCTTTAAATGTCTGTCCCCACAAAAACACATGCAGACAGGTAGCAGGGCTGATTGTACAGGGCTGAAGACTGCTAGAACCTGAGTTAAAGGACGCCAAGTGGAGATATTTAGGAAAAATGCAATGAATACAAAAGTAAGTCTAGCTACATGTGTGCTTTCTGAAAGGCATTTCATGGTTTTGCTGTATGATAAACTGCAGATTTTAAAAAAGTAATTTGTGCTAGTGTGAGGGCTATGAAGATGAGGATTGTAAAAACCCGACATGAATGTAACAAGACAAGACTAACAGCCTCACCAAACATAAAACAAAAGAAGTCAGGGAGTGTCACCGTAAGAACAAATACCTACTTCAAAAGACCCTTAAGGTCCCCAAAGTTTACACAAATCTTCTGGTACAAGAAGCAACTTTATTAAAAGTGGTATCTCAGGCCTATAATGAAATTCTTAGGTTACATTTAATACCTTTAACACCATTACAATATCTTTTAATACCAACACAATTTTGAGCTGCAACTGTAGTGGTAACTTTTCGAGCCTTAGTTAGGTGTAACTATAAAGTAAAGGATTACTTTCATTTTCTTACTTAACTTTCGTAGTAAGTGTAGTAATGCTTACATTTAAATCAAGTACCTACTATTAAAGTTACAGGATACATAGTTACTTCTTTGCCTGGTATTGGTTCAGCGGGAGTTAAACCTTCTTGATATGGCAAGAAAGACCTGCAGTTTCGGGATGTTAAGAAGCTCCCCTTTGTCTTTGCCACATGCAGAGGATTTTGCGATATCTGAATCAGTAAACATGTTCTGCAAGAGCGCTCCTCTCCCCTCATTCCAGTTGTTTGAGTGGGGTTTAGTTGCTGTTTCCAGGCACCACAACGCTGAAGTGGGGCATAGAGTTGAATGTCTTCTCACAGTGCTGGTAGGCTTGCTCACAGACATTGGTCATTTCTCACTTTGTTGTCTGGATTCTTGATAGGCGACTACCTGACTATATGGGAACTGACGGCATTCACATCTGTGCAGGTGATATGTATTGCCATTTTACAGACATGGCAATAAACCTCTTGACTTACCAATTACTGGTGTTAGCTAGTCTTTGAATCTGGCGTCCTCTAACCAGATGTTCGAATAATTTCCCCATGACGCTTCGGCAGCAATCGGCCGTAAGTTAAGTTAGAGCATATAAAGTCTATGGTTAGAGCATAGACTGAGGCATAAATAGTTTTACCGCGAACACACGTTGACTTTGTCCCTCAGGTCCTACTAGCACATTAAGTTTATATATTATAGGCTAGATAAATTCACTCAAATTTTAGGAGATAGGGCTGTACTTAACACAAATGGGAAAAAAATTAACACCTCGTCAGGTGACGTTTATTACTTTTTAATGACCCTAATTTTTGCTAATGTGACCAACCAACTTCAACTTTAAGCACTGTGATAGCTCCTCAATTGTAGGCACTTCTTTTTAGCAAAACAAAAACAATACTGAACAATCAAAACAGTATTTTAAATGTCCTCTATAATTTTTCATTAATCGAACTACTGTAGAATCCCTTTACCACGAAAACAAAATAAAGAGTAACTGAAATCCAAAACAAAGATTTACAATATCCTTCATTAAGCCTGAAGCAGTAGTGCTGCAGACTAATAACATTTAGTAAGAGCTTGTCTAAGATAAATCAGACGTTTGGTGAATCCAGGCAAAAATCGAATACAAATAAAATGTGCAGAATTTGTCATAAATACAATATTTCAAGATAGGTTTCATGTTTTGATACACTGCAGAACAATGATCATCTGTAAACTTGACAATATTAAGATGAAAGGTCACACGGTGCTGCATCCGTGAGCAACTTGATTACAGTTTCCGACTGTTTATAAAAAGGGATACTCACACTGGCAGCATGTGACAGGAGTCAGAAAATAGGTCCCTTTATTTCTATTCGAACGACCCACACTAGCGTCTCTGGCCTGTGGTAGACACTGCATGGCATGACACCCAGGTGACTCTTTTCAATTCAAAAGCATCAGTGTTTCTTGTAAAACTATTAACTGGTGAAGTCAATTCATCTGTTCCATCTTGGGCGCTGGAGCACAACATGTTCGAATGAAATCCATTAACCGACACGTAGATGAATGCATCTAAAAACAATGGCGTGCAAAATGGCACGCATTGTTTTACTGAACTATCTGCAGAAAAGAACAACAAAAATTTAACAGTGGGTCATTGGCTTTGAGATAAACACTTTCCACAGTTTTCTAAATAGCAAAGAAATAATGAAATAATTACAGATGCAGCACTTAACCACACCAATCAGCCATAATGGCGTGAGGACTAATAGATGGAGCAAGTAGCACTGCTGAGGAAGAGCCTGAGGGAAAAAAAACACATTTAAATTGTAATTGGCTCCGTCATCATACAGTCCTGTAGGATTGTGGCACCATGGTGAAGAGTATGAGGTGTTCATTCAGCCTTGAAAACTTCCCAGACACCAGCCAGATGAACCTGATGGTTTGTGGAAGCATGACCATTTCACAGAGATCACATCAAACCCAGAAGTGACCAAATGATCTGCTGCTAATGTGCTTTTGTTGGACTCTCTACGACACTTCCAAATGTTTTTGCCTATGTCCTGAATGATCAGACCTCCACTGGAGATGAAAGTGAAAGCTACTCAACAATATTTAGATGACAATAATGTTACAGCAAATTGCCGGAAAACCTAATCAAATAAAAAGGTAGTTAATTAAAACGGTTTGTTTTCCCTAGAGGAAAGTTTAGAGCAGGACGAAATTAAAGAGAGAAGTCTAAGTGAAAAGATCAGGTTACAGATTATAAATCTGATCACTAATGACCCTCTCAACTAGTGCTATATTACCCTTGAGAACATTTTGAAAAAGCTGTGAGTTGAGAGGAGGAGCTAATGTTGGCGGTCTTCTCACGTCCTCTGGATATGGGACACGTCATGTAAATGATAAATGCTCAGAGGCTGCTGCTCCTCTTGCTGAAGGGAATAAGGACACACTGTATGAAAATGTTTTATCCCGACCACGAGCAGCTAAAATAAAAACTGCAAATCAGTCGAGCTATATTTATTATACCTGAACTGCTGACCAAAGTGTACAGAGTGTGCACAACAAGTTGAGGCAGGTATAGGACATTGCAGTGCAGCAAAGCAGGTTGATGTGTGATCTTAGACCAGTCAGTGTTATGTTGGATAATTAACACAGAGAAGAAGTTATTAAATAGGAACAAGAGGACTGTTGGTGCTGGGGTGGAAATCTGAGACGTTTCCTGATAAGAGTGAGCCTGCTGCTTGCCCCCACTCACTGCGCTTCACCTTCAGCCTCAAGCTTTTTACAGCTCACCCTCTGCTGCCTGCTGAGCCGTTTCTACATCGGTATTCAAGAAGTTCCCTAGATGTTTCCTTTTTTTTCTTTACAGCTGAAGTAGAACATATGACAGGTGGACATTTCAATTTGTTACAAGCTCATTATAAATTTTCAGAAATATTCTGAGTGTAGCAACCAGTTTCAGCCCATTTCTGAAGAGCTATGAGTCAACCCTGTCAGAAAAGAAGGGCTAATCTTGGAGAGGGTTATACATCACCTGAACAGGCGACTCACAAAAGCAAAAAGCATCTTCCTCCAAGGAATGGAATACAGTATACAACCCATGGCAAAAATCATGGAATCACCAGTCTCTGAGGATGTTCCTTCAGTTGTTGAATTTTGTAGAAAAAGAGCAGCTCATAGACATGACAAAAAACTAAAGCATTTTAAATTGCAACTTTCTGGCTTTAAGAAATACTAAAAGAAATCAGGAAAATTAATTGTGGTAGCCAGTAACAGTTACATTTTTAGAACAAGCACAGGGAATAAATAATGGAATCACTCAATTTTGAGGAAAGAAATATGGAATCACCCGGACAAATTGTCATACAAAAATAACACCTGCATCCAGATTAAATTGCCTTGTTAGTGTCCAGGTTAAAAAGGAGTGATCAGGAACTTGGAGAAGCTGATGCAACAGGAGCGATGACATGAATCATGGCCCACACTAGATGATCACTTGAAAAAAAGGTAGAGGATTATCAAACTCCTTAAGAGGGTAAATCATTCATGCCCCCCCAGTGTTGCACAAGATTTGGTTGTCACAGTCCGCTGGTCTAAAACCTGGACCCAAGTACAAACAACATGGCGAAGTGGGTAAGGCAAGCATACTGGTAGACATACAAGGAAGCTTAAGCAATAGCCTGAGAAAACAGAAAATGTCCAACAAAACAAATGAGCGACAAACGGGAGGAAACTGGATTCAAAGTTTGTGACCGAACTGTAAGAAACCACTAAAGTAATGGAATTTACATACAGAAAAGCTAAAGAAAGCCATCACATAACCTCTAAACAGAAAAAACAAGTTACAAGCGACTAAGGAAAGGCAATCTGATGGGAGAATGAATGAAAGTAATATTCAGTATGAATCTCGAATCGCATTCGGGCAAGGTGATGAGGCTGAACTTTTAGTTTGGTGACCGTTCACAAGAGATTATGCAGACGACTGTTGAAGAAAAACATGAAATTTCCACAGGTCATGATGATAGGCGGCTGCATGTCAGTAAAAATCACTGGGAGATGTCTGTCATTACATTTTCAATAATGCATAGGTTACATTGACATTTTGGACACTTTTCCTTATCCCATCCATCGAAGGATGTTTAGGGATGCAGGGACATCATTGTCTCAAGATGATAACGCATCTTGCCATAGCAGCAAAAAAATGTGAAAAATCCTTTAAGAAGGACACTTAGGTAATGTCATAGGCCTGGCCAAACTAGTCCGGATCTCAATCCCATTGAAAATTGGCGTGGAAGTTACGAAAATGGTCCATACAAGGCTCCAACCTGCAAAGCTGATCTGGCAACAGCCATCAGAGAAAAGTGGAGTCAGAATTGGTTAAAGAGTCACTGTTTGTCACTCATTAGTCAATGCCTCAGAGATGCCAGCAGTTATAAAGGCCAAGGGTGGTGCCAACAAAGTACTAGCTGATGTGTTGAGAGTATATTTGTTTTTGTTTTCATGAATTCATATTTTTTTCCTCAAAAGGAGATGCTTCCATAATTTATTCCTGTGCTTGCTTCTAGAATGTAAACTGTTACTGGCATACCACAATTATTTTTGTGATTTCCTTTAAAGCTCAGACGTTGCCCCATTTGAAATGCCTTTAGTTTTTTGTCATGTCTGTGATCTGTTTTTTTTTCTACAAAATTCAACAACTGAAGGAACATCCTCAGAGACTGGTGATTCCATGATTTCTGCCAGGGGTTGTAGTACCCAAATGTAATATACAAAGGTTCCCACATCTGTTACACACTCCTGTAGTCTAAATAGCTGCAACAATTATGTGATTTTACTATAAGCCAAGAGCAGCACATAATTTGTATTTTCAAGTAGCTTAAATATTATAATCTAAAACTATACAAACCATATAATTATACAAAAGAACAGCATTGGCAAATTGTTGGTAATATAAAATAAAAATGCAGATTTAGTTTTGTCAGAAGCGAAGGCAAGGCAGGTTTATTTTTAAAGCACCAATTATACACAGGGTAAATCATAATATACAGAAGGTTAAAAGACCAGAGATGAGACACATTAAAAAGAAAGACTTCAAATACACAAAACAATGCATTACATCAGAAATGAAACAAAAAATTGTTAAACAGAGTTAAGCAAATAATGAACTGAGAGAGCAACATTTGACCTTTATGGGTATGCTGCTGAAACATTTTTGAGACCAAAAAGAAATGGCCTGATGT
Organism: Crenichthys baileyi; assembly: GCA_036173005.1. NCBI lineage: Eukaryota > Metazoa > Chordata > Actinopteri > Cyprinodontiformes > Goodeidae > Crenichthys > Crenichthys baileyi. The sequence continues at coordinate 149,546 of JAHHUM010001569.1, forward strand.
CTTTTCTGCACTAAGCTGCGGGGAATTTTAACCCATTCACTCATGAATATTTTGGACAAACTGACTCATTGACTGTAGTGAAACATGAGAGATATGTTGTAATACTCCATAATCTGAGCTAGGCAGAATTATGTTGACGATGAATAAAAATGGGCTGAGAATGGAGCCTTGAGGAACCCCAGATGTGACTTTGCTATCTTGGATTTATAATAACTAAATGACACAAAATAGTTGCAGTCTGTGAAGTAAGAGTTGAACCAATTTAGCACAGTACCAGACAATGCCATCCACTTTTTCAATCAATCGGGATGACCAACTCTGTCTAATGTACCACTAAGATTCAGTAATACCAGGATAGAGGTTTTCTGGTTCATTGCTGTCATTAAAACCTTTAAAATGCAGTCTCAGTGTCTGCCTAAAAAGCAGTAAAATGATTTAGTTTTTAATAAGACATTGAATTTTATTCATAAACTGACATTTTAATAACCTTTGCTAAAAATGTTCAGGTTAGTTACTGGCCTGTAGTTACTCTTGTTAAATAGGCTCAAGGTTCTAGCTGGCATTTCTGGCTCTGCGTTGGATTGGTTCTCCTCTCATCTGTCCAATAGGACATTCTGCATCAGGTCAGACAAGTTTACCTTGGACTCTGCTCCTCTGACCTGTGGGGTCCCACAAAGATCAGTTCTGGGCCCTATAATATTTACATTTTATATCCTTCCATTAGCTGGCATCATTTGGACATTTTCTCATATTTCTTATCACATCTTTGCAGATGACATCCAGCTGTATGTTTCTTTTAAACCTCACCAACTGGATAGGTTGTCCACCCTCATTCAATGTTTGTCTTGGGTCAGCGACTGGCCTGCAGTCAATTATCTGGTCTTAAATACTGATACGACAGTAACCCTGATAATTGCTCCAAGCCATCTTCATGCTAAAATCAAATCATACAGTTGCCTCTTTTTGCCCAGCAAGCAAACACTGTAAGAAACCTAGGAGTTACATTTGACACTTCTTTAGGCTTTGACACACACATCCGATCTATTTCTCACTCTTGTTTCTTTCATTTAAAAAACATCTCTAAAATACATGCCATCGTCCCCCGAGCAGATCTAGAAAACCTTATCCATGCATTCGTCTCATCCCATCTAGACTATTGTAATGCTCCGTTTATAGGTCTGGACAGATCATCCACTTCCTGCCTCCAAAGCATTCAGAACTCAGCAGCCAGACTTCTTACAAAAAACAAGTACATTTTCTCATATCACCCCAGTTTCATACTACTTACACTGGCTCCCAGTTGAGTTTTGTCCTTACCTACAGTGCTATAACTTGCCAGGCTGCTAACTATTTGTGTCAGCTTTTAACTACACACTCTGCTTCTCGAGGCCTTCGGTCACACGGCCAAAATCTCCTGAATGTCCCTTGTACAAAGGCTGAAAACCATGGAGGGACAGGGCTTTTCAGACTGCGGCTCCGAAACTGTGGAACAGATTGGCACTGCAGCTTCGCTTTGCTGACTCTGTACAGATTTTTAAACACCAAGTGAAAACTGCTCTTTTCCACTAGACCTTCATGTTATGATTTGTATTGTGTTTTTTTATGTAGATCTTAATGTGATTTTCTTGTACAGTGCTTTGTGACTTGTGTCTGTGAAAGGCGCTTTATAAAGAACTTTACTTACTCTTATTGAGGCGTCCAGATTAGGCTTCTTTAAAAGAAGTTTAATCTAGAATTAAATGTTTCAGTAGACAGCCTTAAGTTTTCCAGAAGCCCCTTGTTAAAGACAGCGTTTATTAGAAAATAAAACTCAAATGAAACTAAAACTCAGATTTTCAAAATTGTCAAATTCAAAACAAAAATATGTGCCAATTTATCTATAAAACGACTGAATCAAAGTTTTGAAATAATGACAAAAACGCAGTATTTCCCTTTTTAGAAAGATTCAGTGCTTAGGCTACCATTACATAATAAAAACAACTTCCATTATTGATTCACACCTTACGTAAGCTAACAGAAGATCCAAGTCCAAGAGCTTTAGTAGAAAGCCCGAGGGGCGCTCTAAAAATCAATTTCAACATGTCGAACATTAGCAGATCCACCTTAACTAACCCTAACATTGGAAACTGCACATGGGTCACAGCACAGTAGGGGGACCCAGGGTTTCTGAATGGATGCTTGCATGTTCACCTAAACTGGTTGGAGCTGGAAAAAGAGGATTAATTATGAAGAAAAAGGAAGCTGGAAGCCGACCGCATGCTTAAGCTTCTCAATATTAATGCGACACCATTAAAGCACAAATGGATTTCACATTGTGTGTTAGTAAGCCACATGTGCTTCCTATCAATGACAAATTAAAGTTTAAAGCCTTAAAGGAAACAATCATGACTGTTTTCATGCGTGTGTTAACCTCAACATGCTACAGTCCAGAAAACAGGGTTTAAGTGAGTATTTAATGTGTAATGAATTTAATGTAGTATTTTAGAGCCTGGAGAGTAAAGATCTTATGGTTGACAAATCATTTCAGGTAATCTACATAACCACTTTAGTGGTTTGGCAAAGAATGAAGCACTTTGAGCCCATGTTTATTATGGATGAATGGTAAGAGAACCTTTTGCTGCTTAAAAAGGTAGAGACCTGTGAAAAACTATACAGATTTCTTTTTGCTTTCTTGTCTGACTAAAATTTTTTGCAGATATGTTGATATCAGACAAAAAGAACCAGAGTAAATGCAAAAAAGCCGTTTTCAAAGGATATGTGTGTGTGTATGAGAACGAGAGAGAGAGAATTACTTTTCACTAAGGTTTTTTTTTTTACCTAAAAAAATATAAAATCATCATTTGAAAACTGCTTTTGGTATACTTTTTCCACAGAGCTGTATATGATCAAGGACAATAACTTTCCTTTGGCGCCCAGTTTCTTGGCAGGAACAAATTTAGAATAAGCTGTCCCTGTTCTGGTCTACATTTGCATCATTCTGCAGAGATTTTTCTCATGAAGTGAAAGTCAAACAACCGTAACTCAGAGACAGAGGAGAATCCTTCACTTTCCGCAAAATGTGGACTCTTTCTTTTCTTCCATTTTCTCAAGGGATTGGCTGGTTGAGAGGCAAGGCTTTCTTTTCTGGAAACGTAATCCACCGCAGGTAAGGTTTCCAGCATAAATTACTGTGGTGATAGATTCATGAAAGACGTAACAAGCACTGAGATACTGAAAATCCTTCACTGAACTCCAACTTAACAAGCAATACCACTAAGTTTGTTTTCCCATACTATAACTAACAAGACAAATTACAAATTATAGCCATATAAACACCCATTTTCTATACCTGCTTCTTCCATACTGGGTCGCGGGGGAGCTGGTGCCTATCTCCAGCAGGGGTACACCCTGGACAGGTTGCCAGTCCATTGCAGGGCAATATACAGAACAAACAACCATGCACACCTAAGGGCAGTTTAGAAAGACCAATTAACCTAACAGTCATGTTTTTGGACTGTGGGAGGAAGCCGGAGTACCCGGAGAGAACCCATGCAGGATGGATGGAGAACATGCAAACTCCATGTAGAAAGACCCCCAACATGGAATTAAACAAAGGACCTTCTTGCTGCAAGGTAACAGTGCTACCAACTGCGCCACCATACAGCCCACCATATAAACATTAATAATAAAATATAAAATTAATACTGCTGATATGTTAAGAAGGTTGGGAAAAGCCAAGCCGCTCAACATTCATACTGGTGTTTATATTTTCATCAGCTAACCCAGTTAGAGTCTTAAAAGCAGCTCTAGGTCGATTCACCTCTTTAATAACTCATACGTATCAGCATTTCATCCCTTCTTTCATTTCACACCTGGAAAAAAATATATTTTTTTCGTACCAATGTACTTAAACTACGGTGCATCAGTCTAGTTTTCTTTACAGTTAGGAATTTTTAATAATCATGGCGATAAATAGGCCTAAAATAAAATCCAAGGCATTTTTGAATTAAGGCATATTTTCTAATAACATGAATAACAATGATCATCATCCTTGAAAAACTATTCCCATTTTTATTAGTTCTGTTCCATATTTGGCCTGCTCTATGCTTATAAAATATAAAACATTATGACCTCTGACCTTATTCACCTCTTGCTGGTACAGTTAACCCAAACATTATTGAGATCAGATTTAGATTTAAAGTAATAATTTAATTCAACCAACGTGTTTCTTCTGACTGGAAGTAATAACATTTTGGAGTCCCGACTTGAATCTGGTAGAGGGAGCTAAGGATTAGGGTTATGGCAAGGAGGTCTTCCAACCTCAAATACTTGGAGCTCACTACCAAAGATAAATCGTCACATTACCAGTGGAAACCTGAAAAAGCAGTTCAGCAATAACAGAAATGGTTTGATTGCTGTAATGTAAAACATTTTTAGGGTATAAATAATTATAATCAAAGTTTTTAAATAAAATGCAAATAAAACAGCTATGTTTTTATCTGGTACTCCTTTTACATTGTTTTATTGTCTTTTGAGAGACAATAAAACTTGGAATCTGTGTGATTCGATTGAAATGACTTTGTAAAGCACACTGAGGGGACGCGTTAATTGGCGCTATATAAATAAACTGAATTGAATTGAACTGAGATGCCAGTCTCAAAACAAACTTGTTGGTTTAAAGAAATATTTATTGGAGTCATATCACTACATTTCCTGCTAGATGATGAGTAAAATATAGAAAATTACTTGAAATCATCAATCATTAAAGAGGAAAAAGTTGATAGCTTCTGAGTTTTCAAGGTGAGAATATGTATGATATCAGGGTTTCTGCCACCTGAAGTAAATTAAAGACTCTCGACCTTAAGAAAATTATGAAGGAAATTTAAATCCTAAACAAATAAAAAAGCAAAAAAAAAAAAAAAAAAAAAACAATCTTTGAATTTGCCTCATAATGGTAAATGGTAACTTGGTTGAATTAGGCTGTGGTATGTGACCCGAGTGCTTTTACACCTATAGATTACTTAACTTTCATCTTTTCCTCACAGCTGAACACAGACTCTGAATGCGTAACAAACCCTTGATGGCATTTTTTTTTCCTGCTACACAGTTGAACATCATAAAAGTCAGATGGCTCATTCTGAGCTGCAAATAAAAGACAGAAACAAGATTTAATCTGACAATCAACAAACTCACAGATTTAAGCGCAAGTAAATGTATCTTAAGACTATAACAGGTAAAAATGTACAGATTTAGAGTGTCCAACATTAATGATTACATTTAAATGGGTTTGGTTTGTTCAGACCCTGCAGAAACTCTGAGTTCCTCCAACAGTTAAAAGATGCCAAGTTTAGATCAACAGATGGCCCTAATAACGCCCAAAGAAACAATGACAACCTTGAACACAGACAACTGGGAGGCTCATCGTTTTTGCAACGATCTATTATCCTGGATGCGGGCCAATCGCAACTCATGAACAACCGATCCCTTTTGCTGCTGCAGAGTGACGTCAGACTTTTGTCACTATCAGTGAAGACATCTTCATCATTAACCCCTTTTAATTGCAACCAACTTCACTGCTTTCACCATTAGGAAACGGCTTCTCAGGATTAGTCAAGACTCTTCATACTGTTAATGTGTTAATGTAAAGCCATGTAACGTGTGTCGGAGGGAAAAAAATCCCCTTGTGTAAAAGCATGATGTCATTCAGAGCCCATACAGCACACATAACTTGTTAATTTGCCTTTATTTCATCTTAGCAGCACGGTCGCAGTTGGAAACCGTTGTGTTGTATCTGGTGTGTTGCTCACTGCAGGCCACGGCTCGTCACCAGCTTCATCTGACCAAATAAAGGGTGTTTCTATTTCACTCAGTCCTCTGACTTCACATAAATATTTACAAAGTACGCCTCTTGTGTCACATCCCTCTGTGACACAGACTGAGCCAGTTCTGCTGTATGCATTTTAATTGTAGTTTCCAGTCAGATCTGCAGGTTAGCAAATCCCAGATGATTTCCAATAACACATATATGTTCTTCTTGTTCTAGATGTAGTCCCAGCAAACAGTAATTAGCAGTTTCAGCTCTTCAGGCGCAAAGTAAAAAGGCTTCATATAAACCTTCATGAGCAGATTTTTATCAAACTCAACCATATTTTATAGCATTTATTGCTTATAAAAAGTCATGACCTTGAAAATAATTTACCTCTGTTTTTTGGATAACTGTCTGCCAATGCATATAGCCAGAGCCTCAAACAAAAAATAAAGCTAACCTCATTATCCAATAGCTTACTTCAAAGCAGCTGTTACATTAAGTGCTGCTGTACAGCACATTAGAGAATATTGCATTTACTGATTTTTGTTGATGCTCTCATGGAGCAAACAGTGGAAAAATAGACTGCAAACATCATTCAGTCCTGATTTACTTTATTTTACTTATGATTTATTCTGTACTCTGTTTTATTGTATGGTAAAATTGTGACTTTGGTCAACTTTTGTTGTTTTTAAATGCGCTATATCAATAAATCTGACAATGATAGATTACAATTCTTATAACTTTATCCCCCCTGTAACGATAAAGATGTTACAACAACTGTCCATAAATATCGAGTTTATATTTAATCTAACCAGCACCGACAAGGAAAGTGAAATAGTTATGCAGCCTTTTGAAGTTTGTGCTCATCTGTCTCTCTATAGTTAGACATCAATCTTAAACATAGTGAGAAAACATTTAGAAGTGGGAAAAACCACTGCATTGTCACCCAAATCAAATCTCACCTTCTATTCTGCGCTTCAACCAAGTCATAGGATGTACTGGTTTTATTTGAAAAATAAAAGCCTTTTTGTTGTTGGTTAACAAAAATTACCAAACAAGGTGCCATTTCAGTAAAACAAGTTCAATTTCTACTTTTGTAAAACTAACTAGATGCTAAGTTTTTCTCACTAGCACAGCAGGAGATGCCAATCTCAAAAAAGTAAGATGTAAGGAAAAAAAGGTTTCAGAAATAAATTTTGTTTAGCTTTTAAAAAAATACAAAGCAAGTTAACTTCTAACTTTTATAAACACTCATCTGAGTTTAGGTATAGCTCAGTTTTATATGAAAAAGGTGATATAATTCCATGTAACTTACTAAAACTGTCATACCAAAAAAGTAAATCCTGGATTACAAATTGGCAGTGATGCCTTTTTAAAGCCACTATTCAACACAGAACACGAATCATACGAATCACCAAGAACTGCTACAAATTTAGAATTCGTGAGAATTCTTGGCATTTTGCAAATGTTCTGGTCCAATCTGTGACACGGTAAGATTCAGTTACAATCCAGGTCTGATAAATAAAAGATAAACAGTAATTTTTGGTTTGATTCGCATAAATATCGTCAAGAATTGAATACGATTTACAAGACTATAAGGAACACTGCACGAACGCTACGAATCAGTTAACAATGGGTTTGAAAGCATCCAAGGATCCGTTACGATTCAATTTGTTACTATTCTTGACAGTTCGTGGGATTTTCCATCAAGATTTAATTAAAAGTGATGGGGTACTAGCAGTAGTGAAGTGATTAGTTTTTACATTTTATTAGCAAAAACAAGAACTTTGTTTCTGGACATAAAATGTTAAGAAACAAAATTTAAAAATGTTTATTTTACTGCGTTTTATTTTTTCTTTCACAGTTTTTTATTATTTTGGTATTTTAAATTTGTTTTATTAGTTTTGTTTATTCATCATTTTCTTTGCATTATTTTCCATCCAACATAACCAGAACTACAGCAAAATATTAACTGTATTTGGTCTAAATTAAAATGTGTACTGAAATGGATGCTGTATATTTTTCCATTAGGATTTGAATTATCATGTCACAGGCTCCGTTATACTTTTTGTGCCCATCAACATGTCCAAGATTGTTTTAGGCTTTTAACAGGTGAAAGTCTCCAGGATTCATAACTTTCTCCCAGTGACCCATTAGGTCAGAGACATGCATCTGACTGATTGGGAACTTAATACGAGGACTCCTATCAGCAGCTACTCTAATTAAATCAACTTCAGCAAATCACGAACACTGAATTACAAGAGATTACAGCCCGTCCCGTCCAGCCTAGCACAGACCTCCTGAGAACAATGGCCCATAATCTGTCTTAATTCCCCAGCTAATCAACCCAGGGCTCACAGTCTCCTGAGGGAGGGAGCATCAGCTCACATCCACCCCAACATAAAAAACAAAAAAAACAAACAAACTACAGAGGTTACGTTTCAACCTCACCTGGCTTACATGAAGAGCATGGATCACCATTTAATTAAATAAAATCCACAAAACATTACAGGACAGCACTTCTTTCATTCCCAAACATCACCAGTAGATCTCAGGCCTTAGCAATTACTGCCAATAAACAATGTAAAACCTGACATTATACAGCAATGTAGTCCACTGAGTTACAATGACTCATCAGGACAAATGCTGCAGCAAAGTAAGCTGTTTAATGCCTTAACAGTGTGATAGGTCAAAGGCTTTATTAGGCTGTGTGAGAGGAAGCAGGGGAAAGTCAGGTGACTTAAAATGACAGGACTTACACCTTGTGCATGACATTTTTTTTTTTTTACAAAACATTCAACCTTAAGACAACAGCACCCTAGTCAGGCATAGAGATTCACAATAAACTGAACATCAATATCAGGGTTTGCAAAAATCCGTTTTGTGAAGGACTGCATGGATGCAGTATTTGGTATGCTGCTACATTTGCAATGGATTTACACATTGCAGCATGCTAATAATACCGTTTAGTGATGCAACTATCAAAGAACATGCAGCTCATTTTTAGTCTCTTTCTTTCTTTGGTCCTGAGAGGGAAATAAAACAGAATTTATCAGAATCAAGACGGTGTATGGAAATCGGAATCATCCAGATGCAGCCTGGTCAGTGCATTTCTAATTTATTTGGACATTTGGATAGATTATCCCTACTTTTGATACCCAACGTTATATAAATGATCATATCTAAAATGCTTAAGCTCAAGGAGAGGGATAGACACGTTGTGACATTAAAAAAAGAAAGACAATGAGTTTTTCCAAACATCTTATTGCAACGTCAAACAAAACTATCACATTTTCTAATAGTCTAGTAGGTTTGTGGGATACAAAAAACAACATAGTTCGAGAAAAAGCTTTTATGGGTCAAAAACACGGACTCTGGTATTAACATTTTCTTTGAGAGAAACCACCAGCCTCAGACACACCAGTCCTGCCACAGCTGTCCAACCTCCCCAGTTTGCTTTTAGGCACCTACTAACACTGTAAGCCTTGTAACAGTTCAAACCAATAGCTAAAGATCATTCTCTCCTTTAATTTTGCAGTAAATATTATTAAGGCATTATGAAAAACACAATCTTTACCCAATTTGCAGAATGCCACCCTGCCATCCAAAGATCTTGACTGTACTATGTAAGATGGCCGAAACACCGTTTTTCAAAAACGCATTTCTTTGTGACATTTTATACGTTTTTCTTGGACATCATGGTTTAACAGATGGGTCCAAAACACCCCCGGAGATGCTCAGTTGGGTTAGAATCAGGTGACTGTGTATTTCTAAACAAATGTAGGGATTTGTGTTTTTCTGTAGCTTTCACTTCCATCTTTCCCAGCCTGCATTTAAATTTTCATTTGACATGAAACACTAGACGGGTTGCAATATCCATTCCTCTTCACAGAATGAGCACATGAATATTTCTAACACACAACAGATATGCAGACATCTGACGCCCTTAAGTGAAGCGCGAGCCACGTAATCATAAGACCAAGTGCTCCATGTGACGGATGTGGCATCAGCTCAGTCCTTCCTCCTATGGCTGCAGCTGTTTATCTGTTAATCTTTCAACAGAGTGCTCTGAAGTAAACATGCCGTCTGGTTCTCTATTCATCAAGCATCATCAGTAACAGGTCCAGTACAAGCTGCAGCTTCTTCCTGGAAGGGAATATTATGCCATGAGTCTTCTAATGAAACGTGACTGATCTGACTTTCCCAATGGCTTCGTGTTGTGCATGAAAGAAGTCTCTCTGACATGCCGCGCTGATAAACTGCCAAGCTGAAAAAAACCATTTGTTTTGGGTTTTGGTTGGGGATTAAGAGGGTGGGAATTGAGGACTGGCTGCTTTAAAAATAACACGTATGTATCCATAGACTTTTAAAAAGTGGCTATTTCACAGCAAGTGACAGAGAGCAAAGGATCTGCCAAAAGCAAGAGGAGCAGAATCACAGACAGCCACGGGGGAAATGGCAACTATGGGTGCCCTTGAAATTGCCTGACTCATTACTGCAGCAGCAGCAGCACTGCCGTGCGTGGTGATGGCAGGCACAGAGAGAGCTGACGGTCAGATGCTGAAAAGCCGGAGAGTGAAAGAGAGCGTGGCTCTTCCCCAGCCACCAGAACACTTCAGAGGCTGCAAGGCTCAGTCTCCATTTTCAAATCATCAACAAAAGAGGCGAGAGAGGCTAATATGAAAAAAATGCTTTAGCATTTTGAACATAAACCTCCTGCTTGTTGTCTGATAAAAATAAAACTAGTTATATGACTGGCACCGATGGAGAATGGAACATTGACTGACATGTTTGCTGTAGTATGGGCTAAAAATCAGCACTACTGCACAGTTTCTATGTTTTCCCTAACCACCTATAGTATGGTCTAAAAGTCAAATCCACAAATATGCATGGATAACAGCAAGCTGCAGCCCATTTCCCCTGTTATCTGCTCCTTCACTGATGTTAGGTAGAGCGGAAACATATCCCGAGGGGGAGCCAACAGCAGGAAGAGCTCGTCCAGCCCTGCAACATGGAGGATGCACACAGCTCACTGGCAGTCCCCCGTCATTCCAGTTAAAGCTCAGTGGATGCTGTGGCTTCCATTATATCCTCTGCAGGATCTCACCGTCGACTTCAGGCCACAGCTGTTTGGTAAAAAAAGTGATTGCCTAGTCCAAACCCAGTTACCATTCACAGTTATCTGGCCAGTTTCCATGTTACAATTATAAAAAAACAAACAAAAAAAAAACCCTACAGTTAGGAGTAGTTTCATGTGGTAATACGGTTATCCGCAAATACAGGGACTTCCTCCTCTGTGCTCCAAGCACAAAACTGTATTTGGTTTAGGTAAATGAAGAAACGTCTGATGCAACAGACCTCATAGAGCTAATAAACCCTTGGATCTATTTTTAACAAACATTCTTTAGGTGTTACACGGCATTTCTGTAAGGTTAAAACCTTGCTTGAGACATTATCTAATTAATAAAAAACTGCCTTGTTCCACGATGTGATTATATTAAAAATTCATTATTATTTATTCCGTTCTGGGTGAACTTTAAGTTAAAAATCTAGTAGAGGCCTTTTTAACACGTCCTAAAATTAAAAGCAGTACATAGACATAATGTTTAACAATTCTAACGATGCCGCATCTTAGAATTTGTAATTTGAAGAACATTTCATGATGTAAAATATGGACAATAAAATCCATAATCGCTTCATTCTACAATTTTATGGTACTAATAAATAAAAAAGGGTTATGTAGGGTTTGTGATGTATACACTGAGAAAAAACTAATTTTCATGAAGTTCCTTAAAATTCCCCAAATTTACATAAAGAAGAGAAAAAAAAACTAAAAGACAACTCTGTGTTATAGAAGGTTATTATTTTAGGAAGACTTAAAGATATCAACAAAAAGATGCAGGACATGCCAAGGATGAATGTGCAGAAGCAGAGCTGACTGGTTATAGTAGAGAGCCTTTGTGATCCACAAATATGACCATTATGGTTATGGTGGAAATCCAACACTCTCTTTCCCTTTGCGTGTGCTCCGACACAACGCTGCATTGGGTCTTGATAAATGCAGAAAAGCTTATAATGCACTGTGTCACAGGGCCAATTTTTACCCTTTTGTCCATTTTTAAAAACAGACAAATTATTTCATATCATTTCATGTGATAAATCAATTATGGCACGTAAAAATCTAATTTGCTTCAACGATTCTTCTAATTTGTATTTTTATTCATTTATTGTCTTCATTGCTTGGTTCCATGATGTGAAGCCAACAATCTGTAATTTGTAAAATTACACACAGTAAAAAGACAAACAATTCTAGTAGTATGCAACATAAGGTTATCATTTGAAATTGATTTAATAGTAGCAAAAAACGGAGTCTACCCCACCCTAGTTAAAAGTGCACTTTTGTTTTTGGGACTCTACATTCAAATAATATTCCGTGCAATCCCACATGATTGCCAGATTAGATCCTATTCCAATCAGAATGCATTAGCTCCAAGTGAAATCTCTGTGCCCTGATCCAAGCAGCAGACTCGCAGACAAATCCTCTTCGATCCTACTGTAATATCCTTCATGTGCAAGCAAGCAATTATGTGCTGGGGGCCTGTTTGCCAGGTGTGTACACATCACCGTGCAACAATAGGGGGTTACATGAGAACGTGGGTTAAAGCTTCGGACATGTAGGCACTTACGTGGTGGAAAAGAACGCAAATCAGCAGGATGTAAAGCTCTCAACATGACGAGGCTTACGGCCTGAGGTCAACGTAGTGACATGGTAGGTTTAGGGGATTACATCCTGAGACACACACACTCCCTAAAAGCACGTGTTGTTTGTCAGCTCGTCAACACAGAGTAGTGGCAGAGGAGGCCTGACGTAACAGATGGGTGACATAACTGAAGCCTTATGATAATCAGTATTTTACCAATTTTAATAAAGAAGAAGGTTCTCACTAACAATGTATATCTATTTGGCATGCACATATATATTAGTATTGTAGATATATTGTATTGTCCCGCCGAGGCTGCTGCCGTATTCCGATCTACCGTAGTAACAATAGTTACACTCTGAACGTGATGAATGATAAAACTAAAGTGTTAAAAATGGAGGCGCTAAAAATCAAGGTAGTGAATGAAACCAGGCAACATTAAATTTGATAACCTTAATATTTATATCGATATTTACCATGTTATCATTTTAATGACTTCCAAATTCACAGATTTTAACTTTCACAGAGGCGAAATTAATCACATGTTGATTTTTAACGGCACTCAACTTTACCATGTTCAGTATTTCACACCTTCAATTCATTTCAAGTTCATTTTTGTTACTTTGACCCTTCATAATGTCTATCTATTTGGCATGAGAGATATATTGTAACAAATCCTGCAAAAATAATAGGTAAAAGTTCATTCAGATTGTTCATCTCGCCAGCCTATTAATGGTTTGTTTACTCAGGATGTGGAAATTAAACTTGCAGCTGTTAAAATGATTCAAACAAATCAGTGATCTGTTGTCTGAAGGACACTTGTTCATGCAAAAATGAAAACAAGTACATCAATTTTTTTTTAGCTTTTATTTAACTAGGTTAATCCTATCGAGATAATATCTCCTTTACAAGAGACACCCTGCCAAGAAGTAGGGCTAAAACAATTATTTGGATTAATCGATTGTTGAAACAATCATCAACAAATTTAGTAATCGAATAATTGTTAACTGGAGTATAGAGACTCTAAAACATGCCATTTGCTCAAAGAACAACCCTTTCAGAGCAGTAATTAAACCAAAACTGTACAAAAATATATACATTTTCTATTTAAAATGAAAAACTTTTTGTCTGTAAGTTTGCTCTATCCAGAACTCAAGTGGCAGTTTTAGCGTCGCCTGGTTCAAATTCTGTAAAAGATTTCCAATTAAGCAACTTTTGCTATCCAATTATTAAACAGATTAGCCCTACTCTGTACTGCTGCTAAGTCAACCAGAAAAGGCTGAGATTTCCACATGTTGATGTTAGAACTTTTATTTCAGCTGCAGAGGCATCCTTTGGTACAAATGTTTAAAAGTACACTTAAGGAATGCTGTCATTGCATTTTAGGCATTAAAATGTTTATTTTCTTATTTAAAAAAATAATTTTTTATTCGCATTTTTTCATGCATTTCTATTACTCATAAAATAAGCTGTAGTTAAATAAATAAAAAAAATCGCAAAAAAGTTCCAATTTGTTTATCTGATTACTTGATTAATCATATTACTAAAATATTACTACTTACTAAAATAATCGTTAGCTGCAGCCCTACCAAAAAGGCAGCAGCAGAGTTACAATTCTAAAAACAATAAAGAAATGCAATTTAAATACAAAACACTGGTCATACAACCAGATTTGTTGCCTAGTTTATAAACACACCCCAGAACATCCATTGATGGGACATTGTGTCATCCATCTTATGTTGTTAAAAAAAGAAAAGACAGGTAAGTTGGGGTGAAGCCTAAAATTGTTTTGTAAACAAATAAATACCAATGACTGAGGTAACACACAGGGACATCCTCTTACCTGTAGCATAAAATGTACAGTGATAAGTACGGAGGCCAGCGTTAGTAATGGATCTCATTGATTCATAGTGATACACACTATCGAGCATCCAGAGACAATAAACAGGAGGATTCATTTAGATCATTATAGTCAATTATAGGAAAATAAAGTTGTTTCCACTAATTTCTGTTTTAAAGGAAAAGAAAACCAAGACTTGTTTCTGCAATAAAATTCTAAATAAGGGTCCCAGTTTTGTTAAATTATACTAAATATGTTCCTTATAAGACTACGGATGGTCATTTAAAAATCCTAGATATTTTAAAGTATATACAAACTCACTTTGTTGACCGCTTTTTGTTAAAAGTTTTTTTTTAAAGTGCTCATCTTGCAGACCTTGAAGTGGTGAAAAACATACATTTTGTTTTATCAGCATTTAGGACAAGCTGCAAATTACAAAGTTGTTCTTGTATTCTATAAAAGGCAGATTGTAGCTATTGGGAGGCCTCAGCTGGAGTAGTTGCTGTGCAGAATAGGACGGTGTCATCTGCAAAGAAATGAAAAGCTGAATTTGGAATATACTGTGAGAATATTTCTGTAAATGGTGATTAATAATGGGCCAAGTACAGAACCTTGAAGAACACCTTTTTTAACTTGTAAAAAATTCAGAGGGAGAACCTGAGAAGTTTAGGTTCTGCTGGTTTCCAAAACCACCAACCGCTCGCTGAGAAAACCCAATATATGAAAAACATGATTAAAATATTATCAACAGTTTAAATGCCTTCAAAAAGAGAAACACTGATTGCTGTCGAGAGTTTAAATTACAACATTGATGACCTTCGTTGCAGTTGTAACAGTACTGCGATTTCTGCAACAACTTAATTGAAATGGTGACAAAAAAAAGAACTCATGGTGATATGAGAAATTCTTTTACCTGTTCACTGACCAGTGATTTAAGTAGATTTACCAGAATAGAGAGTTTAGGCAGTGTTCTGCATCTGTATAATGAGCCTGCTTCGAGAAAGACATCTATTCTAAGAGTTTCATCATAGTTTGCTTTCTGTTTTTCACCTTTTAGAATAACAGACAATAACATTTCCCTGTTAGCTATACAATAAGCAATAACTTACACCACACCACCTTTACACAGCTGATTCAACATGATATTTACACAGGATGAGTTAAGAGCTGTTTACATATCTTATAATGCAGACTAGTTGTTTAACATTTCTTCATAACAAACGACAAAACTAAATTTAATGTTTCTTTATTAGGGATAAGTATGCTTTTCTTCCTTTGATCAGATGAGATTTTAGTTTGTTGGTAGCAACAAGTTATAGGTTTGCCTTTATTTTTGAACACTTCAAAATTAACATAGTGAATGGGATTTTAAACTGAAACAGCCTCAACACAGCAGCTCTTATTTTAACCATCTAAGACTTTATTTTTCATATGTTCTTCCAGGGAATTACTTTCAATCTGGAAAAAAACACGACTAGCTGAAATATTATAGGTACTCTGATGGAAATAAAATGCAACACCTAGGTCTACTTTGATTTGTTTCTTGTTGATTTGTTTCTTGTTGTAAACGGCTGAGTAGGGATGCGTGCTCAGGGCTGCCAGATTCCCTGTATGACATTTTCCAACTCTGTTCTGAAGGCTTAGTTTAATGTTTGACTCAGCAAGCAGCTATAGCTTGTTGTGCTCTTTGTAGAATGATTATTACTGTAAAGACTGCAATTTAAACCAAAAATGTATTTTGTGCACCACAGTATTTTTGTCAATGAAGCCACACGTCCCCCCTGAGCTCTCTAGCCCCCTGTGGATGGGAAGGTGAATTACTGATCCAGTAATTTTCCCATTAATAGGTGATACCAGTATCAAGGTCTACCAGGATTTTAAAAAGTTCTGGTTTAAGGCTGCAAGAAATTTTCCATCATATAGTTCCCCTGGTTTCAAGTACTTTTAATTAGATGAAAGAGCCTGAGTGACTTAGGTTTTTTCCAGCTGGATGGAGCATAGAGTAACAGTGCCGTCACTCCCCCAGCGGTTACTGTGCGCTGCCTGTCAGCTGGCTGAAAAGAGGGCTCCTACATGTTTCCCTTGCTAACAAGAGAAAGAAAATATTTGTGGCACAAAAAAACAAAAAACAAACTGCTGGCAGGAGTGCTTCGCATCAAAATGACTATACCAGCTAACTCACACATTAAATTTAAAATAAATACATTTCATAGAGTATGAAAACTGTAAATCAATATGCTGCATTGCTGTAGCAGCAGTTGGAACAACAAGCTTTTCTGTTCTTAAAAACAATCACATTTTTAGTGCAAATACTGATACTGTATTGTGTCATTATGCTGTGAGATACTCAAACTCGTGCCTGTTTTTAAGCTCCCATTTTTGTTTAGGTCATCTTTAAAAAGGAAGGGCTGAGGTATAAAAGTGAGTGCTTTACGCTCGACACCCCGTATCCATATTTGAAGAAAAGAATTAGCTCTTGAGTTGTCTTGCTGTCTGAGAGTTGACAAAGACAGCCAATCAGGCTAGCCTACGCCACTCCCTTATACAAGCACTGAAGAAGCCTTTGCCAGTTTTAAAACTGTTTGTTTTTGCAGTATACCAAACATCCTGCCTCACAAACGGTGACAGAGAACAAATGGCTTGTGGGAGCTGTGACCAACACCGTCCAATGACGCTTCACTTGGTATAAGCGGCTGTGTAACTTCCAATCAGTGCTTAACTAAAGGACTATTTTACAGCTTTTAGGGACTCTAGACAGCAAATGTAAAGTCATAGTTCCAGCTGTAAAAGACTCAGATGTTAAAAATTAACTGGATAAAGCCACGTTGAACAGAGATTTAAATTCTAGCAGTTACATCTACCAGTCTGTTCCTTATATGCAAAACAAGGAGGCACATTAGATCTGTCAAATTAATCCCTCCATCAGTAGCTGCATAATATTCCCAATGCTACTCGGGCTGCTGCCACTAACAGCAGGCAGCAGCAGAAATTGATCGACTATGAATCACCCCTGCAGCAATAGGGGACCATATAAACTGGTGGCAGAAAACACATAATAGGTAATGAAGGGAGATGATGAACAACACTTAATGGATACACTACTGGAAAAATGAACAGTAAAATTGTTTTGGTGCGACCTGGGTGTGTTCTTTCTTTGGTTCATTCTCCCCAGGACAAAACAACGACTACCCTGAAATAATATGAGAAGTTAACAACATATGGGTTTTTTTCAGAAACCATCTTAAATATTCAAAGATGAGCCACATCCCCCAAACAAAAGCAAATTCAGAAAACATAGGGAGGAGAGGAAGACAGCCAAACTAGTCTCGAATACCAAACAGTTCAACAAAAAGGGGCAAGGTTCTGGCTCTCTACCTATCAAATCCCATTTTGCTAATCAGTGAACTTTCCCACACTGCAGAAACTCTTAAGGTTTATTCCATAACAGGCCACCAAGCTGCCTTGGCATGTGACCCTCTGGCCACATTATTGCTGCAAAGAGATCTGATTGCTGTTGCTCTTTAACACATACTCATCATATTGTTTTGGCATTTAGCTAAGCACTGTTAAGCCTCATGTTAAGTGAAGTTTGAGCCTGCAGGGAGAGCTCACACACATCAGTTTCTATTTGACACAAAGCTCCTGCCTGTTTACTGGAAACAGAAAATAAAGAAACGTGGAAGAAAACAACACACCCACTATGAGCTGCCTCCGTCACGTTTGTGTGTCGAGTAAGAATTGGATGTTGCATAACAAAACGTCCAAAAAGGCGAGTGTATGCCAAGCTTATCAAGGGTCAGGGCTGTTTCTGATGGGCCTGCGTGTTCGTACTCTCTTTCAGCTTTGTGGATCTGGGTAAGCATCCAAGGCCCTTGCCAGAATACAAAACGCCAAATCACCACCTTGAAAAGAAGTCCAAGCAGCGGGAGGAGCTGATGTCCAAGAATAGAGCAGCATCTTGTGCTGGACCTAATTACTTCTGTTCAAGGATTTAAGTTTCGACCTTTCTAAAGCCTGCCTTACAGAGCCTGATAAGAAACTAAAGATGACAGCACTGACATTCACAGTACTCCCTTATATTCATGCAAAAGGGAACAGCTGTAGCTCTGTTCTACCCACCAAATTTACAATGCTTACAGGTTATGTTTCTGACTTAGATTTTTGTAAGTTGAGTGTCTAAAACCTTTAGTTAACCCTCAAAATGTGCAAATTGATCATAATACAAGTATACATTGTGTTTTTTAAAGTGAATTTGGACTTCACAGATTTTCGTCTGAATAAAAGTTGTATGAATTAATCTGTAAATAAGAAGGAAAGCAAGGGGATGGGGAAAAGGTGCAGATAACTGTATCTCATACAGTGCTGCACAAAAAAGTATTTTCCGGACGTTGGCTGCTTTTTAATCATTTTCACTTCAGAACCCGACCATTTCTGGAAGTTTTGCTAACTTTAATTAGAGTCTGGCTAAATTTAAGCCCCACAAGGTCTACAGAAAGTAGCTTAAGTAACTTATTAACTTTCAGTTCATATTTTTCTTCAAAACTTAAGTGAAATAAAACTGGTAACAGAAGGTGGTGTTCTTTGGCTCTGGCTTGCGAGTCCATTGATTCTCCACATAGGTTATTGAACTTCAACGCTTTCTTATTGTATGCAAAACAGTTTTTATCTATTGATTCCTGCTTTTAAGCAAGAGCTCCAAAAATATTAAGTCTCAGGTACAAAGAGCTGGTAGGCTCTCTTTTATCCAATGTTGTGATTTTATTTTTGTAGCAAACAAGCCAACTTCAGGAGCCAACATTTAGGCTTAGCATGGAAAATCCAGATGTATTAAAGCTGTCCTTTGATTTGAGAAGAATTTGAGATGCGTCAGGTCTTCACTGGATTTTTTTTTTGTATTTCTTAAAATACATTAACTTTTAGATTTCCTCTGCTGTAGGTTGTTTTAGAATCATTTGTACCATTAATTTGCATAAAGTTAGAGAAAAATCAGCCAAAGTCAAAAGAAAAACTTTTAAAAAGTTTGAATTAGCATTGGGAACCACAGATCAAGACCACTTTACAAGATTACAGAACAGTCTGGCTCTGCAGAAGAAACATTAAGTTAAAAAAATCTGCTGGTGATTAGTTGGACGATTTTCAGCTTCGTTGGTTCTGACCGAAGCTTTTCCAATCAGTAAATGCATTACAACATTGCTCTAACTCACTGGTTCTCAGAAACCAGCATCCTTTATGTTTTAGATGTGTCTCTGCTCCAGCACACCTGATTTAAATGATTGCATTCCCTCCACAGCATGTCATCAAGTTCTGCAAAAGGCTGTTAATCACCCATTCATTTAACTAAAGCTGTGCGGCAGCTGGGAAACACCTAAACATAACACATGCAGGACAGTGAGCCCGAAGGACCAGGGTTAAGACACAATGATCTAAATCAATAGCGGTAACAACGCTCTTCTTTGTAGATGGTGTGACTGAGGCAAGAAGACTCAAAAAGTGTAAAGAGTTTAAAAACACAGGAAAAGGAAACTACTTTCTACAGAAATATGTTGACCTTTCATCAAGGGTGCCACTTAAACACAGAGAGACATCAGCAGATAACCGGATCACTGCAATTACTGCAAATTCCTCATACCCCTCTTGGGGGATCCCAGGCCAGCTGGGAAATGTAATGCCCCCTCTGAGCTTGACTGAGCATAATAGACCTCTAAATGACATGACGGCTGTTATTCAGCAATCCTGTTCCCTCATCGGATAGACTTCATAATTCAGTCACACAGTCTGCTCTCTGATTCAGAGCGCCAGAGCAGAACGAACCATGTCGAGGATGTATTTTTAGAGGAGTCAAAGAGGGCTGCATCATGAATAGTCAAAGGCTGCAGCAATCTCTGAGATGCAGTCTGTGCACCGATTAAGTAACAAAACGCCTGCCCTGCAGATTCTGATTTTAACCGATACCGATTTTTTTATAACTGGCAATGTGAGGGGTCATAAGGTCACAACACACCTTCAATGTTCCACTCTTATGTTGTCATCAGTTGTGAACCGCGCACATGCAGACATAACCTGGTGGGCAGGTCTGTCAGTCAGTCCTCTCTCAAGGCAGAGCAAAACGGGACAATTGATGATTTCCAGACTCTTGCAGAGGTGGATAATGTTTGTTTCACATGCAAGTATATGCCGATTACCGATCACCCAAAATTAAGGAAATCTGGGCTGATTGACCAGTGCACCCCTATTAACAATATGTGCTTCTTTTTGTAATCATTAAGATGCATGTGGCATAATTCTGGCTGGATATCTGAGCCTTAACTTCATGTAAATGGGTTGGTTTCTTTCTGCTTTTAGTCTCAATCCACAAGTTTCAGAAGTGGCTGCAGTCAAGGTTTTCCAGAAGCATAAGGAGTTCAAGTAGATCATTCTTTGATCTAGTTAGATGGTTGAACATATTTGGTGTTCCAACAGCAAAGATACGCACAGATAAGAAACACAAATCAAAGTGGGTTTTGGAACGGATAAATCAAGACCCAAGCTAAACCCCATTTAGAATTTGTGGAATATGCTAAAAGCTTGGTCCATCCCCGTAAACTAGTGCTGAAACGATTGATTGAATTAATTGTGATTAATCAATTATTGAAATAATTGTCAACTAATAATCCTTAACTGGTGTATACAGACTAAAACATGCAATTTGCTGAACGAAGAACTAAGAGCAGTAATTAGGTCAAAAATTGTACAAAGTGGCATAGCTTTAGCTGGTTCAAATTCTGTATAAAATCTCCTATTAAACACCTTTTGCTTATCATTAGAAAAAAATAGTCTACACATTAATTGATTAGCAAAATCATTAGTTGCAGCCCTACTGTAAACCAATCAATTTAATAAACTCCACATCTTCTGATTCTGACAAGATGAGTGGTTAAATACCCAGACTGAATTATACCAGAACCTTGAATTCATTGCTAACAACTGAGTTCCAGGTACAACTTGCTATTAGAAATTCAACCAACTAGTACAGCTTAAACATGTGTAAATGGGAGGAAATTCACAATAAATCCAAACTAGTGCATAAAGTCTTATATATATTTTATTTTTTTTTTTTTTTCACTGAAGTTTTTTGTTGGTAGCACTGTTGCCTTGCAGCAGGAAGGTCCTGGGTTCGAATCCTGGCCTGGGGTCTTTCTGCATGGAGTTTGCATGTCCTCCCTGTGCATCCTCCAAAAGTCCACAAATATGACTGTTAGATTAATTGCTTTCTCTCTCTGATGAACACAACGAGCATCCTGACAGCCAGAGAAGTCAGCTACTCTGCTGAGTAACAAAATAAGCATATTCCCAACCTGCCTCTTTTCTTCATATATAAAAATGGGCTGTACGCACATACATACTGCTACTTTATCCTTATTTGAATTCCATTTGATGTTTATACATTTATAGTTAATGTCAGTACGATGTGAGCGCTGGAATCTGAAGTAGGTATGAATGGGTGTGTGCATGGTTGTTTGTCCTGTGTGTCTCTGTGCTGTCCTGTGACGGACGGGCGACCTGTCTAGGGTGTACCCTTCTTGTCACCCCATGACCGCTGGAGATAGGCACCAGTCCCCCGCGACCCTGCAAGGATAAGCGGGTATAGACGATGGATGTTTGTTGCATGATCACTCCATCAGGAAAAAAAGAAAAAAAACTTTCGAAGCCCAAAACTAATAAGATTTACAACCATGATGAGTGTATGTAAACTTCTGACCAGAACGCTACATAGGTAATATTAAGCATGAAAACTGGGAAGCTCTAGAGCGGACAAAGCTGGAATGTGTTTTTATGCATACTGAAGCAACAAAGGAACCAGATTAGGAGCTTTGTTTCAGTTATTGGATGTTGGCTCAGTGGGAAAGGAATTATTCAAACATGGAGGAAAAGGTAAAACACTGAACCATTCTTGTTCACGTGGAAAACTCGAACCAGCATTCAAAGATATGAAACATTTTGAGCTTTTTAGGAGGAGTTTGGGTCCTTGCAGCCACTGATCCTAGATGTGAAAGGTAATGAATTATCAAGGGGCCAATGCATTTCACTCCTTTCACTTCACAAGCACTCTAAATCTGCCAGCACATTCAAATTTCATGTGCTATTCAGTCGAGATCTCTGAACTGAGACTACTGGGGAATGAATGTGGCCGGAAATGTTGGGGAAAAAGAGAGAAGCGCTGACGTGGATCAAAGGTACTCTGGCACTTCTGAACCTTGAACACTTCCTGTTTCAAATATGACAACACACCAGTGGCAATATATTGTGTAATTATATTGTAATCTTCAGATTTGATTTTATCTTTGATTATTTATGTTTATTTGATTAAAATTAAATTTTTCTGCAGAAATATTTTGTATAGGTACCAAAGATTAAAACAGGCAAAACTTAATGATCTGGCATGATCACTAAAAGTGAACTTTAACACTTGCTAATAGAGCAGAGGTGATGCACCGCTCAGGATTAAAACCTGATTATTTCACAGAGGTTACCACTTTAAATCCATACAAATTAACTTTGATGAGATTGTTTACTCTTTACAGCTCCAGAGACTGAAAAACCAAAGTCCATGTTTCACTTCAGTGATTTGATTAATATTTACGGTTTAAATGTATTTTCATGTAAACACAAGAAAACACTGATTTTCAACATGAGCGGATGAGCTTAAACGTTGTGTTTGCAAACAAAAATACCAACTCCTGTTGTATAATCAAAAGTTAACAGGAAATGTGGACTGCGGAGGAGTTTAAACTCGGAGATGACGGAAACTGAAACGCTGGGAACTAAAGTTTCAACTCTAAACAGACCAGGCAGCTCCTGGGGGCTGAAATAGTAAAAGTATCTGAAAACAAAACAAAGTAATCTTTATAATTAAGCTGCCAGAGTGTTTTTTGCTACAACTGACCTGAATCTCCTCGTACGCCTCGTCAATGCTGGTCACCTGGTGCTGCTCGTGCAGGGCTGGCTCGTCACAGAAGAAGCACACCAGGCTTTTGTCTGTCAGGCAGAAGAGCTTGACCTTCTCGTGGTCCTTGCAGGGATAGGAGCTCCTCTGCGCGTTCAGGATGGCGTCGAGCGGAAAAGCCGAATAGCGCTCCACAATGTTGGACAGCTTGAGGCTCGGCGACAGGAGCGGATCGGCGAAGGTCCTCCGGCACTCAGGGCAGTCTCGCGTCCCGTGCGGCTCCTGCCTGCTCCAGTGCTCTGTGATGCACTTCCTGCAGAAATAGTGCTCGCAGCCGAAGCTGACGGGGTCCTGGTAGATGCTGAGGCAGATGGAACAGAGGAGCTCGTCCTTTAGACAGCAGGCCATTTGCAAAGGCAGAGGCTGTGCGGCATCTAAAAGGACAAAGTTCTGAAGAGGAGCGCACTTGGTTTAACCTGTAAGCAGATGGTTCACAGCCATGCGAGTGCAGACTGAGAAGATCTTCAGGAGTGTTCAAAATGAGTGTTTATGACACCGTCTGAGAAAGGAAAAGAGAAAATACAATGCATTAAATCTTTAATCTGAGACCAGATTCATCTTGTTTCAAAAAATATTAAAAAGTAACATTAACTAAATGGAGTTTGATAAGAACTCATTAAATATTAAGTATTTTTATGAGCTTCACAGTGGCTGCTACAGATCTGAGTATACTTGTATTATACAATTATCACAAGAACCATTAAACCAACAGATACTCATAATCTTAACCATTATGATAAAGGACAAAAAATAAAAAGCTTCCTACTTTTAAGAGCCAAGTATCACCTTTTGTTTACAGTCGTCCTTGATATGATGCAGAATATTCCCTGGACTTTTCCATATTTTGTCACATGAAAACCACAAACATCAGTACGTATAGTTGTGACATGATTTATGAATGGATGAAGAGCATGAGTGAACAGTAAACCATTCCACTGTAGCTAAGTATGTATGTTTGAAGTAGTCATCCTGCTGGTAGGGGACCATCCCACTCAGTCTTTTCCAGGGCTTCTTCCAGGATGGTCTTGTAATTAGCTCCATCCATTTCAACATCATCTCAGACAAGAGAAGGACATGTCTGATTTGTTCCCAGGTCTATATGATGTAGTGTTTTCTACCACATTTCTGGAGGATTCAAAAAACACACAGGTCACTCCAATTAACATTTAGGCGATTTATGGAGCCGGTTGGTTGCCCTGCATTTTATTTAAGGCTGTCAGAGTAAAGGGGGCTGAATACAAACACACACTTGACATATTTTAATAAGAAAGAAGTGAATTGTCTCCACTGGCAGGCAACTTATTTATACAATGTATAGCATCTAAGTGTTCAGCGCTGACAAAATAAAACCCGCAGTAAACTTTAACTTTGACAGCTTCGCCCTTACCTGCGTCGACACCTGAAATGGTCGAAGCTTTTGGGGAAATGCTTTTTCACTTTGCCAAACCACTTCCTCGATTTAACAATAGCCTGCCAGGCGACCAACAGGCAAACACCTGCAGCCCTGTCCTCTGTTGCTGTCGACCTCCCTTCCCGGTGTGAAGGAGCTTTCATTTTAAATGCCCCTAATCAAAGAGTTTTCAACAGCCTGGAACACGCTCTTTCACTTTTACCATCAATTAAAAAACGACCCCCGAGTGAGACATATACTGTAAAGTGACACATGCTTTATTTATTTAACTAGCTTGATTCGATACCTAGCTGGATCTGTAAACACAACAGACAAGGCAAAAAAAAGCTTCAACAGGAGGCTGAATTACACAATAAAAGGAGCAGCATTAATTAATTAAACCTGCTTATTAATAATATATAACGTTCCTTAAACAAGGATGGTTCATTCAACTTAATGTGACATTTTCATGGAACAAAAATGAAGAAAAGCGGAGGAAACAAGCTTTAACCTACCGACCTCTCTGCGGCGACATCAGCGGTTTCAATGCGAGTCTCTTTTCAGGAAGAAAACCTACACACAGCGGCAACAGACGATACCAACTGGGTCAAATATAGAGGGGTGTTCAGAGAGGGGGTTAAATATCATGTTTCCATTATGAACACTGTCCATACTGTAACACACAGTAATAAAACAACATAATATTTTTAAATAACCAGAGTCTTTTTAAATCAATCAATATGATTTAGAGTCTGGGGTAGACTGGTTTGAATCTAACTGTTGTCTCCCCATTTCTAAAAATGGAGTGACCCACACATCCTATCTCCTGTTCTCAAGCTGTTACCAGTTTCAATTTATTACAAGAAAAAAGCAAATACTCAAAGAAAAACGTATTTCATTTAATAAATAGTTAGAATTATATTTCAGTTTTGGAGTCGACACAAATAAAGAGATTGTCACGGCCCGGTAATAATGTTTTCATGAATCGAATGAGAGAGACCCGGTCACCGCGCAGTGAAATTTTTCCACACGGGGTTCAGCAGTGTTTACGAGCCCCTCCAAAAAAAGTATATTTTTTGACTTTTTTAAAAGGAAAATTTTGGGGGAAAAACCTAAAAGTATAAAAACTAGTCATTGTTATTCATTCACGTTCTACACCGCTTATTCCATAGTGGATCACGGGGGAGCTGGTGCCCATCTCCAGCAGTCTACGGGCGAGTGGCAGGGTACACCCTGGACAGGTCGCCAGTCCATCGCAGGGCAATAAACAATAAACAGTTTAATTAATTAATAAATTAAAATCATTTATAATCATTTCCTATTCACTATCAACTGCTTTCATGAAACAATTTAATTGTCGGTATGGCTCATTAAATAGACTATAACATTTGATTGGTTAACTTGCACTGCACTGTAATTGCAAAATAAACATATTTCCTACAACAGTTAAATGTGAGGATCATGTATAAATTAACTATTCAAATAACTACACAAATAATTACAGCTACATTTATTTATTTGATGTTTGTATTATGAATTTGATGTAAATGATCAAATCGAATTATATTTAATTATATATTTATTTTTGTGGCACTTTGCAAGACACACTTTTATAGATAAAAATAGTTTCAAAAATATGTTAAGTAAGAACGAAATTATAATGTTATGGTAAAATGTATTTTTATTTGTTATGTGATATTCCCAATATGATATCAAAAATATACACTACTGTTGCTCTAGTATTGCTGGATTTAGGTTTACTGATCTTCAAACATTCTGGAAACATACAGTACAGACCAAAAGTTTGGACACACCTTCTCATTCAAAGAGTTTTCTTTATTTTCATGACTATAAATATTGTAGCTTCACACTGAAGGCATCAAACCTATGAATTAACACATGTGGAATTATATACTGAACAAAAAAGTGTGAAACAACTGAAAATATGTCTTATATTCTAGGTTCTTCAAAGTAGCCACCTTTTGCTTTGATTATTGCTACCCACACTTTTGGCATTCTGTTGATGAGCTTCAAAGGTAGTCACCTGAAATGGTTTTCACTTCACAGGTGTGCCCTTAAAAAGTGGGTTTTTAAAGTTTTAAAATGGGGTTGGGGGACCATCAGTTGTGTTGTGCAGGAGGTGGATACAGTACACAGCTGACAGTCCTACTGAATAGACTGTTAGAATTTTTATTATGGCAGAAAAAAAAAGCTAATAAAGAAAAACGAGTGGCCATCATTACTTTAAGAAATGATGGTCAGTCAGTCCGAACAATTGGGAAAACTTTGAAAGTGTCCCCAAGTGCAGTCGCAAAAACCATCAAGCGCTACAAAGACACTGGCTCACATGAGGACCGCCACAGGAAAGGAAGACCAAGAGTCACCTCTGCTGCGGACGATAAGTTCATCCGAGTCACCAGCCTCAGAAATCGCAGGTTAACAGCAGCTCAGATTAGAGAACAGGTCAATACCACACAGAGTTCTAGCAGCAGACACATCGCTAGAACAACTGTTAAGAGGAAACTGTGTGAATCAGGCCTTCATGGTAAAATAGCTGCTAGGAAACCACTGATGAGGACAGGCAACAAGCAGAAGAGACTTGTTTGGGCTAAAGAACACAAGAATGGACATTAGACCAGTGGAAATCTGTGCTTTGGTCTGATGAGTCCAAGTTTGAGATCTTTGGTTCCAACCATCGTGTCTTTGTGCGGCGCAGAAGAGGTGAACGGATGGACTCTACATGCCTGGTTCCCACCGTGAAGCATGGAGGAGGAGGTGTGATGGTGTGGGGGTGCTTTGCTGGTGACACTTGGGGATTTATTCAAAATTGAAGGCATACTGAACCAGCATGGCTACCACAGCATCTTGCAGCGGCATGCTATTCCATCCGGTTTGTGTTTAGTTGGACCATCATTAATTTTTCAACAGGACAATGACCCCAAACACACCTCCAGGCTGCTCCAGGGCTATTTGACCAAGAAGGAGAGTGATGGGGTGCTGCGCCAGATGACCTGGCCTCCACAGTCACCGGACCTGAACCCAATTGAGATGGTTTGGGGTGAGTTGGACCGCAGAGTGAAGGCAAAAGGGCCAACAAGTGCTAAGCATCTCTGGGAACTCCTTCAAGACTGTTGGAAAACCATTTCAGGTGACTACCTCTTGAAGCTCATCAACAGAATGCCAAGAGTGTGCGTAGCAGTAATCAAAGCAAAAGGTGGCTACTTTGAAGAACCTAGATAGACATATTTTCAGTTGTTTCACACTTTTTTGTTCAGTATATAATTCCACATGTGTTAATTCATAGTTTTGATGCCTTCAGTGTGAAGCTACAATATTTATAGTCATGCAAATAAAGAAAACTCTTTGAATGAGAAGGTGTGTCCAAACTTTTGGTCTGTACTGTACTTTGGTGTGTAAACATTTAATCCAAACGTATTCTTACCATTAAAAATTGTTACATTGTTTGATGTTACAACCACAAACTTTAATGTATTTTATTAGGATTTAATATAATGAACCATCATATAGTGGTGCATAATTTTCAAGTGGCAGAAAAAAAGATAAATGCTTTTCTAAATTTTTTACAAAAATTCTTTAAAGTGTGGTTTACCTGTCAGCACCCGCGAGTCAATAATCTGTAGAACCACTTTTCTTGGATGCTTTGGGGTATGTCTCTACTAGCTTTGCACATGTAGACATTGAAAATGTTTGCCACTTCTATGAATAATTGCCAAAGCTCAATTAGATTTGATAGAGAACATCTTTGAACATCAATTTTTAGGTCTTGCCACAGACTCTTAATTGGATTCACTGCAAATCTGGACTTTTACTGGGCCGTCTTAAGGCTGAAAATGTCTTGATTTAAACCATTCCATTTTAGCTCTGGTAGTATGTTTAAGAATTGTTATTGACCTTCTGGAAAGTGAAGCTCTGCCAAGTCTTTTGCAGCCTTGAACTGGTTTTCTTCCAGGATTTCTCTGTGTTCAACATGATCAATCTTCCCATCTACTCTGACCAGCTTTCCTGTCCCTGCCAAAGAAAAGCTTCCCTGTAGCATGCTCTGCAAGATTTGCAAAGCTTGGGATAATGTTTAATAAGCTAGCAGTGATTTTAGCCTTTTCACAGCTTGCTATAAAGGGTTAGAAACATTTCAAACATTTTTTTCACTCAAACTCTTCAATGCCATTTTATTTTGTGTCCACTGTACAAATAAGACAAAAATGCAAGAAAAATATTAAATAAAACTAGTAGTATACAAAAATATATGTACAGCATACAATATATACACATAAACATAAAGTAAGAGCTAAATAAAAAACAACGCATTGGATTTTGCGGTGCATTTTTTGGTCAAAACCTTTTACAATTACACAATAAATGTCAAAATGTTCAGAAGGCACAGGAGTTTTCATGTGCAATAACTGGGACTCTCCTGGACTGACATAAACGACAGTTTGCCTGCTTCTTGTTGAGGAGAGCTGATGGACTCCTCTTCCTGTCCAAAGGGAAGTTTACACTCTGCTTGGTTGAAGTCTGTCGGCTGAAAAGATGGGGTCCCACATGAACCATTTCCTATATGTAATGTGATGTTGACGTTGACGTGGGGACTGTTCGTTACGGGGCTGACAATCAGCGGGCTGGTAGGCTGAGAGGAGCTCTGTGTGCTGATGCTGGGTAGAGGAGTAATAGGGTCTGCGATGGACTGTAAGGGCATGGGCTCTGACAAGACAGAGGTTCGATTTTCAAGACCTACAGTAGATTGTAGAGGCCTGAGGGACTCATGGCTGCTGAAACCATCTGCCCTGGTTAAAGTTTCACTATCACTGCTGCTCAGACTTTGGTCACTGGTGACTTCCCCTTTCTCTAGCAGACACACTTGCTCTGGTGAGGTAAACGTGAATGAAATCATCTGAGAATCCCCAGAGTTGTCATGACCATTCTGCAGATGAGACACATGAATATCCAGTTTTTTTAGATCAACACAAGCAAGTTTAGACTTCAGACGATTTAAATTAGATTAAAAACATACATAGCAAACAAAAAGTGGCACACATGTAGTTTATTATTTTTTCCCCCTCGATAGCAAACATTTCAGTCTTAACCTGGCATTCTGAATACATTGAGTGGTTTTTGCAGCATTTGATTCTTTATTTACAGTGCCTTCCACATCCTCCCATGATCCCATGATAGTATTGTATAAAAGTCTTTTACAGTACTACAATCTCGAATTGAAAACACAGAGAAAAATCCAATCCAATTGAGTACTTTTACTCAGAGAGGAAAAAAACAGAACATTGCGTTTCTAGAGAACATTAAACTAGTAAATGATGACTTATTTTCCTGGGTTAAAAATATGATGTGACACAGAGTCACATTTGTTTAAGCCACTGGCCACATCAAAGGAGGAACTAAGTTTGTTTAGTGGCTGAGCTGTGCTCTCCTACAGGAAGTTGCAAGAAATGCACCAAGAAGTCTGACTCTTTTTAAAAGGAATATTCCCCATTATCAAGACACATAACGGGTCAGAACAGTTCTAAAGAATTGCCTCCTCCCCAGGGAGAAATTTTTGATTTTATGTTAATAAAATATGGATCTAAAAGCATTGAGTGCATTCATCAATTTCAGTCTATAGTCCAACTTTTCTTTACTTTCTTTTATCATGCCACTGCAATGTACTTTTTTATGTTTTTTTGTCACTGCAATGTCCTTTTTTCATCATGTAAAGCACTTTGAATTGTATTGTTGCTGAATTATGCTATATAGATACATTTGCCTTGCCTGGTCACCACACACAGTGAGGAAAAGGAAAAAACCCAGGGACCTACGCCAGGATCCTGTTTGTAGACTTCAGCTCGGCCTTCAACACCATCATACCAGACATCCTCCACCAGAAGCTCACCCAGCTCAACGTCCCAGCCTCCACCTGTCAGTGGATCAACAGCTTCCTGACGGACCGACAGCAGCAGGTGAGACTGGGGAGCATCTTCTCCCGAACCAGATCAATAAGTACTGTACTGGTGCCCCCCAGGGGTGTGTTCTATCCCCACTCCTCTTCTCCCTGTACACAAATGACTGCACCTCAGCGGACTCGTCCGTGAAACTCCTTAAGTTTGCAGATGACACCACTGTCATTGGACTGATCCAGGACGGTGATGAGTCTGCATACAGACAGGAGGTGGATCGCCTGATACACTGGTGTAGTCAGAACTGCCTGGAACTAAACCCACTCAAGACTGTGGAGATGGTGGTGGACTTTCGGAAAACACCACCCCCATACACCCCCCTCACCATCCTCAACAACACCGTGTCGGCTGTGGATCACTTCAGGTTCTAGGAACCACCATCTCTGAGGACCTGAGATGGTCTTCACACATAGACACTGTTCGAAAGAAGGCCCAGCAGAGACTGTACTTCCTGAGGCAACTCAAGAAGTACAACCTTCCACAGGAGCTGCTGGTCATCTTCTACACTGCCATCATTCAGTCTGTCCTGTCTTCATCCATCTCAGTGTGGTTTGGTTCATCCACAAAACAGGACAGGTCCAGACTGCAACGAATAATCAGGACTGCAGAGAGAATCATCAGGGCTGACCTTCCCTCCATCCAGGACTTATACAGGTCTAGGGTCAGGAAAAGAGCTGCTAAAATCTCTGCAGACCCCACACACCCTGCACATAAAAACTGTTTAGAGTTCTGCCTTCAGGCCGACGCTACAGAGCGCTGTTCACTAAAACCAGCCGCCACAGAGACAGTTTCTTCCCCCAGGCTTTTTTCTGTTGAACATTCAATAGAGTACAAAACAACAGCATACAGATGTTGCAAATGCACCTTTTTATTTATTTATATATGTGTATATTTGTACATTGTAAATATGTATATTCTGTAATACAAAAAAAACAAAAACCAAAGAGCAAAGTGTACCGGAGTCAAATTCCTCTTCTATCATTCCATTGTAAGACGATCAATTTGTTCTCTCTCTTCCAGTCCTCCTACCCTCCCTTCTTCCCCTAATCTCTTATTTATATGCTCCCATGATATATCCTTAAAACCAAAAAGCCTCTCTGCTCCTTTCACGATTATTTTGATTTTCTCTGTCTTGTGCTTAACTTGATCTGTACAATTAATTACATAAGCAATAAACAGCATAATCTTTTCAACTGTCAGCACTGTGTCTGATCTAATCAGCCTTTGCTCTGGTGTTGGACTCAGCTGAACTTTTCCTGGCACATCTTTTGGTTTCTTCACTCTTTTTGCAGCTTCTGCATAACTTCTATTATTAATGACTTCAACTTGTTCAATTTCCACTACTTTTCTCCTTACTTCACATCCTCCATGAGTCACCCTGTGTTGCCCTCCACAGTTCCAACAAGTATCCTTTCCATTTTTACATTCATCATAACCATGCTCCCCTCCATACTTTGGACATCTTTGTTTCCCCTTACATGCTGCTGAGATATGTCCATATCTATGGCATTTATAACATCTTAGAGGAATGTATGGCCCAACAGGAAAACACATACACCCTCCTTTTATTCTTTCAGGAAGAGTAGCTGTTTGAAACTCCTACATCACCGAAAGACTTTCTACTCTTTTTCCTTCAACTGTTCTCATCAGTCTTTTTATTTTACTTACTTCACTTCCATAGAATCATATTGAACTAATTCAACTTAAACTGTCCTTTTATTTGGTTTTGTCCCTAAACTTTAAACCAACTCTTTATTTTCCTCTCCAGGCTGCAGAGTCTGCTGATATAAACATGCATCATGCATTCATGTTTTTCCTGATAAACTGTGTAAAATAATGTGCACTACATGTGGCATCCCTGCTACTTCACACTTTGAGCTTGTTAAATGTTTGAAGCTAAATATTTCTAGGATAAAAGACATCATCTGGCAGATTAGCTCAGATTGCTTCAAAACTCTTCCATGATGAAGTGCATTAGTGAAAACGAAGACTGGTCATAGTTGGAAAGTGTTTTAGCTTTGATCAAATAGCTCAGTCTGTTAGAGGATCTCCTGTAGTCTGTAGGGTCGGTTCTCTGAAGGTTCCTGAGGACCAACAAGCTGACAAGGAAATGGATCCATAAAAAGTTTGACACACAAGAGACACAAGAGTGTCGACCTGTTGGATGGTCTCTACAACATGAGACCAGTTTGAAGCTGAAATGGTTCTGACTGAAGACCCAAATAGTCTCAGACATTAAAGACAGATAAAGGAGTTTTATTGCACTGTATGAAGGCTGCAGACACCAACAAATGGGATGTTCTGTACTGAGACATTTTGACTGCTGGGAATTTATCTCACTTGGTGAGCTTGACTTTGATTCCAATAACTTTAAACCTGTAACTGTGTCAAACTGACCGGATGTTCTCAATCAAAGGTTTTCTCTCTGAATGGAGATAAAGAAATGTTGGCTTTTGTTCTTCATCTGCTCATCTGAGAGGAACATTGCAGATAAACTGTTGGAGATGATGATCTCAGAGTGGAAAGTTTGAACCATGTTTCATGTATCATGTGTGACCTGGTAGATCAAGGTGTTGGTTAGTATGAACTGCATGGGCTTCATCTAAAACCAACTGTGTCAGGGTTTAAACGCAGCAAACTGGAGGAAGGACAGACAGGGTATGAAACACAGAAAACATCTGATTCATGGAGACACTGATCAAGAATGATCATATCTGTGCAGCGTCCCAACTCAGTTACCTTCTGCCACAACTAATCTGTCCACTAGAGGGAGCTCAGATACTTCCACAGGTTCTGCTTCAAACTTAAAGATGAAATAACTGCATTCAGTGTTATTTGACTACTTTGTCAAATCTTTGAATAAAGAAATGTCTGTTTTTATTTTCCTTGTTTTCCTTCAACTAGTTTTAAGAAGCAACGTCCAGCTTTCTGACTCAATAACTCATTTTATTAAGAATTGGAGGATAAAGAAACCAAACACTGACAAACACATTTAACACGACTAAAACAAGATGAAACGCTGAAGGAAAGAACTCAGTGTGTCATGTTCATTTTTCATGATGTGTTTTTAATCAAATATTTAGACTGAAAATAAAACAAGTCAAATAACACAACAGCAACAAATTTCCACCCACTGCTCTAAAAGTGAGAGCTGTAAAAAACGACAGCATGAATAAAAGCAAATAAAAACAGAAGGTTACAGTAAACACACATAAAATGATTCCTTGGCCGGCTGATATAGAAATGACCTGTTACTGGATACAAATTCACATTTACCTTCAGAAAGTTCAACCATGTTTTCCAGCTGGAGCCAAACACTGTTGAGCTGGAGGTCACCTGTGCTGAAAGCCAGCAGATAACCAAACCCCAGCATGATTTCAATGTGTGAGAACATAATAGAAGGGGAGGAAGGGAGGGAATAAAGCTCAGACAGCATGGGATCAAAGTCTGTGGTGACGTTAACTTCAGTCCAACTGTGGAAATAAAAAGATAAAAGATAAAAGTCCAGAAAAAGACAGCAAACCTGAATGAACCAACAGCTCAGTGTGATAGACTAAAGTACTGAGAACATCTAGTGTCCTAGTTCAAGTCCTCAACTGACCAAAGAGCTTATATTAATAGATCTTTAGCATAAATTATGTTGAGACTATGTTCAACTTGACATTAGTTATTAAATTAGTTGAAAGAAAAAATTCACATTAGTTGATAAACCAGCTGCTGTCAGCTCCATCCATCACATTGAGCCAATAGGTCAGAGGTCATGACTGAAAGGCTTTAGGAGACGACAGCAAAATGTCTGGTTGGATAGCTCAAGGTGTTTGCTCAGACATCAGCAACATGGAAGTCATGGGATCAAGACTGAGAAGGTCCATGTTTTTTAAAAACCAAAACTAAACAATTTGAGAGAACTTTGAACAACATTTCAAAGAGCTTGAACCAGTGTGAGCCAATAGCTCAACATGATAGACTGTAGGGTGGAGATTCAAGAAAGTCTGTGTTCAACTCCTCATCTGGAATCATTTAGGAGCTGATTTGTTGTGAAGAACCTCAGAGTCTGTATTTTGAGGAGTTCAGGGATGAAAGTGAAAAGTTGAAAAGCACCAAGAGAAGAGAGATGAGAGGGGAGCAGACCTGATGGTGTGGAGGAACTGTCTGTGACCAGAAGATGCCAGTGGTGGAGTTCCTGGGTTCAAGTCCTGCCTGAGCTACGACCTGGAGAGAAGATCTAGTCCTGCTGCAGAGAGTGGGTGAGGGGGCCGTGTCCCCTCCCCGGCTTCTCAGGAGGTAAATGGAGGAGGTTATGAGCTTCTAAACAACACAGGATCAATATTTTATTGCACACTCTGGATCTTCTGCACTGACACACTTTCACTGCTTGGACTTGATTGCTTTTGGCTAAACTAAACTTTGATACCAGTGACTTTAAACCTGAAACTGGATTCAAACTCACTGGGAATGTGGAGTTCTACTGGGAGAACAACAGGAAAACAACTTTGGACCTGAGTAGAACCTGCTGCTGCTTTCTTTCTTCAGCTTCTGGATCTTCTCTCAAAAAATGCTTCAAAGCTGGATTCAAATCTAATTTTCTTACATGGAAACTCTAAAACAGATCATCCAGATTGGTTCAACACCAACATCTGATCTGAGTTTCAGCAGCAACTTACAAAACATCTCAGCATCAGCATCTGGAGAACAACATGCTAAATTCAGCTAAACTGCTGAAAGAAGTTCAACCAACCTTCAGAAACTCAACATCACAACTGAACACAAGTCTCTGAAGACAGTCAAACATCTTCAAGCAGTTCAAACCAGTTAGCATGTTCTCCTCCACATGCTAACACCAACATGTTGTGAAAGTTCTTCAGCAAACAGATCAAACTCCAAAGCTGAGCTAGAAGAACCTTGGATCTAAATGACCTCAGTTAGTGTTTCAATGCAACAAACTTTCATTTGAATCCAACATTTAAACCAATCTCATTGAGCTCATCCAGAAGTTGGAGAACCAAAGCAGCAGTTTCAGGTCTCCTCACATCTAAACCTTCTCCTCTTCACTCACCATCTGAACTCCACATTCACAGTCACATTAATACAGTTACAGATTTAAAGTCACTGATTGATATCAAAGTGCAGTTACCCAAATGTTGGCTCCATGTGCTTCCTCCATCCAAACCAGCTCAGGTGAAAGGTCAGACTGTCAAACAGGAAGTGAAGGCTTCCACTTCCTGTTATAGGGCGGGGCCAGGCAGCCTCCACTAGCAGGGTGGGGTGATGTTCTTTGAAATCACTCCAGATGACAATCATCGTCTCTCTTGTGATCCACTAACAGGATGGTATTCTCTCTAGTTTCTTCAGGATGGTCCAAGCATCAGTTGGAGATAGATCTGGACTGCAGGCGTGTTTCTAAACAATAAACCAGAACAGGAACCCAAAGAGACCCAGAAAATGGTTCCTCTGTCTTCCTGGCCATCAGATATATGTCTCCTTCTGATACCTTTAAAAGTCAGATGTTAATCTGCTGACAGAAGAACCTGGAGGAACAATGTTATCTTCATGTTTTGAGCTTTTCTTCCATTTGTTTATTCCAACAATTCCTGCTGGAAGACAGCCTCCTCTACCCACTGCAGTGGGACTGGTTTCTGCTGATCCAGGTTCTGATGTAGGCAGGACTTGAATTAATAGAACCTGAACAACAAACTTGACATTTTATAAAGTTGGTCCAGTTGACCCAATGAGAACCTAGACTTTGGTGAGGCAGATCCAACCCTGACTCTGTGGTGGACTGGTGACCTGTCCAGTGTGTCCTCAGCCTGTAGTCCATTAATGACTGCTGGGACAGACACCCCCTCCTCCTCTCTTGGGACTAAAGGTCAAATGAGTATTTGCAGGAGACTGAGACTGGCTGAGTCCATCACTGTTTTAACCTTTTAGACATATTTGATGTTCTGTAAAATAACAGTCAGAAAACTGGTAGCAAAAACTGTTTTATTCTCCAATATTTACATTTCCATCATCTGCAGTTCAGCCACAGATAGTCTGGAATGATTCTTCTTCTTTTAGGAACAGTCTCATCAGAAGTCATATTGTGAACTGATCTGGCTCATTAAAACATAGCAGATACTAACAGTGAGGAACTGAACAACACCACCTGGGCAGTTAAAACAGCAGCTCCACTCACGTCATCATTTTTTCATCACAAATCAGTTCCAGAAACCCTGAGCTTCACAGCCCACAGATCCTGAGGAGGCAGCCTGTTTATCTGGGACTAAAGTACAAAACTGTTCAGATCAGGTGAATGAAGAAAAACTACATTAGTGACACAAACAAGAAACATGACAGAAAAGATTGGAGATAGAAATGTTAAAACTTCTTCTGATGGTGATATTAAGAGCCAGGATCAAACATTTACTGGAACCAGAAGAACGTAAAGAACCAGTAAAGAACCAGTAAAGAACCAACTCCAGCAGCAGTCTTGGTATAGCACTGGAAGCACATTGGAGGAAAAACCCTAAATGAAGCTTTGACTGGAAACAGAACCAAACCTTTGGATCCTGGAATAATCCCAGCTTCCATCTTTAAAGGACTGGAAGAGGACGAAGTTTACAAGGAATCTTTTCCAAGAGTTTCAGAAAGAAACCGACTGAATGTGAAAATGTTTCTGAGTGAAAGAGACAGACATGTAGAGACTGAACTATCTGTTCAACAGTGAGAGTGTTTCTCTGACAGGAGGAGACTCTTTAGACTCAACACAGAAACACTGAGGAACCAGAACTGATCCAGAATCCAGGATAAAGAGGTTCAGTGAATGTGGTGTTGAAGGTGTGGAGGAGGATCAGTGAGTCAGAGGAGACTCTGTAGAAGGACAGAATACCAGCAGAACAGTCCACATTGCTACTCTGTTAGAGATGGAGGAGGAGTAGGAGGATGATGTAACTGTGCTACTGTGCCAGACAGAGTAACCACCATCAGAGCATCTCAGACTCCAGGACTGATCATTACATCCTAACCAACAGTCATAACTGTCTTCTTTCCTCCTGATTCTTCTGTAACTCACTGATATAAAAACTCCTCCTCTCCACTCGACCTCCCAGTAACAGCAACCAGTCAGACCATCACTGCACAGCAGCTGAGGCCAGCGATCAAATCTGTCTGGATGATCAGGATATGACTGAAGCTTCTTCACATGTGTCACCTTCCTGTTGTCTTCAGACAGTTGGAGTTTTCTGTTCACTGTGTTTGTGTCGATTGTGAGCTGACAGGAATCTGATGGAGAGAACAAACACAATCCAGCTGCAGTTATTGATCATTTATTGACACTTTGATGATGACTCCTGAATGAGTGATGGACAGTTTGAAGATGGTTGAATGTGAGCTGCTTTGTTGTCATGAATCAAATGAAAAACACACTTACACTTCCTCAGACCTGGTTTCAACCATTGGACTCCAGCAGGTTCCCTGAAAGGAGGAGGAGGGTCAGACCATCAGTATCTTTCAGCAGCAAACATGGACATTGTAATAGATCAGATCAGATTCCACTCTGACATGCTGCTGGAAGAACTGGATCTGGGTCATTTGGACTCTGTGACCTGCTGCATATGTTGTCTGGTCCATTGTGGGAGGAACCAGACTGATAGAGCAGTATCAACCAAGACAACATGACGCATCCTATACTGTCAGTCAGTTGCTAACAATGAACTATGCTGTATAAAGCTAGCTCATGACTGAGGAACCTTGGCTCATGTCTGGGTCAGCCAAGCTGCAGTCAGCCGGGCCTCTGGACCCAATTCTCTTCATTTCCTACTTTTTACATTAAAGAGTCCAAATCAACCAAACTGGCTTTTCCTGGCTTATTACTGAAGGTTCTGCCACTGCAGATATTACATGGCTCGGTTCTCCTTCACTCAGAATACAACTGTCCAACATTTGGACTCATCCATTTGAATGGAGCGTCTCTAAAGTCCTGTCCTGTAATTGTCATGTTTCAGCCCAGTTTGAACTCATTCTTTTCATTTCATCTTTTTGAATCAGGCAGGAGGAGGACACCATCCAGTCTGGTTCTTCATCTCCAGTTTGAAGAA
This sequence comes from Crenichthys baileyi, assembly GCA_036173005.1. Lineage (NCBI taxonomy): Eukaryota > Metazoa > Chordata > Actinopteri > Cyprinodontiformes > Goodeidae > Crenichthys > Crenichthys baileyi. Next base: position 188,286 of record JAHHUM010001569.1, read on the forward strand.
CACTCACATCATCAAGGTTTATTTAGTCCAACATCCACACTGAGACTGAAGCTGATTGATGATATGAGAGACAATCAAGCAGGTTTTTCAGCATCTATCAGCTCTGCTTCCTGGACAAGATGAGCTGCAGCAGCTTCATCTGCTCAAAGATCTTCATCAAAGAGTCCTGACCTGTCTGAGACTTGAACTATTAAAGTCCTCTGCTATGATAGGAGCAGCATCCAGGTGACTGTTCTGATCTTCACTGAGCTCATCATGTAGTGCAGTCAAAGCTAGATCTTTATCTGCCTGAGGTGGAATATAGACAGCTGTGTTAGTTACTGATGGAAACGCAGAAGGATGGTCAGAGCAGGTAAACTGATGGACAGATGCTCCAGATGTGCTAAATCAGAATGGGAAAGTCCTGATGTTCTCACCATCAAACCATCTGTTATTAGATATGACACACACTCCACCACCTGGTGATGTTCCTGCCTTTGCTGTTCTGTCCACCCAGTGCAGGGTAAAACAATTGGACCGTATCATGGTGAGGTCCAGAACCACTGGGGTTCTCCATGTCTCAGAGAAGCAGACAAGGTTAAAATCTCTGATGTTCTGCTGTAACTTTACTCTGGACACAGATGATCCAGTTTGATGTCCAGAAACTGGGGAACCAGCAACCATCATCCACTGGCTGGATCATGGTGTGTTTGTTCACTGGTCCGGTTCTGACCTTAAAGAGACGTTCCATAAAACCAGAGTCCGGGTCAGAGGGACCAGGACAGCGTTTGATCTTGGTCCCACATGATTCTAAATAAGACAATGAAACAGATGATGAACTAACTGCTGTCTGTTCCAGCTGAGAAACTAACGACTCAGAAGGATTTACCAGAAAATCATCAACTTAGCATTTAAACCATTTTAATTTGTGAAACAGAGAATACTGTTCCTCATTAAAACCCAGAAGAACCAGTTTGATGAATCTTCACCTGAATATTTCCAGTGTACAGTCTGAACCAGACGGCAACTTCTCCCCTGAATCTTGTAGGTTGTTGTTCTGCAGGTCAACCTCTCTCAGACAGCAGGACTGGGAGCTAAGAACTGATGACAGAACTTCACAAGTTCTCCCTGAGAGGTTACAGGATCTAAGTCTGAGAGACAAAATGAAACACTCCACTTATGCTCACCATACACCACTTATTTCACTGACTTTCACACTTCATTATAGAAACTTTGATTTTAACCTTAGGTTGTGTTGAATACATTTCTATTAAGAACTCTTCTACATGGTGGGTCTTCCTTTCTGTTGTCGCTTCTGAGCCGGGTCAGAACAACACAATATATGTCAGATAAAACTGTGAATGTTTGACTACTTTTTTTCGCAGTCAGAAGTTTACAAAGGACTACTATGCCTAAAAACGAATTAGTAAAAGGCTAGATGATGATGATGTCATGGCTTTGTGAGCTTCTGATTGGGTAATTCTCAACACTTAAATGGAGACATATCTGTGGATGTATATTAAGACATCCCAAAAACACTTCTCCCTTGTGTGACATCATTAAAAATGAAAGTCTGCCAAGATTAGGAAATTAATTCTGGAACTTCACTTATCTGTTTGAACCTTGGATACAACTTCCAGATTCCTGAAGGTGCCACATTTACTGTTTATGTTCAAACATCTGCCAGCCCAACACCACCATCCTAACTTTGTAGCACAGTGATGGCTGTATCATGGCATGTATATGTTTTTAAGGCCACGCAGGGAGCGTTGAGACCTTTGTGCCCTCTGACTTTCTCTCTAGATACGCCAGCAACTGCCTAATCACCAGCTTGATGTCGCCACTTATGCCCATCGATGGTCTTCATTTGCACCAAATCATGTCCAAACTGGACTATTCCTGCTTGGTACCTAAAAGGGAATTACTCCTTCTACTGGCTATATTTTGCTTACATCTAGTGGATAGACACTAACACCCCACCCTTCCCATTTTTCAAGGGGCCTACATTGTCCATATTTGAGAATAAAACATATTTAAATCTTTTTGGAGTTCTGATAATTCGACAGCCTAGAATCCCAGCTGTTCCTGAATGCAGCATGAGCAGCTGTTGGGAAAATCCCATCTAATCACTTACATTTCTCCAACTTGGATTTTAGGAGATATACAGAGTTTGGGTTGATTGAATGCTACAGCATTTTGTTTTTGTTTTATATTTAATTTTTTAAGTTCCTAAAGGTGTCCAGGAACATTTAATTAGTGATCCATGACTTCCTGTTTCCCCTCTGGTTTTCCTGGGCTATAAATATGTGACACAGAATCTCTTTTCTCTTCAAAATGGGAAAGACAAGGATACATGCCAATTATAGAAGGCAAGTGTGTGTTGGTCTTCAAAAGTCAGGGAATGGTTACAAGAAAATAGGTAGACTAGCAACAATTGTGGAGGGTGGTGATGGAAATTATGTCCTAATGCAGTACTTGCTAAATTTGTAACATGTTTTTTGAGAATATAAAAGAAGCAGAGATTTGCAGTGGTAAATATGAAACAAGATTTCCAATAAACCAATGAAATAGGGGCAAAAAAAACCAAGGTATTATCCATTTTCCTGCGCTCATATGTTAACCAAAAATTATGCTTCTACAGTCCAACCCAACTCTACTGAAACTGCAATAACTGCTCAGCTGAAAGTTTCCACCAAATGAAATTCTGTTTAGGGCGTGATGCATCCTTGGTCCTGTCCTGAGCAAACACAAAGTAACAATTCAGAAGGCTTGCTTTTTGTTGTAAAATAGGTTCTGACTTCAGTGATGCCCCACACAGGAATGTAGGGAGCAGTGAAGCCAACTTTTTCACTATCTTCAGCTAGTATTCAGGTCCTGCCTGTGACTAATTTTCAAAAACTCAACAACAAATTAGAGCAACTTTTTCATGAGTTATTGGAAACATCTCAAGGCTCTGATGTATCAATGAACAACAAGTGATTCAAAGGGTCCCTTCTTTGTTCCAAAGCACTCACAGGAGTCCCATTCCTCACTCAGTAGTCCCTCCCAGCTGCACTCACGTTCACTTAGCCAAACTGCAAATAAATCACACTTGTGTAAAACTGCTGCTGACTGTGTGTTGTTTTATGTTTCAAACTATACTTAAGAACGGAGAACAGGCGGATCGGTGCAGCGGCCGCGAGTAATGGGGATGCTGTGCTGGTCCGTTGTGGTGAAGAGAGAGCTGAGCCGAAATGCGAAGCTCTCAATTTACCGGTCGGTCTACGTTTCTACCCTCACCTATGGCCAAGAACTTTGGGTCATGACCAAAAGAACGAGATCCCAGATACAAGCGGCTGAAATGAGCTTCCTCCGCAGGGTGGCCGGGCACTCCCTTAGAGATAGGGTGAGGAGCTTGGCCATCCGGGAGGGGCTCGGAGTAGAGCTGCTGCTCCTCCACATCGAGAGGAGCCAGTTGAAGTGGCTCGGCCATCTATATCGGATGCCTCCTGGATGCCTTCCTTGGAAGGTGTTCCAGGCACGTCCCACCTGGAGGAGGCCCAGGGGACGGCCCAGGACACGCTGGAGGGGCTATGTCTCTCGGCTGGCCTGGGAATGCCTTAGACTCCCCCCAGAGGAGCTGGAAGAGGTGTCTAGGGAGAGGGACCTCTGGGTGTCTCTGCTGAGTCTGCTGCCCCCACGACGCGGTCCCGGATGAATCGGAAGACGACGAGTACGAGTATTATACTTAAGAAAATCACAAAAAATAAAATAATAATACTAATAATGTAACACTACCAGTGCGTTTCTTTAGGTCATTTTTGTCAGTACGAAGCTCAGATAATTAGCAGGGTTAGAACCGTGAAATTAAAAAACAGGAACTAACAGAAGGAAGATCATTTGTAGATCTACAGTAAACGTGTTTAGGGAGCTTTTTACTAACTTTTTGTCTCTCTTATGAAAAGTTTTTTTTATGTTTTCTCTTTTAGAATAAAGATTTCAGAACGCTGTGTTTCAGAGACCTGAGGTCTTTAAAAGTGGGTAATTAAATGGAGAGCTGTTCAATGAGTCAAAAACTTTTATTTGAAATTATAAATTATAAAATGGAACTAAGGATGCCTTAACAACAAAACTCTGAAATTAGCCCTTTAATTTAGCACTGAATTAAAAGTCACAAGCCAGATCTGTAAAACCATTTAAAAGCCTCCATGTTTGGCCATAATTCACACTGCCACTCCCAACATGATGGCGCCCTAGGTGATGAGCCATAACCCCCGATGTTTTTCCTCCCACCTACCATTACAATTACACGCATACAAGAAGTTATGTATTTTAGGCGTTAACGGCTTAATAACCAATCACTGGTCAAAGGTCAAGTAATTCTAACACGAGGGTTGCTTTTGCTGTGAAATACGCTCGGACTTGAACGTAACACCACACCTGCTGATGAACAGGGAGGGAGGGACTTTAGTCAGAGCAGCTATCACGGTTCCGCTCGGGTCGGTGTCCTGCGGCTCCACTTTGGTCTGAGACAGACTGCCCTAAGCACCTGACCTAAACTGCCTCCACGAAAGCTTGAAGGTAATGTAAGAGAGATTTATTCAGGATTTAAAGCGGGAATTTAATAGTCGAGCTCCGTCGTAAAACGGTGTGACGCTGCGAATTCACGTCGTTGTTGGAGTTAAAACTCCCTACATTCGACACGAAATGATTTGCATGTTTGTTTCAAAGTAGCCAACTGAAACACACTTGAGATATATACTTACCGTACTAACCTACTTTTTCTCGTAAATCTATCGAAAACAGTTTTTTTTTTTTTTTTACTTTCGTTTTCCAGCCGCCGCCATAAGTTTCGTTTCTTCCTCGCGGCAGCTGTAGGTTTTATGATGGCCGAAGCGGAGGAGACTGGGTTTTCTCTCATGAGCCTGGAGGACGAGCTGACCTGCAGCATCTGTCTGAGCACCTTTGACTGCCCGGTCACCATCCCCTGTGGACACAACTTCTGCCAGGACTGCCTGCTCGCCACCTGGAAGGGCTCCTACAGCTGCCCCCAGTGTCGGACCCTGTTCGCCACCAAGCCGGAGCTGAAGAAGAACACGGTCCTCAGCACCGTGGTGGAGACCTTCAGGGTCAAGGCCAGCAAGATCGAACGTGGTGCTGCGAGCAAACCCGAGAAGAAGAAGGAGGATGTGGTCCGCTGTGACACCTGTATGGAGGCGGACGCGACCCACACATGTCTCACCTGCATGGCCGCCTTCTGCGAGGAACACCTGCGGCCCCACCGGGAAAACCCAATTTTCCGTCTCCACCAGCTGACTCTCCCCGTCGGGGACCTGATGGAGCGGATCTGCACCGACCACCACAAGCTGATGGAGCTCTTCTGTATTCCACACCAGCGTCCGATCTGCACCCTCTGCCTGCAGCAGGTCCACAAAGGCTGCTCCTTCATGTCACCAGAGGAGCAAAGGAGCAAGAAAGAGGTTTGTTCATTCCACCATACAGGTGCATCTTAATAAATGAGGAAATCACCTAAATGTTACCTTATGTTAGTTAAAAAGGTGCTCAAAAGGTCAAATTCATTAATTGTATGATTCTATGAATATGCCTTGCAGCTAATGTAAGCAACATTTCCCAAGCACATTATTAAGAAAGTTTAGTGGAAGGAAAAATCTGTTAAGCAATATGTTAAGCCTCCCCTGAAACAGAGACAATGCCAGCTATTTGATGCAATGTAAATAGCTCACTAGCTTCATTGCACCGATTTAAACTGTCAGCGAGCACATTCCGTACAAGTCAGCTGTTGAATGACCTGGGTGAAGTGATGATGAGAAGGTGTGGGAGGAGTTTTCCTCATAAACCGAGAGTGAAGCAAAGTCAGAGCAATTTGACTTTCTTGGGTTATTAACTACTGACAAGGAAAATGTGTAATAATAAATTATAAACTACTGAAGCACACCTGGTGGCCTGGGACTGGTCATATACTGTTGACTTTGTTAACCATCAAAGTGACGCGTATACCTCTTGTCCCAGAGTTGTGACACTCATGCTTGATATCTTTTAGAAATTTTCCTGGTGGAGGCTTCTTCAGTGCTTTTCTAACAGAGTGTTGTCGGCTAGCCTCACTACCAGTGTATTAGTTCACTCATTTAACACATCAAGGCAGCAAATCGAACTACTTCCTTTCTTACTTCAAAATAAAAGTCTCAAACTTAGACATAACAGGTTGCAAAAAACTCATCTTCATATCCAGGGTTCGTTATAACATCTTTAACTGCATAAGCAGCTAGGCAATATCGTGCTGTTTTTTATATTATAAGATCTTGTTACACCCCAACTAAACGGTACACAATACATCTGTTCTATTATATTTTGAAATATAAATCCAGCATTTGTTTAAAATGTGTTAAAAAGGTTTTGGGATTTGCAAACATAATAATTTTGAGTTATAACTATAATGATAAATGGTGTGGCTGAATGCATCATGTTTACAGTCTGACCTCCGAGACAAGCTAGTTTTTCTGGATGGAAAGCTCTCAAAGAATGAAGCTGTTCTTTCTCAAATGAGGACCATGCAGAACAAGCTGAAGGTTTGTATCATTTGAATCACTGGCGAAAGATTTAAATGAAGCACTTTAATTCTGTTTATTTCAGTTTGGTTCTGTTTTGGGCTTAATTTCTGCTGATGTGGTCCTCACAAGGAGTCAGCCATCCACAAGAAACATTCTGTGTCAGCCGGGTATCAGCAGATGCGGGACATGCTGACCAGAGAGGAGGCCGAAGCCCTGAGGGCGATTGACAAAGAGGTCGAGACTGGCGAGACCAAAATCAGAGGTCTCGTCACAAAGTTCAGCGAGAACGTGGACAACATCGGCAAAGCTAAAGAGGAAATCCACCGTCTGCTGGGTCAGTCCCAAAGCCTGGCCTTCTTACAGGTGGGATGACTTGTTCACTGCTGGCACACAGGGTTGGTAAACTAGTTTGAATCTGTGAAGGGATTCTTCATGATGTTGTTTCTAACAACGAATAAAATTACAACGGTGCACAAAAGCACACCTGAAATTTAAGCCAGGGTTTATTAATAAACCAACTTGCAAACGGATTCATGCCTCTTAAACGTTTCCATATCTTTACATGCTACTGCCACAAACTTCAATGAATTTTATACAGATTTTGTGTGATGGAACAGCACAGAATAGTGCATTTCTATTCAGCCCCCTTTCCTCTGATACCCCTAAAGGTAAACCCATTGCCTTCAGAAGTAAGGGTGCAAATATAAACCGTACAAATCTTCACAATGAAAATGTTCGATCAAGGTTTCTCACTCAGATAACAGATACTGTAGCATTCAGCCAGCCCAAAACGCAGCACAGAATAAGGCATGCATCAACACACTGGTATGGTGTGGGAGGTTTATGGGAATCAACTGTTATAAGATGTGGGAGTCAACGATTATATGAGGTCTCGGTGTAGTGGCTGTCATAGACAAAATGAAGTTAACTCAAGTCCAACTCATAAACTAGAGTGTCAATATAAATCCAAAGTAAATTAAAACATTTTTTACTCTCAAATGTCGGCACAGTCTTGTTCAAAAATCCCAAAACAACAACATTTACCACTCTCAAGTGGTGTTATTGTTGTATACTTATCTACCCATGCATTGGCTATGCCTGCTTGTCCTTTATTAACTGAAAAAAAATAAATCTAATCTCCAGTATGTTTTGTACTGGTCTCTTTTTGAAGTTCTTGAACATTATAAAATCAAGATATTTTCAGAAATGTTTAAAATTATTTTTTCACAGATTTAGTAAACAAAAACATTTTTACTTGTTACTTAAAAAAAAAACGTGATTTTTGTGTTCAGTTTCACCCACATCCTGAAGTCAACTAATTTATAAATAAACCAAAAGTTAGTCTGTGAAAGCCTTTGTGGTTTATTAGAAAACACTAGTGAACAAACAGCATCCTGAAGAATATGTGTCATGAAGTTGTGAAAATATCCTAAGCTTTTATCATCAACCCTGACCAGCTCCATAAGATCACTGTTATCATCTGATATCAATTATCATCATCAATTATCATTATCATCTGTTATCAATTTATCATCTGAAAAATGGAAATGGTATGACGCAAATGTACCAAGTCCTGGCCTTCTATCTGATCTGACAGTCCACAAGAGCATGAATTGGATAAGCAGCCAAGGGGCCTATGTTAACTCTGGAGGAGCTGCGGAGGTCCACAGCTCAGGTGGGAGAATTGGCTGATAGGTCAACTATTAGTCCTACACTTGCTAAACCTGGACTTTATGGAAGAGCAGCACGAGGAAAGCCATTGTTATAAGAAGACCATTAAGAGTCGTATAGACAGTTTGTCACAAGCCATGTTGGGGACACGACAAATGTGTGGAAAATGGATGCTCTGGTCCGGTGAGACCAGAGTTCAACAGCGAAAACACCAAACCCATGATGAAACATGGTGGTTGCAGCATCAGCCTGTGGGGATCCTTTCCTCAACAGGTATGGAGAAGCTGGTCAGAGTTGATGGGAAGATGGATGGAGCTAAACGCAGGCCAGTCCTGAAAAACAAAACCAAAAACCTGTTAAGAGGCTGTAAAAGATTTACAGCCTCCAACCAGGACAACAACCTCGAATATACTGCCAGCGCCACACTGGAATGGTTTAGGTAGTAGGTGTCAAACTCCAGTCGTTAGGTGGGCCGGCGTCCTGCAAGTTTACATTTGTCTCTGCTTCATCACACCTGAATCATCATTAGGTAATTAGCAGGCCTCTCTAAAACTTGACTGTATGAATAAGTAATTCAGTCCTTTGATTCAGGTGTGTTTAAACCTGGGACACATCAAATTGTTGTTGGGCACCTCGAGGCCTGGAGTATTACACACCTGGTTTATGTGTTCGAATGGCCCAGTCAAAGTCTAGACAAACCCAATTGGAATTTGAAGACTTGAGTATTGACATGTTAAGCCATGTATCATTCTCCCGTCACTTAATATTTGCTCAAGTTTGTGCTGGTTTACCAAATATAATCCCAATAAAACACCTTGAGGTATATGGTATTCTATGGCAAAGTGTAAAGAAGTGGCATATTTCTGCAATGCACCGTATATTTCATGGTCTGTTTGATGCAAAGGATAAGAAAAACTGAACCTAAAATGCAAAAGATTTACTGTATGCATATGTTTGACTGATCGTATTAACAAAACAATTTTCCGTTTGTTTTAAATAAAAGCCTTGCTTTTAAATCAGAAATGGAATATTGTTTTGTTGTATCTGTCCCTGCAGACTTCATTTAACCTTCCCCAAGCTGTAAGCTACGAGCCTTACACCCCTCGAATCAGTCTGGACTCCAAGAAGGTCGTGCAATCAGAGGCCTTCATTTTGACTTTGAAGAACTACCTGATGGAACTCTTTAAACATCCCGTGGAGGCCAGAATCCCAAAACTCATCGCCGGTGACTATGCAAGCACATTTCTAACCCTGTGCAGATGCATTATAAAATATATAGTGAAGTAAATATTCAATTTTATTGCAGACATTAATACTGGCACTTTTGCAGCGGGTGAGTGGTTTAATTTATGGAGAGTGAAAGACAGAAATCCAATCAAAACAAAAACTCTTAATTGGTGCAGTGATTTATCGAGGAGGTGGTTTAGAGGAAATGCAGTTAAATGTTTAGATTCAAGGATGGAGGCTAAATAACAGAATTGATTTTTCAGGTGACAGAGCAGCTCGTGGGCATGCACCTGCAAGTCCTGGAAATAATCAGGAATCCGGTGTGTTGATCTCTCAAACTGCTGATTTAACCTATCTATTACATTTATGTATCTTTAATCCATCTCACTGTAAGTCTTATTAGAGCCAGAATAAAATTCCATCTGTTGTGTTTGTAATTTTTTCAGAGCTAACATTTCCTCCAGCAATTTCTAGACTCCCCAGGTCCCACAGTCCAGGTCCTCAGGTCAAACCTGCCCTGAAGAAGAAACCTCAAAGTATGAACAACGATCCTTTTTTTTTCCTATTCATTATACGCATAAATTACATTTCTTGAATAACTTAGTCAAACACAAAGAAAAAACACACAACACTGTTAAGGTATGTTAAACGAAGTGAAACTGAAAACCCAACATTTTCTTTGTGTCTTTTCTGTTTTTTACCAAAAAACGTGGTGTAAACGGGACCTTGGTCTACATTCAGAGTGAGATGCATGTGGTTGCAGTTTTAATTAGCTCCAATGGATTGTTTGGAGCTTGTAACAATGGACAATAATCTTTACTTCAAATCAGGTCTAATAAAGATGGACATGATTAAAGTTGCTCCTCTGACTCAACAGCGACTAGGAGTGGGGGGTTAAGGTGACTCTGTCATCATTTGTTTGCTAAGGAGATGGTGTGAAGCTGCCATGCTTTCAAGGTCTCTGTAACTGCATTAATCATGAGTTTTGTCATAGTCTGTTTGTGTCGGGTAAAAATAACCAAACCTTCTCCAGAACTGTGGCTTTACATCAGGGCCTCCTTTCCTTTCCTAGAGAATTATGGCGGAGAAATCTTCTATGTCTAATTTGGCACCTGGAAGATACTCCAAGATTCTCCTTCTTTAGAATCAAAAAAGCAGTTTTTTTCTGCTCTAATTTTTCTTAAGTTTTAAACTGCATTTGCCTGTAGATATTTACAAACAACTCCTGCATCATTAAAGCTGTTTATTTGTGATATTTATATTGATTGAATGACACGTGTTGTACATGTACATGGTTTCTTAAGGTTCTTTGTTGCAGTTGAAAAATAAATGTATGACTTATTTCTCTCTAGAAGCCATTAAAATACCTTCTCTGAACACCGAAAACATTCCAGGAAATAAGAAACTGGGGAAGTCTATGGAGAACCTGCTGGAGTTTGGTGTGAAAGACAAACCAAGAGGGCGTCCTGCTGCTGCTGAAAACAAAGAAACACCAGGTTGGTACCAGATTCTAATTTTGAAATGTTAAAAATTCCTGATTAAGTTCAAGTAGAAATAATGAAGTGTTTTTTGAAGTTAATTTTCCACATTAATGTTATTACAGGTGTCAACCAATTAGAGTATCATCAAAAAGTTAATTTATTTCAGTAATCCAATCACTAACACCCTGAAAAAGGAATGTAATCCAAAAAAGGTAATTTCTTAGGAAGCTGGCTGTTCAGAGGACTTTATCAAAGCAGAAGAGAAAGTTGAGTGGAAGGAAAAAGTGTGGTTGAAAAAAAGGTACACAAACAAGAGGGATGACTACTGATTGTGTGCTATAAAGGCAGCAGTATTTCCCTTGGTGGTGTCAGCAATAAAATACCTGTATTGAAAATGCTTTATTTATTGGTATTTCGTAATTTTATGGGGTTTCATTAGCTGATTGCCACTATCTTCAGAGTTAGAAACAATACACTTGAAATATGTGTTTATTAGAAACAGAATGATATAAAAATGTCCCTTTTTTAATTGAATTGCCGAAATTACTGTTTTGATGAAATTTTCATTTGAGTTGCATCTGTACACTTCAAAATACAACAAAAAGTGCTAAAAATATTTTTTCCCGTCTTCAGTTACTGAGACTTCCGACATTCCCGCAGAGATAAGTTCTGCTGAAAAACGAAGTGAGCTTATGAAATGTAAGTAAAACAAATGTCTTTGGCTCCTGTCTCATTAGCAACCGTTTGTCGTTAAAATAGTCTAATGTTCTGTCTCCACTAGATGGCACTGTGCTCACTTTTGATCCGAGAACAGCCCATAAACGCATCGAACTAAGTGAGAACCTCACTAAGGCCTCAGTGTCTGACGAGCACACGAACTACCCCGACTGTCTCGAGCGCTTCGCCGTCTGCTCCCAGGTCCTCTCTTCCAAGGGTTTCTCCGTGGGGCGTCATTACTGGGAGGTGCGACTGAGCAGCAACAACTTCATCGGCGTCGGGCTGGCTTACACGAGCATCGACCGCAAGGGCCCCACCAGCAGGCTGGGTCGCAATGACAAGTCCTGGTGTGTCGAGTGGTTCAACGTGAAGCTGTCGGCGTGGCATAACAGCAGTGAGACGGTGCTGGCCAATCCTAACCCGAAGCGCGTAGGCGTGCTGTTGGATTGTGAGGAGGGCAAGGCTACGTTCTATAACGTGGCAGACAGGGCGTATCCCTTCCACTCCTTTAGTTTTCAGTTCGCTGAGGCCGTCTATCCAGCCTTCTGGATTTTCTCCAGTGGCTCATACATTACTCTGTGCAAGCTTCATAAAGTACAGCATGCAGTTAAACGTGAGAACTGCTTGTGTTTACAATGAAGCATGATTAAAAAAAACAACAGGCTTACTGGTGTTTCATTTGACACCAGTTAGTCTGGAACCTTGGAAATGGAAATAAAACCATAAACTAAGTAGGGATCATTGTAAACTACCCAAAAATATTTACTTAAACTATACAAACCAAAACTCATCAGTATGTTTGTTGATGATTGGTCAAAGCATACAGATGTCGCCCCAGCCATATTCCCGTTAACTCCGTTATCACACTTTTCCTCCTTATAATAATTTCTCTGCACTGCCAAGAAGCCTCTTGGTTTAAAGGTACACTATGTTGTCAGTATTTCTAAATACAGAGTTTCTGGTTTGCATTGAACAGTGCTTTGCAAGTGAGACTTCACATTGAGACATTTTGTAATGTTTTAATAATGTGAGATCCAGGTACAACCTTACAAGTTAACTGCGATGCAAGTTGGGGTCAGAGCAAGAATAAATGTATAAAGCAAAGATGATATAAAGGTGGGGGGTCAGAGTTGCTGTGGTGGCAGATTGCCCCCAGAGGATATTCTGCTAAGGACCTTATACAACCTTGGACTGACCCTGTGTCCCCCAGACGGTAACATAAAGGGAAAAAAAGGGGTACCAATAGATGTTGGCATTCCAGCAGAGCAACACACATTAAGGTTAGGTTTAGCTTTACGCTGCATAGTATACCTTTAAACCATTGCTTCTTGAATGGATTTTATGTCTTTAGTCAGTAATGGATGATTCTGTCCGGTCTGACTCTAGACAGACAGATGAAAGCTTTACTGCACTAATGGATGGTAAGCGATGAGGGCAGATCACAACCAAAGCACATTAGCTCTTGGTGGATCGTGTAGGAGCTTATTTTTTGGTCATGTGGCAGTGAAAGAGAAGCTGGTACCAGTTTCTGGTTTCGAGGAAAAGCTATTTAAGCATTTTTCTCAAGTGTTTGGTGATTGATACTCGCTTCTGTGGTTTATTCCTAATATGGGATGTTTTTAAGGATAACATTTGTGCTTAAAACATCCAGTGAAATCCAGGAATAAGACCAGACTATCTTTTAATCAGTGGGGATTGGAGATGGTCACACTTTTTCTTTTTTTTCTAATCTGAGACAGAAAGTATACGGCAGGAGTGCAGCTTTGCATCAGTGGCAGGACTGGACCAGATTATTGTTGTACTCTTAAAACATGCGTTTTAAGTGACAATCTGTGTTCAGTTTTGGATTTTCAGATCTGTCTGTAAAATCCTTGTACAATATCGGAAAATTATTCACTCGCGATATTGTTAAGTATCGCAGTGACTATTTCAGTTGCGATAAATCCACAGTGAGATGATCACACTCCAGTTTACCTCAGGTTAAGGGGTGTACCGGTGGATTTAGAAACTTTACAGACCCTCTATTGCTGGTGTTGCTCCATCCATTTTAAGACGTCTAGCAGCAAACAAACACCCGTGAACTAATTAGTTAGACAGCTGGGTGTTTGTTCCACACAGAGCAGGCAGGTCTTTCAGCCTCCACATTATGCAGTGAGAAGCTGAGAAACTTGATATTGATGCTTAGGTCAGATTGAGGCTTTGGTGTTTGGAAATGAACAGAAAAAAAGGTTTCTATCTTGATAGACATCAAAAATATACCTGGAAAATTATTATGATTCAATTTAATAACCATCTTCTCAAAAAAAAACCTCACCGAACACTGATAAGTCACTGAGAATGAATTATGCTGAAGTGTGCACAAGATTTGTTTAAATTGTGGAAACTAATCATTGTAGAATGCATAAAGAATACATAAAGGAGGTCACTTAGTGTTTTTATTTTAAGCCTGCATTTAAAAGCCTGTTTTAAAACTGACTAGACTGAAAGTCACAGCAAAAAAAAAAAAGCTTATTTAAAAGCCCGTATCTGATGAGATGACCACAGTAGTGGGCAGAATTAGAAACTGAGCGAAACGTAACGACTGGCCATTCAGTGTGCACCCTGACTGTGCCTGATCTCTTAATCGTGTAATTTCCATAATCAAGAATTATCAGCATGAGTGGGTTCATTGAATTAGTTGTGATTACCAAGCCTTAAGCGTTGACTTTCTCATTTCTTTGACTGATTAGAACAGACGTCACATAGCGTCTGTTTTACCAAAGAAATGAAACGTCCGTCTCTTATCTGATCACCTGGAAGGCTTTTTGCCTTCACTGTGTGGAGTTTGATCGAAGAAATGATGGGGAGAGAGGAGTTTTAACATTCAGCAATGGTCCAGGTCCAGATTTGAACTTGGGTCTGTTGTGCTTTAATGCCCCATAGAGATGAAATACTCAACGGTTTTCTCTATGGTGGGCAGGTTACACAAACTAGCCATCAGGATGATTCGTTGGCTTATTGTGCGGTGACTATAAGACGGGGAGATTTCCAAGAATAAATGAAGCTTTATGTTGAGCGATATTTAACTTGGCATGTAATCAGTGTCTGGACTGTATTAATAAAAGCTGTTCCATTATGGTCCTTTCTGTTTGTCTTCCCATACCTGTTCTAAACTTGTAAACTTATCTCTGTTCTTTAATGTTCTAACAACCTGTATAAAGCTCTTCCACTGCAAGGTGTCACTTATTTACTTAAATCTCATTAAAGTTGTTTCTATTTCCAACCAGAGAAATGTCTTATTGCTCAGTTTTTTCTGCTTGAATGAATGTTTTCATCTTTAATCACAGCCTTCATGTTCTGTGTGGCCAGATCAGTTAAAAACAGCTAAATACATTTAAAAAAATTCACACTTGAATAAATCAGTAACCAGCTTTTTTTTCTACAGTTTCAGTTCTAATCATTTAAATGAGGCCTTTTTTATCTTTTATTTATTAGGATACATTAAACAACTTAAACTGTAAGGATGAACTTTGACTTCACTGTCTCATGTACAGACGACACCACAATGAATTCTGTTTTCTTTTTCTCTTGCTTTTTTACTGGGTGTAGCAAAAGATTTTTGTTAGCTGTGTCCAAAATCTGCAACAAGTGCAAACAAAGAAAAATCTGTAAAGGAGAAAAAGTCACATGAGTAATATGACGCAATCGGACATTCTCCGAACTGATGTTACTGGAAGGATCAGTTTAGCAGTCAGGTTTGGTTTGGTTTAGGCAGGCCTGTCGGCATACCTAAAGCAGGCATAATTGTTGATTAACACTGGGTCATGAACTTACTCTTTGGTGGCTCCACCTAATATTTATGATTCAAGCAATGACTTTACAATTTGATCTTTGCAGAAGTCGTCAGGGAGTAAAATACAGGCTTTTCGTTCAATGTAGTAATGCTCCACCATGCTGTGTTGCAACACCTTGTACAACTGAAGCTCCATAAATTAGACAATCTTCCAAAAGTTATTGCATTTCAGTAATTCAAATCAGTGAAACTAAGATGTACATTCATTCAATGTGTTAAGCAACTGAATTTTGGAACTGAATGACTAAAAACATATGTGATATTCCAGTTCTCATTACAGCTGGTTTGATAAAAAAAAAAGTTTGTCACACTCCTCACCGATTGCTGTCAAAAGCACATTTATCCAAAGCCCTGCTCAATAAAAAGGTACAAAATAATGGAAAGAAGAAAAAAGCCAGTCTGCTGTCACATTTGCAAATGCAATAGTACTATAAGTGTCTAATTTAGATGAACCTGATTATTATAATTAATTAATATAATATACAATTCTCACTTTAATTTAATGATTCCTTCAAACAATGTTTTCCTCAAATTGTCTGTTGCTCTTAGTTTAATAGTCATTTGTCGAAGTAAATATAGAGCCCCACTGAAAAGTAAAGAGAGTACTTCCTAAGGTTTTTGTATCTGTACAAAACAAATGTTCAAAGAGTGAAGTCTTTAAGATCTCAGGACAGCGTTGCCTTTCAGTCAGGTTGTGGTCCAGATTTTGATCAGACCATCGCAGCAGTTTGCTTCTTTTTCTTCCACTGCTTTGTGTGACACAATCTTTTCTTCTGTGGACAAAGATTCATCCAGCTTCTAACTGAATTATATTTAGATTTGGAATATTTTGCTAGACAGAGTGCAACACAAGTGCAAATCATTAGCCCTCCACCACCATGCTTTTGAGTTGCTACATTGGGCTTCTGTCCGTAGTCTATGCTGCGTCGGGTTTCCTCGAAACAAGGTGTGCTTCATGGTCATACTTTCCTGCTTTTGGTCTTGTCTGCCCAAATGATACTGCTCTAGAAAACTATTAGTTTAAACCTGCAATTTTATTTAGATAAGGAGACCTCATTCTGGAAACTTCTAAACGAGTGTTTGAGATGACAGTCAGTGAGTCTTTGGCCCACTGCTCTTTGCAGAATTGTTTTACATTGGAGGGTTTTTGAGCATGAGCATGATTTTATTTTTATTTTTTTGTTAAGCCATGCAGAGGTGGACCTGCTGGTGCGCTTCAGATCATTGTTCTTCTGTATAAAACATGATTTAAGCTGCAAACTCACAGTTTCACCTAGTGAACAATAGACCAAGGCCTGTATTCACAACGATTCTCAGAGTGTTTTCAGAGAGCTCCTATTTTAGCCTAAAAAGTCCTGCCAAGGAGTCTCAGCTTAAGACTGATTCAGGTAGCTGCTGAGAGCAACTCTGAGCAGGAGGTGTGGTTGACAAAGCATCAAAATGTTTGAACATACCTTACTTACATACTCATCATCATTGTGATTTGCTTATTATGTTTACTCGCCTTGATGGTCGTTTTCCTGCATCATCTATTTGATATTAATGGGAACACTGCCAGCATTTTACTGTGATTACCTTATATAAAGAGGTTTGATTTGGCAAAATATTCATTACAAAATAGAATAGACAAAAAGGTGGAGAAAACCAAACTGGACAGAGGAGCAGAGCCAGCTGTTAGCACAACTGGCAGAGGAGATGTGGGGAGTGTTGAAAGGTAACTTTGGTCCTGGGATCACGGTGTAAACAAAGAGGAAGACTTTGCAATGCTGAGCAGATCAGTGCGTCGTGGAGAGAGGAGACAGGAACACACCAGTGAACTTCTTTTCAGACAGGTGAGCGTTGAAGATGTCCATTTAGGGTATGGCTTCAGACATCATGTTAAATACAAGAAATACTAATTTACCTCATTTACATCTTACTTGTTTGTATATCGTGTTTAGATTGTTGAACTTTATCTTGTCTAGAGTGTGTATTTATGTATATATTTTACTTTTTATCAATTTTGTCCAAATGTGTATTTTTTAAGGCATTTTGCATTCTGTAATGATTAAAAATTTTAGGTACTATATTGTTTGTAATTTTTGTTCGCTCATTCATAATTATTGTTTCTACTACCTATTTTTCCTTCCTAATATTACCTAGAGGTTGACCTTTACCCTGTCCTGCTGCCTAGGGGGATGATATAGTTTATCTTATCTCTATATTAATAATTATATGATTGTTATATACGTTTATGTGCTTATTTAGTCGACTGTTTAGGGGATGGATACCTGCATGATCAGTAGTGTTTTATTAATTCACTGTTTTTCATTGTTCGTAGAATGTCTCTTTTCTCTTGGTCTTTCCACCATCTTCTCTGCTTAAGACACTCTTAGGCTCACTAAAGGTCCGCCTCACTACTCTTAACGTTTGTTAACTTTAGGAGCTCTCTTAAGGCCTAAGATGCTTCTGATTAACTTTTATCCTATCTTATTATAGGTAAAACTCTAAGCAAAATCACAGAATTTGAGAAATTCTAAGGTTTTATTTAAAATGACGTCACTAGGAGCTACTTTTAGTCTTAGGATTCTTTGTGAATACGGGCCCTGATGTCAATGAAG
This sequence comes from Crenichthys baileyi, assembly GCA_036173005.1. NCBI lineage: Eukaryota > Metazoa > Chordata > Actinopteri > Cyprinodontiformes > Goodeidae > Crenichthys > Crenichthys baileyi. Next base: position 206,341 of record JAHHUM010001569.1, read on the forward strand.
AAGACATACATCGACCTAATTTAGACTTGAGTCAATGATGCTTCTATATGAAGTTGTGATTAAGATCTATATATCTGTCTAGGTTCAGACCAAGCAAAACTGGTCAAAGAGCACTAAGCTTAGACTTTTCCTAAAGGCCACAACAAAAGTTTAAACAATGCAAAAATGTCAAAGCACAAACCGAAACTTAGCTTGATTTCATTTAGTATTATAAACTAGCTGCTGAAAGTGCAGAAATAATTTAGTATTTTATTAATTATGTGCAAAAGTGAATAGTGGCAAACATAGTGAGATATAGTTACAGATGAAAACATGCTCCGAAGTGCCATTGAACAACTGAGCTGTACAGGATGTGCCCTGACAGCAACACACTTCCTCGGTCATCCGAGGAAGTTGGTTGCATAAGAAAAAAGTCGATTTTGCAGCAAGAAATTTCAACCAGAACCACTGGCCACCAACTCTTCTGTCAGTGACTTGTTCGTAAAACAGGGCTTAACTTAGAAAAAAAAACATTATTGCAACAACAGAAAAAAGAAAAATAATAGTATGGCGCCGGAGAAGTCCCAAGTTCAAGGCCAGTAGCCACATTTCTTTTTTGCACCAATCAATCTTGGCAAAAACACCTACATTTAGACTTCTAATAAACTTACAAATACCAGATGTTGAAAAAGTTAGATTTTTTAAAGAAATAGCTACAGAATTTAAGCATTTTCAGCAAGAACAAAAAATGTTCACTAGGTATAGATCCTTAAGTCCTAAACAATTCAGATTTCTCCAAAATAGATCAATTTAAAACAAAATGTTCTAAATTTGGATCCTAAGTTTCAAATAGACCCACAAGCTTTGTTGGATTTTGTTAAATAGCTATAAAAATTTACCGCACCAAGGTGAACTGGTTTAGTCTTGACTCTGGGTGAAGATACTGAGGGTGTGGCCCTATTTATATTATAAGGATGTGGTACACAGGGAGCAACTCAGATGCCCACACCTGACACCGATAACAGTGCCCAGGATGCCAAAGGTCACATAGAGTGGAAAGCCTCATAATACCAGAGAAAAAAAATTTATTGAAACAGATAAAATCCTTGTAAATTCAATAACACTCAAATTGCTTGGTGTCCTGACATGTGCAACTCTACTTTAAAGGACTGGTGATTGCCTCGAAAGGTATCGTGAAAATAACGTCTCACTGTAGAACAATGGGCTCCTAATTCAAAGACATCAGCAGTCATCTTCTAATGATGAAGATGGTTTTGGCAGTTGGCAACTACCATAAAGGTGCATTACCGCCACCTACTGGACTGAGCTGCTGGTGCCTTTTCACATTAACACCTCTGAATGAAGCAGACCTGCTATGTATGAAACCTGCACTTTTAGAGGTGCTCACACCTGTTGTGAATCAGTTGTTCATTGGATTTAATTCCCAGCACCTGGCTGCATTGACTTACTGCCTGGCGGGAGGCAGGGTACACCCTGGACAGGTCGCCAGTCAATCGCAGGGCAACACAGGCACACTCAGGACAAACAACCATGCACATCTAAGGGCAATTTAGAGAGACCAGTTAACCTAACAGACATGTTTTTGGATTGTGGGAGGAAGCCGGAGTACCCGGTGAGAACCCACGCATGCACGGAGAGAACATACAAACTCCATGCTACATGATAAGGGGTCACCTATACTATAACCAGAGTACTTTAGAATGCATATACTGGATATTAATCATTTTTGGAAAATTAATAAGTACATTTGATGTCCAGGGTTAAAGGCAAGTAACGTCATTCTTTATACAACATGTTTTCTATTCAACATAGCTTCTAATATTAAACAAATTTGCAAACTTTTTATTTAAGATAAACAGAAATGTATTAATAAAAACAGAACAACAGTTATTAAACCAAAAAATTATCTAAATCTGACCAACAACTTTCAAACCTGAAAACAATTAACACTTTTGTTACACAACGGGCAGTCCCACACTTTTTTTGCCCTTTCTGGCACCTCTGCAGGATCCATGTTCATGTATTGTAAATTGTACCACCGAATGCATGAGTCACACTGAATCTGTAAATATCCCACACAAATGTTAAGTTCATGTTAATGTTCATTGTAATTTTCTTTTTGGTCATTTTATAGGTGTGCCCACTTTCTAACACAAATCTTTGCTTGAGGTAGCCACAAGCCTCCCAGCGACCCTGCACAGAATTATAGGCAATTTAAAAACTTTATTGATGGATATATGCATGTGATTCAAATGTTATAAATCATCTATCGATGGTGTTTCACTTTTATGTTCATGATAAATAAACCTTTATTATATATCACTCCAAAAGTACCATGGATTCTACAATTTTCACCCAGTCAGTGACGGCTGGTCCCGGCACTGGTGGTTTGGATGCTGAGCACGTCGCACAGTTGTTGTCCATGTCAAAAGCTTAAATTAAAGAGTATATTATTTTTCTACATAAATAAATGAATATCATACAGGAAAAAACTGAAAATTACCCAACTACCTGATGATCCAAGAATTTGCAGTGCAAATGAAACCCAGTCATTTACAACATCTGATTTGGTGGTTGAAAACGTGATTTTTGGCTTGTCTGGAAATGCCTCCATGACTGCCGTTTCCATCTGTTAGAAAAGTTTCTTCTAATAAGTACAGTATCCACCCAATTCCTTGGTCTAAGATAAGAATTCTTCATAATCTTGATCATCTGTTATAAACAAAGCGATGACAATTTTAAGTATGTCCCAAAAATGTATGTACACATTAATGTGTTAAGAGTACCTTTATGACAATCACTCCACAGCTACTTCCATCCTGCTGAACTGGGTGGCTGACAACACCTGTCAGTTTCACATCCAACCAGTCAGTCCTATTGAGGGATGCCTTTCGCATTTTGAAAAACTCTCTACAAACAATTAATAATAATAATTTTATTTTAAAATAATGTAGGCCTACTATAAACTCACCCATCAGTCCTCAATGACTATAGACATGCTGCCCTGACATCCCACATCATGAAGGTCACAGAGAGACCCTTGTTGGCCCACAAAGGATAAACTATCAGGACCTCCTTCAGTTTGCTTATCGCTTTGGAGTTGGAGTTGAAGATGCCATCATACACCTGCTTCAACAAACCCACTGTCATCGGAACAAAGCCAGCAGCACTGTGAGGATCATGTTCTTTGATTTCTCCAGAACATTTAACACAATCCAACCTGATGTGCTTTGTCAGAAACTCCAGAAGACTCAGGTAGAGGCCTCAACAATCTCCTGGATCAAAGACTACCTGACAAACAGGCCACAGTTTGTGAGACTGAAAGGTTGTGAGTCTAACCAGGTAGCCAGCAGCACAGGAGCACCACAGGGTAACTGTACTCTCACTATTCCTCTTCACTCTGTACACCTCAGACCTCCAGTACAAGACAGACTCCTGTCATCTGCAGAAATACTCAGATGATTCTGCAGTTGTGGGGTGGATCAGAGATAGACAAGAACCTGAGAACAGGGAGCTGGTGGACCACTTTGTGGCACGGTGTGGAAACAATCATCTCATCTTGAATGTAAATAAAACAAAGGAGATGATTGTAGATTTTAAGAGAAACAGGAATAGGTCAAACACTATTTCCATCATCCATATAAAATAGCCTCAACAATATTTTCAATAATTAGGTAACAATTTTATATGAAAATGATTTTATATCATAAAGCTGATTTCTAATGGAAAATGAAATATATTTCATAATATTGAGCTGAGAATTTAATATGCATTCAATCATTTCACAATTTTATTGTCTCAATAAATCATTATCTATTATTTATTGATGTAGATACTTTCATAATGTTTCATAATATTTATTCATTTATATTTATTCATAATATTTATTTATTTAATTTAATTAAATAATTATTTATTTAATTTTGAACACTTTGGCGTTCCACACTTAGATGCACATATTAGGTAATAATTAAAAGCCGCACCAAGTTATTCTGCTTTCACTCATTTTATTCTCCCAGTAACTGTTGTTCAAACCATTTCCCCATATGGAATTACTTCCTCTATCCTGTGTTTCAGCCTTCACCTTTTACCATTCAAACTAGCACACGTCATAATACAAATGCACACTAAATGAAACAAGCTAAGATAATACTGATTATTCTCTGTCCTATTAAATTCATAAAGGAGACTTAATTTAAGCACTCACTTAAAAGTGTCAAAGGAAACTTAATTCAACTATGATTTTTACAATTATTTCCCACACTGTTAAACACAATATGTAAAAATGATGTGACAAGTCTATTATTATTATTATTATACAAATGGAAAATGTTCTCCCTCTTTCCAGCAGTATTTTTGAATGTCTTGTCAGTTGATATAAAGGTCCACAGTTAATCCGGATATGGCTCCAGATCAAGCTGGGAGTGGCTTTGTCATTGGTCACATGCTGAAACCAAATAAGACCTTGTTTGCAAGATGAGGAAATCCAACCCAGTTGGGAGGACTTTCCAACTCTGACAGCATAAGTAAGGGGATATACGACAACTGGATGAATAATTTTTTGGTCTGGTGCGAAAACTGCGTCATTTGAACGTTTTGGCTCATTTCCCCACTCTTGAGCTTTTGGACTTCACACGAAACTCCTTAAGTGTCGTTTCCCCCTCAGTCCCAATATGGTGGACGTGGAGGAGACTGGGTTTTCTCTCATGAGCCTGGAGGACGAGCTGACCTGCAGCATCTGTCTGAGCACCTTTGACTGCCCGGTCACCATCCCCTGTGGACACAACTTCTGCCAGGACTGCCTGGTCTCCTCCTGGACCGACTCCTACAGCTGCCCCCAGTGTCGGACCCTGTTTGAAACCAGGCCGGAGTTGAAGAAGAACACGGTCCTCAGCACCGTGGTGGAGACCTTCAGGGCGAGTTCCAGCAAGAGCGAAGGTGTCCTGTTTGAAGAGGAGGAAAAGACGAACAATGTGGTCCGCTGTGACACCTGTATGGAGGCGGACGCGGCCCAGACCTGTCTCACCTGCATGGCCTCCTTCTGCGAGGAACACCTACGGCCCCACCGGGAAAACCCAATTTTCCGTCTCCACCAGCTGACCGATCCCGTCGGGGATTTGTCAGAGCACATCTGCACCGAACACTACAAGCTGATGGAGCACTTCTGCACCGACCACGGCCGCCTGATCTGCAGCCTCTGCCTGCAGCAGGTCCACAAAGGCTGCTCCTTCATGTCTCCAGAGGAACAAAGGCACCTGAAAGAGGTGGGTGGGGGTCTGAGTTTTGCAGAATTCATTTTATCTGACACACTGAGTTGGGCGGTATTATTTATGTTTGCTGCGCATTTAAAAACGCTGCATTGTGGACCTCACTTTTTTTACTATGAAGAACTGTAACTTCGTTTTGAACTTTCTGTTTACGTCATGGTCGTCACGTCTTGTTTGGTTTTTAATCCTGGCTTATTTTGTTTTTTGATTTTGTCACTTCAAACTCAAAACCTTTTCTCTGCTTGGTTGTTCCTCTTGTTTGCCAACCTGTTGTGCATCAGACCAGTGCTCCCACCATGCTTGGTTTGTAGTTTTTCCTTTTTAGATCCATTTAGTCCAGAGGTGTCCAAAGTGCGACCAGAGGGCCTCATCTGTCAACACATTCAGATACACTTCTATTATGATTTAAGGCAAGATTTTATCTGACCATTAAATATTTACGTAAAATGTTAAATGAAACAAAGTAATTGTTTTTTTATTACCCACATTATTTGCTTTTATCTTAATTTAATCAGAAATGTGTGCATACATTCATTCATAGCAAACAGCTCTTCAACAAAATATAAAACCCAATCCATTCAAAAAATGTTCATTTAAAACCAATTTTTTTTTAAAGGCAATCATGTGACTCATTCCTATGGAAGTAAAATAGTCTCATTAGAATCAGACATTTTGTAGACCCTGAATTTATAATGCTGAATTGTTCTCCTGTTCAATTATGTATGTGATTTTCTTTTTTTGCACTTAACATTTGCCAGCAAAAATATCACCTGCAAAACTTCGCCTGCAAAAATTGACCTGCAAATGTGGTGACCTTGTGGTGGCTCATGCCAAAGCAATCACTACTAGATCGAGTCGAGCGGCTTTTAGCCAATGAAATTACGCTCATTTGATCACGTGACTCACCAGTTCGCTTCTGCAGATGCTTTTCTTTTGACTCAGAAGGAAGCGACGAAGCTGAAGTTGGCTTCCGATTCGGGAAACAGTTAAAGGGCAATTTCACCTCATTTGCGTGACTTTCAGCATCTTTAATCTGCTCAAAATCAAAACCACAGTACTTAGACACTTCAAACCTGGACTAGATTATTCAACACTAATAGCAGAATCTTATAAACACAATTTGGGATTTGTGAAAGCTTTATTTGATTTGTGAAAATGTAATAAAGGGCCATATCAGTGCTTTTTTCCCCATTTGGACCATCTTAGAACTGGTCCTGCTCCAAAACCTTCCCTTTAACTGTTTCCCGAATCGGAAAACGCTGTAAAATTATTCAGTGCATTTTTAATCCAAAAAAAAAAAATTGTGGTCAAAAAGTGCTTTTAACTTGAAAGTTTTGGCCTTCATGGCCTAGTTTTTCAACACCACTGCTGTTGTGTATGTAGTTTTTTTTTTTTTGGCTGTCCTGTCTTTTCCAGCAGCTTTTTAACTGCACCAGAAGATGTTGACTATTGGTTTGAAACTGAAGGTGCAAAACAAGTTTTGTGCAGTATGTGTCTAGGATGTCACATCCTGTTTTAGATGGATAAGATGATTTATATATACAGTGGAGGAATTGTTTGTGAACCCCCTTCTGATTTTTTTTTTTCACTCACAAACATATTATTAAACTTTTTATCAAGTTATCAAACTATTTTTTTTTTTGCGAAGACAAATGGAATATCATCTAAAATTCAGGGAAAATGCAAAAGAAGTAAAAAGAAAAATATGTTTCCATGTCATTAAGTGAAATAAAGTCAGATCTCTCATTCAAGGCAGTTGGTGGAGAAACCATTATGGGTTTCCAGCACGGCTGGATTGATTGAATGGCTCATTACCAGCAGGCCTCTGCAGAACTTGATGACGTGCTGAGAGGAGGTAATGTAGCTATTTGGCATGCATTAAAATTGTCCAGGGTGGTGGCCTTCGAGGACTGGAGTAGGAGTAGCTCTATATCCTTCTGTTTGCTTGGCTGCTGTTTGGAAACTTGAAGCTTTGATAAGTCCAACTAGGCCACTCCATGATCTTATTGTGCTTCGACTTTACCACTCTGTTATCCTGGTAGTGTATCTTGAATTATTGCCATGCTGGAAGACTCTCTTATGACCCTTCCTTATTGTTCTCATCCTAGATTGCCTCTGTATGGTAAAGTTGCCCTGTACTCCTAGCAGAAAAATCCCTCAGGTTTCTCATGATCTGTCCTTCACCTTTGTGAACAGATATTCTGCTTCCCACTTGTCCAGAAAAGCTTCTGCTTTCCATCTTTTGTTTGTCCATTTTTCGGACAGATGGATGTGACTGATTTTAGGATAAGGAATGTCAACAAAGGAGAGGGTGGGGTTATTGGCAGACAAATGCATCAGCAAAGCATTCTGGGATTTGTAGTATTAGCTGTGCATGCACTGTTTACCAATGGTGCAGCTCTAATAGGCTTTTTGAATTACCTTGTGAGCCTGAGTTTGACTTCTATGGAAACTAGTTTACACTTTTATGTCACGCATTTTTTTCCCCCAATGTTTAATATCCTGTCTTTCCAAAATTAAAATTAAGCTACCATAAAATGTTGAGAATAAGGTTTTGTTTGTAAGGCAGCAAACTTGCATCTCAAATTAGAATATCACCGAAAAGGTTGCTTTATTTTGGTAATTCAATTCTAAAAGTGAAACTCATGCTATTGCTGTCAAATGCTGCTGACTTTGACTTACAGCTATTGATAACCCAAAAGTCAGTTCCTTAAAGCTTAGAATATTAAATACTGTAGGACTTAGTTTTTTTAGATTTTCTTTTTTGTTATTTATTCAAACATGTCAGCCTTCCTGAAGAATGCCCGTGTACTGTGCAGAATAGCCATACTGGAGAAGTGATGCCATTGGTGTGGACAGGAGCGAAGACTGGTTAGAAAGTGAAATCAGCATCTCCATAAAGCTTGTCAGCAGAAGAAGGCCTGAAGTATCCTGAAGATGGCTGCTCTGACTTTTCACTTGATAAAACTCAGTTGACCAACGCCAGCAGATAATATTTCACTCTGGACTTCCAAGACTTTGGATTCCATGCCTCTCCACTCTCTTTTTTTTATCTGAAAAGAAAACTTTGTCCACTGAGCACCAGCCTAGACCTTTTTCATCTAAGCCTAAGAAATACGCTGGTTCAGGGGTGGCTGAACACAACGAATGCAACTGTTGTAGCTCATGTTCTAGACGTGTCTGTGTGTGGTTGGTAGCTCCTGAAGCTCTGACTCCAGCCCCAGTCATCACCTTGTGAATCTGCAACAAACTCTTGGATGTTATGTGCTTCATAATCCTGAACCTTGTGGTTATCTCTGTTTGTGCATCTGCTGTCTTCCACATGTTTCCCTTCCACTCAACTTTCCATTATTATACTTGGATAGTGCACTGTAAACAGCCAGTTTTTTTTAGCAATGACCTTTTGTGGCGCACGGACTGCTGGACAGCTATGAAGTCAGCAGCCTTCGTCGTGAATTTGTAGGTCAGGACATAATTTGTGTTTTTAACTACCTTTTTCTTTGCCCGTATGCACTGTTCTAATACAAAAAAATGAAATTCAGTTTGAACATGACATGTGACAGGCCTTGGAAATCTGCAGTCAGTGAGCTGTGATCAAAATGCATCTTTGGTGAGATAAGAGAATGTGCAAGAAAATGTTAAATGTTTCAACCTCAACACTAATTACTTTTAGTTGACCTTTGTTGTCTCATTTCTTCCTCTGTAGTCTGAATTTAGAGACAAGTTGGGTATACTGGACTTAAAGATTAACAGGACGGATACCATCGTGCTTCAGATGAACGAAATGCAGGACAAGCTCAAGGTAACTTTCACACAGCACGTCACGGTTCATGAAACACAGGTGAATCAGCCTGCTTGTTTGCAACCCCGTGATCCAGGAAGCAGCAAGCAAGAGGAAGATGGCGCTGGTTGCTGTGTACCAGCAGATAAGGGAGATGCTGGCTCAGGATGAACGTGTTGCCCAGCATGAGGTGGACTGTGAGCTGGAGGCCAGTCAGGCCAAACTTCGTGACCTCACAAAAAAATTCAACGACAACAGTGAGAGGATGAAGAAAGCCAGAGAGGAGATTGACAATCTGCTGAGTCAGGCGCAAACACCAGCCTTTCTCCAGGTGGGAATAAACACACTTTCTCTTTTAGTAACACAACTAAGATACTGTTCACTAAATCACACAATTATAGGGAAAAAAACCCTAGTTATTGACCTTTTTCTCGTCTTCCTCAGTCTTCTTTTGAGTTGCCTAACGTGGTTAAGTTTGACCCCCACCCCCCTCGAATTAACCTCGACTCAAAAAGGGTGATGGCAACACAGAGCTTTGCTGCTACCCTGCAGGAGAGCCTGATGATGCTCTTCACTCAGCCTTTTGAGGCCAGAGTGCCACTGCTTAAACCAGGTAAATGTGCAGGTACACAATAATGGGAAATGTTTTATTTATCTTCTTAATATCAAAGTTAAATAAAGCCAATCATGTTTATTTTTCTTACAGAACTGAACACTGGCTCTACGGCATCTGGTGGGTTAATTTCATGTGTAAAATATCAAAAATAAATTCTGGTTACTCCTGCATAGATGCATGCAAGAATAGTTATTTTTATATTTAGAAATATGGTCCCTGGTCAGAGCTTTGTAATGCAACAGTGTTAAAATGTGGGTTTGTTGTGACAGATTTTTATGTTTGAAACATGTAGCCTCTATGCTTTTTTCAGCAAAAGCAGAAGCTTCTTTCTCAGGAGCTGCACGTGGTGAACATGGCTCATCCTGGTTCGAGTCTCGTATGTATATTTCTTACTAATTATTTTTCTGCAGACTCCTCCAAACCCCCTAATATTTTTTTTTTTTTTTTTTTTTAAGTTGTAGACCCCTCTTTTTTGGCTCCCAGTAAAATGCATTAAACTTTAAGGTGGTAGCAAGTTCAAAGGGCATGAATGCCTTTGCCAGTATTCTTTGCAAATTTTGTAAGCTTAAAGAGGTTAATATGAGAAAACTCATCAAGTAGAATTTTCAAGTTTCACCTGAATTCCTCATCTCTGTTTCAGCAGCCCAAAAGCCCCCAGAGCAGAGACCTCCATCCAGGCCCCATAGTCCAGGTCATCCACCTATCCAGACAGTCTACCAACCGGTCCATATTCCCTTTTACATACAGGCAAAGCCAACATGGAATCCACAACAGGGTCAGTCATCCGGTTTTTCCAGGCCTCCGTTCTTCCCCGGACAAAAGCCACGTGAGTAACAAAAAACCTAAACATCACTTACATAGCTATTTACTAAACGCTTCTTCATATTAATTGAAATTTAATTTTGCATGGCTATAAAGAGGAGAAATTGACAAAACACAAAACCAACATCTCTAACCAAAAAATTAACCATGGAACAAGAAAAGCAGAAAGGTAACATTTATTTTAAACATAAGCACTAAGAAAGGCAAGCTTACAGAAGTCTCTAAACTTCAGGATCTCAGAAATGACTAAAAAAACCAGCTGTAAAACCAGTCTGCAAGCCACCCCACTAAGCGGTACCACACAAGGGTAGAGACAAAAGCCATCCAACAAAGGTAAACAATTAAATGTTTATGTTTATAAAAAAAAAAAAAAAAACTGTGAAAAAGCACCATATCCCGACCGTCTCTACCCATGCTTTTTCAATACACTGTACAGCTACTTTTATTTTTTTAGCTGTATTCATTGCCATCTAGTTAATGCAGGGAGCTTTAACAAAACGGACAGTACCCAGGCTTGTAACACCTAACCGTTTAAGGGATAAAGTCTTATTCCCACACAAGTTTTCAGCCAGGAATGAATGCAGACACGCTTTAGCTCAGGGTTGTGCATCGTTTGCACCAAAACTAAAATTACTATAGCAGTCGCAGCCCTGAGGTCGCAAAGAAAAAACAGAATCGAGGTAAAAAGCTAAAGGAAATTATTTTAAGAGACGAAGTGTCTTCGTAGACAACTTCAGTGCTCCAGGAGAAAGAGCAGCCACCTCTGCTTCATCACATGTAGCTTGATACCTGCTCATTGGGGACAGAGGCAAAGATGAACAGCCTGAGCCTGGAATGTTTGCTGGTTCTGGTTCTGCACAATTCAGCTGTCTTCTTATGCTAGAAGAGTCAGTCTTTTAACACCAGATTAGTTACATTTTTGCTTTCAGATTTTAACATTCAGCTGGAGGGATTTAAAAAACTGCACCATATCATACCAGGAGGTGTTTTTAAAATCAGATTTGTTTCATGTATTTTTTTCCCCTCAGTTTCAGGACATCGGGTCTACATAGCTGTTGGTATCAAAGCAAGAAATGAATGTTTGAACTGTACATGTTTGGTTTTTTTTAGATTTTTTTTTCGGCACTAGTGGCCTTTATTTATTTATTTATTTTTTGACAGTAGGTAGACAGGAAAGAGGGGTAGAGAGAGGGGGAGACATTAGGCAAATGTCGCCGGGTCCGGGACCTCGAACCCGGGACGGCTGCTTTGAGGACTGTAGCCTCTGCATATGGTTGCGCGCTTAACCCCTACACCATCAGCGCCGCGCCAAACTGTACATGTTTCTAATGACAGTCTTTCAACATCGGTAGTGTGTGTGTGTGTGTGTGTCAGTGAAATGCCGGAACGTTGCGTAGGATTTTTCCTCCCACACAGTCTGAATAATCTGAGTGAGACAACGTTCTTTTGTCCAGTTTATGCTTGCGATTAAAAAGGAGAAAACTACTAAACACTAAACGCAGTGTTTACCGCATATGACGTTAGAGGGGGAGTAGGAATATGTAAACAGTGAAATTGTGAGCAAAATAAATTAAACTGTGCTGCAGAAAATGACCAGAACAAGCCTAGTGATGAGGGAGCGGCTGAACAGATCAAAGATTGCTTTCAATTCAGATAAATTTTGACTTTTTAATCAAAGTTTAAGTTTTAATCAAAATCTTCTTTCAGACAAGAAGCCTGATGGTGGCCACCAACCCTCTCGCAGTAAGTCTTTTATGTTTACACATTAACCATTTAATCACAGGGACATACAGGACAAACAACCATGCACACACCCATTCACACCTAAGGGCAATGTAGAGAGGCCAGTTAACCTAACAGTCATGTTTTTGGACTGTGGGAGGAAAATGAGTACCCGGAAAGAACCCACGCATGCACGGGGAGAACCTGCAAACTCCATGCAGAAAGACCCCCAGCTGGGAGTCGAACTCAGGACCTTCTTGCTGCAAGGCAACAGTGCTACCAACTGATACCCCTAAATAGAATCCAGTACAACCAATCACCTTTTTAGAAGTGAACATGGGACCAAGGAACACAGCAGAACGTCAGGGTGAAAGACTTTGACCAGGCTTTGAACGTCTATTTGGCCTACATGTGAAATGCTGCGTGTGGTGAACTAACTATGCAGATCCCCTGAACCCACCACTCCCACAGTGAAACGTAGGTGTTGAAATGTCATGCTGTGAGGACATTTTTTTTCTCAGCAGGTACAGGGAAAATGGTCAGAGTTGATGGGAAGACAGATGAAGTTAAATAAAGAGGTATCTTGAGAGTGGAATGAAGGTTCAACTTTCAGCAGTAAAACGTCCCTAAACATGCAACAAGAACTACAATGGAATGGTTTAAATCAAAGCTTTTTCAGATTAGAATGGCCCAGTCGCAGCGCAGACCTAAAATTAATGGAGTCTGGAGGATAACTTGTAAACTGATGTTCAGAGACTCTCCATCCAGTCTGGCTGAGATTGAGCTATTTTGCAAAGACTAGATGAAAATGTCAGCCTACAGATGTGCAATCTAGTTGAGTCATGCCGTAAAAGACTTGCAGCTGTAACTGCAGCAAAAGGTGGTTGTATGAAGTATGGATTCGGGTGGGGCTGAATCCAAATGCATTCCACACTTTTCAGATTTTTGTTTGGGGAAAAAAGTCAAGCAATGTATCCTTTCCTCAAACCTCTGAGCAATGCACTACTTTGTATTAGTCGATCACATAAAAGCCTAAATGCGAGTTAAGTTTTTACCTTCTAAACAGATGAGGGGCTTTTCCTGGTGCCGACATCTGTGAATATTACCCCGAGTTTTCAGTCAGATTTGCTTGTTATGCGTTTTTATGAAGTCATGCTGAGCTCAGCATGCAGCTGTTTTACTGGACGTATTTGCCAGGTGGTGACTGTTTGCGGTGCCAGTTTACACTCAGTTGTGTTCAGGGCAAAGTTCATGTAGACTTTTTATTGTAGACCAATAAAAACAGTTGCTTTTCTCAGAACATAACCACTTTCATCGGTCAGGCTTTCTAAGATTCACTTGGACCCCACCCAATGCAATTCAGATGTTTCACTTCAGTATTTTGGCAAATCATGTTTCTTGTGCTACAAAGGAGGAAAAAGAATTATGCACTCTGTTTCAGAGCAAGACAAGAAGCCACCAGGTCCACAAGGAGGACAGAAGCCTGGTGGGAAGGGACCCGATTCTGCTAAGAAAGACAAGCCAAAAAGCCATCCGCCATCAGGGAAATCGGCTGGGCAAAACCCACATCCAAAAAAAAAAAAGTAGGAGCTTTGAGGGTCTGGGTTTATCAGCAGTCCTGGTACACATGGAGGGACTGCAAGACCCATGCACGATGAAAATGTTGATTAATTAATAATTAAAAAAATTTTCGAGATGTCTGCGGTATTCAGGCTGGGAGGGGCGGGGGGGGGGGAAAGGGGCCATTTTGTTCTTTTGGGCTTTCAACCTTGACAGAATATTAAACAATGTTTATCTTCATAAATCTCCACTTTGCACTGTAGTTGATGTACTAATCATAGATATATGTAATATTCTTCCCTGATTAAATCTAAAAAATAAGTAGCCTAGTGAGGAAATTGACAATTAAGGGGTCATTTAGCACTGCTGTGATTAACACCACCTGTATAATTATGCGATTTATTGGAGAATGGCTGTTTATAGCTCTGTCTTGGCTTCCCCCCTCCCTAGCAGAATTAAATGAAAACACAGACACACCTTGTTTATGTATGAAAATATTTATGGGAATGTCTTCAGATTCTAAACTTCACCTCTTTATATTCATTTCAACCAAAATTGGTTCTTGTCACGTTTTGCAAACGGACATGTTTTTTTTTAATGATTGTTGGCATTAAAGGCTTGTATTCCTCTAAAATGTTTCTCTGTAGTTTTTATTAAACGGAGCGAACAAGGCTTCCTCAGGTGGCTGATTAACATCTTTACTATGAATTTTTATAAGAAAGTTTGTCTTGACAGCAGAAATATAAGTGGTTCGATATAAAATACTAACAGCTCAAGTAATCTGGTGCACGCAAGCAGCTTTTGTCACTATATATTTTAACTCTAAATCAGTACTGTTATCTAGCACGCTTAAAATCTCACAAATACACAGGAAGGCGTTCTGCCTTAGCAACAGTAAAACATTTGTCAGATCAGCTTCAAACAGGTTTAAACCCAGAGGGAGAATCATGCCGTTTCTACGTTTTATATAAACTGATCCATCGTAACACAAACCTCTAGTGAACCCACATTAAAAGGTAAGCAGGTGTCATCCAGAAAGGGGATGTTGGCATTGGAAAGTGTAGGCATCATCATTGCTGATGACTGAACCTGTTTAACCTTAAAAGCTGATGTACCAAGCTTTCAGAGACATTCCACAGACTTTTCTGATATGGCTCGGAGCAACAGGAACCCTGCAAGCACCTGGATATCCGGCAAAGACGTGAGGCGCAACAGAATCACCTGAACACGACATTGAGGTACATGCAACAGATGCTGTAACTATTGAACTAAAGTGGTCAGAACAGGTCTACTTCTAAATGCTGCCCTCAGGCAGCCACCTTGTGGTGATAACAGGTAAAACACTAAAGGACTGCTTGCACAATGTAATAATCTCATTAGCAGGTATAACGTATATCACAGCAACATATATAGCAGCCACGTCCTGGGCAGTGCAACACAAAATATGTAAACAACTTGCAAAGATACAGGAAAATAACTTTTTACATGCTCGCAAAGTAGCTCCGTATTTACTTGGCAGTGCTTTCAAACAACCCTCAACCAGTTGGCCTGTTTGCTGCAGGAAAAACTATTAATGCAGTCCAGCAGTGGGGCTTCTCAAGTCTGTAAGAGAACCAAACAACACCATTAATGTCCTGTGATTAAAGAGATACCATCCCTTAAGGGGAAATTTGTCACATTACTATCAGAAACCTTATTATATTGTGGTTTTATGTGATAATCCAATACAGTGATAAGTCCGAAAGGAAATGAAAATGATACATGGTTTTAATATTTAAATCCCAGTGCAACCTGATATTTCCAAGGGTCACCTAATTGGAAATAGTGTCCACATATGTAATTTAATCCCAGTGTAAACCAGCTGTTCTGTAAAAGCCTCAGGTTTGTTAGAAAACATCATTGAACAAACATACTAACTGGCCCTCCATTAAAAACTGAAAGGATGGACAAGGAGAGCATTATGTCAGAGAAGCAGCCAAGTAGCCCCTGAACACTGGAGGAGCTGCAAAGAGCCACACCTCAGGTGGCACAATCTTTTGACAGGACAATCACTAGTCATGCAATCTGTGGAAGATTAGCAAGAGGAAAGGCATTGATCAAAGAAAGGCATAAGTTTGCAACAAGCCATGTAAGGGACAGAGCAAACATTTGAACAAAGATGTCTTGATCAGATGAGACCAATGTTTAACTTTATGGCCTACATCCTAATTGCTATGTGTAAAGAAAAACTGTCAGTGCACGTCACCATGAACACACCAGCCTTACTGTGGAACATGGTGGTGGAACCATCATGCTGTGGAGATGCTGAGACAGGAAAAACTAGCCAGAGATGATGGGAACAGGGATGGAGCCCAGGAAGAAAACCCATTAGATGCTGCAAAAGACTTGATTTAGTTTAGCCTGCTGCTAATATTCAAACAACGGGCAAAAACTTTAGGCTCTACACATGTTGGTAGAAACTGACCCCAAAAGACTGCAACTAGAGCAAAATGTGCTTCTACAACGTACTGAATACAAATGCATTTCAAACTTTTTACACTTTTGGTAAACATTTGATAACCCTGTAGTATCATTGTGTTGGTCTATCACATGAAAACCCAATAAAACTCATTCAAGTTTCTCATTGTAACCTGACAAAATGTGAAAAAGTCCAAGGTGCAAGAGCAGTTGCTGTATCTTGGAGGTATCGTTCCTTTCATATCCATTCATCTTTTGGCCACTTTTAGAGGTTCCAGCAATAAACAAGAGAGAAAAACTGAGAAATTGATTTTTTTTGGACTACTTCTACAAGTCAACACACTGTCGACTGCTCACTGACTTTTTGTGCTTTGTTTAGATCATACCACCTTCTAAAATGAATCATGGAGAGTTGGTGGCTTCGGTGATTATGTGACAGGACTGTTTCACAGCTTCCCGGCCTGCTGTAGGTTTAAACATGGCTTTTAGATGGGTTGGGCAATGGGTAAAACTTGGCTCACTGAAAGGAACAGTCAGTATTAAATAAAGCAGAATAAATACAGCACAGTCATCTCTAGACTCTGGCACGAGGGATCAGTGCAAATAAACAGAAAGCTTTCTTAAGCATATTTGCCTCCTCCTGGCTGCTCCAGAAGGTCAATGCCTGAGCTCTGGCTTACAATAAACAAGGGTGTAAAGATAATGAACCAACAACATGAAAAGAGGGTTCTAATCTAATCGTTCATAGTTAGGTGAAATATTTGAAAAACATGAACATATTGCACAAAAAAGGATCAAATGTGATCGCTCAAACGTGACTGAGTGTATGAAGAGGAGACTAACTTAAGCAACAGGCCAGTGAAAAGTGACTAAAAACTAGAAACCAAAATACAGAAGAGTTTAGGATCACGTTGACGCCTGAGGCGCTTCACGCCTGCACAGTAGTCGACCACGGGGGTTTGGGGGAGTCATGGGGGGCCGGGCTGTCCGGCTCAGACGCGCTGGTCTCGTCATCGTCGTCTGTCTGCTCTGCGCTGTGGTACAGCATGAGGGCCTGGGTCTTATGGGTGATGGTGATGGTGCAGGGTCCCTGAGCCCAAGGCTCCCCGTCAACCTGCATGGGCATCGTGGAGCTCTTCAGAACCAGCTGGAAGGTGAAGATCGATAGCTAGGTGCGATCGATGTTAGACTACGACATCCTATTGATCTACACGTATTTAACACATACCGCTGCTTATGGAAGGGGCTCTTTTAGCAAATAATCCTGAAGAAACTTTTTATTGTGCACTACATAATGCATAATAATAAAACAGTCACATAAATTAAAATATATAAAAAGGTATGTAAAATGTATGCTTTGGGGGATTTTTAAAATTTTTTTATTAAATAATTAAATTGGTAACTATTTTACTTAAAAAAATTAATATTTGTAATTATTAAAGAAGTAAAATTAAAAGTAACTGAAACCAAAAAAAAAAATGGGTGATCTTTTCTGCATTTGTTTCTATTTCAAGCAATAAATATAGTTTATTATAGTTAATGTTTTATAAAAATTAACTAAATAAAAAATTTTGAATATTTTGCAAACAAGGCCCAGTTCAGATCAGGTGTTAAAATGCATAAAGGCTAACTCTGATACAAGCAGACATTGCTAGGAGCATTCGTTCACATCTGGCTTTAAAATCCACTCTGAGCAATGAGATCCCAGTTAGCTGCTCTACATGCAAAGCCACATCCGCTGAGCAAGAAACAGGCCTGCTGATGTTTGTGGAACATCACAGCTTTCTGTGTGGAACAGTGATTGATCCAGTAGAGTGAAGGGGCAATAACCTTTTTTTTTTCCCCTAAGCGCACTTTTGTTCTGAGCACAGAGACTTCCAGATAATGGACCAACTTTACCACTTGAGGGGATTCAAGCCAGGGCTGCATAACACATTGCAAATATATACTTACCGCAAGACTACTGTATGTAATATGGATATCATGAACTGCCTAGACTGCAATAAATGTTAATTGTTTAGGTACCATGCATCCAGGCTCTCTTTGCCTGAGGTGGAAATAATAAATTACATTTTTCACCGTAGCAGGATCGACAACTCACCATCTGCGGTCTGCGTTTGCTATGAACCCAAAGCTGAAAGGGATCAACACTATTTATTATGTATTTATTAGAAGTCAAATCGTTATTAACATCACTGCAGGTTTCTCTAATATAGTGCAGCCCTAACTCACGTCCTGTCTGTGGGTGGTCCTTCAGTGTATTTCAGGACCGATTATGTTCAGATGGCAAATTAATGCAGATATACAAGGACCCGCCCAAGACCGTCTGGAGCGGTGGTCAGAAGGAAACCGCCCTCAAAATGTTCTGAGTACGTTCATGTCTGTATTTAGCCTGGACCTGATTCGGACCGCCCCAGTTGGCGCCAGTTGGGAAACAGGTCTAAGTCAAACGATTTCTTCTCCAATTAAAAAGCATTTTTCCAGAAAGGTCAGACACCAATTTTGCAATCATACCACTTTGGTTTAAATGCAAACTAATTCAAGATACACTATATTGCCAAAAGTATTTATCACATAAAATCCTAAATCAGTGAATTCTGGTGTTACGATCACTTCCACAGCTGCAGGTGTGGAGAAACTTGACTGGCCTGCACAGAGTCCTGACCTCAACCTTTTTGAACCGTTTGGCATGAACTACAGTAGAGGCTGCAATTCTGCTTTTCTCATCTAACTATAAACACACTCCCAAACCTTGTGGAAGATGTTTACAGAATAGTTAAAGTTGCTATTGCTGGCAACAGTGGGTCCATCAACAAACTGGACTTTAAAGATTAATAATAGGACTTCAGCAAATTTCATGTACATATAAACAAACAAGTAGACAAATACTTTTGGCAATATAGTGTAGGTTACTGATTGAAGATTGGATGTTTCCTGTTTTTTTTTTTTTTTTTTTTTGCTTAAAATGTAAATCTTTTCTAGTACATCATAGCAGCAACGCTACTGATGAATGTTGCTTTAGGCAAATGTAAACGCAGGTGAACCACAGAGGTAACCATCATGCTATTCTGTTACAGTTCAGGTAAAATCGTGGTCGCAGTTCTTTGTGACCACTTCTCCACCACTGAGAAATGTAGCATTCTGACTGATTACTGTGGATTATTGTTTAAGGAGCTGAGACTAGGGGAATAAGAACACAGAGAGGCAGGAAAGCAGGCAAACTGAGCACATGGAGGCTGGAAGTAGTATGTGTTAAATCAGATTAGTTTAAATTAGCCTCTTAAGTGAGCATGGAAGCAAATATCAAAAATACAAAGTAATTTGATTCCCTCATCATCTTTCTGCAAACCCTCCTATGATGATGATAAACAGAAAGCTCTGTGCTAGGAACGTGTGTGTGTGAGTGTTATGGCCTCACCCTCACGGTGTGTGCCTGTCCCAGTCGCACAGGGTTGGCCAACTTGACCTGGATCTGAGCACAGTGAAATGAACCAAACACACCCACAACCTCCAGCAGCCCATCATCCAGCCTGCAGGTTGAAGGTGTCAGTCACACAAGCAAGAGCAAAAAACATTTTTTCTTTTTACATTTTCAGAACTAAAATCTCATTGTCAGAATCACATCTACAGCCTGAGCAGCTCTCACCGAGTCGGGGGGCAGGGATCATCTCCCATACCCTCCCAGAGCCTGCAGCCTCCTCCCCAGTAGCCGATGTTACAAACGATGATGCCCTCCAGGCTGGGCAGCGCCACCCTCTCCCCGTCCAACTCTAGCTGTGGTGGCAAATGTGATGAACAGCTAAAGTTACAAAAATCATGTCTCCATAATTAACATTTTTGATAAGTTGTTTCTCTGTTTGGAAAAAGGATCATATTCTTTTAACATTTAAACTACTAAAACTCTCCACCATTTAGGGTGAGGGAGTTCAACATGTTCTCTATTCTTTACTATAATGTCAGAAACAAAATTCTCGAGCCTATTTTAAGGAAAATATACGACAGAGATGATTCCTAAACTGCTGAGCCTTCACAGTGTTTCAGTTGTTCCTCTTAAGGCTGCGGCTGTTTTCAGTTCGTTAGAGAATCAGCATCAGGGAGCTCAGTTTAGACCCAGGCTGTTTTAATTAATGTGATGATGTCTGAAAGGCACCGTGATGTTCCTTTATCGTCTGTATTTATATTGCCATTACATTTGTAGAGGTCCAAGCTTTCCAAAGAGAAATAAGAGTTTAGAGTCGTTCTCTTCGTGGCAGAATTGATAAAAGTTAAAATTGGTTGGCTTTATATTATTCCACCTGCTTTGTGCTCTGCATCAGTACCACTGACAGCTAAAAAGATCCTCAGCATGATGCTGCCACCACCATGCACGTGTTTAAGGGGTTCTTGGGCTTTTCAATGGAGTTGGATTGTGATGATTTTGGCGCCAGTGCTTCTGTCCTCGTCAACGCCCTCTCAGTCCATGTGGATGGAAAACATTTAACACTGGACAGTCAGGTATTCAGCAGGTTCCACTTCATGCCAGGCTTTAGACTCACTGGTTTCTGGGCTGTTCCTGAACAAACTAACCTCTTTCCATTCATTAGAGGGCAATATTTTGAGTCTTCTTCCAAAGTTTGGAAAAATTGTGACACATCTGAATAACTGAGATGGTTGTTTTTGACCAGTCATACCTTCAGCATTGTATGACAACATTGGTTCCTTTTAAATAAAATCTATTTTCTCCGTTTCATGACTTTAGAACCTGACTTTGGAAAGAGTTGCACCATATCTTTTATCGATTCAGCTTTTTATTATAACGGGGGCTAGAAAATGGAGCCCATAACTCATCCAGCTGCATGTACTAATGAATAGGCTTAGTTTCACTTTGCATAAAGACCTAGCAGGAAGATGACAGTAACCGCACTGTGGTTTATTAGGAGATGTTCTATTGTGGTACCGTTCTGTTTAGGAGCTTCACTGGTTAAAAACCGATCAGATATGATTAACCATGACAGGTTTACCGTACCTCGACCCTCTTATCCAGATCTTTACATTCCTGCACTAAACAGTCTTTGGTACCATACAGGAAGTACACAGCCTGAGGGAGGACAAAGAAGACAAAGCCACCACAATTACAACCAATACCTCTGTGTTCATATGAAAATACAAATGTGGTCACATTTGAAGAGGATTTGTGTATTCAAACGAGATGCTCAGACCTTGTTTATGATGCGGCTGGAGAAGAAGGAGGGTGTTTTCTCGCGGTGGGCGTGGAAGTTGAGCGCCATCAGAGCATCGGGCCCCACAGAGAAGTAGTTGTTCATGGACAGAACCTGGGGAGGATAAGGTCGGGTCAGCTTTTGGTTGTAAACATGGTTGCACAGAAATATAAACCTGTATGCTTGGAGAACAAAAAAAATTACCTTTGGTTTCCGAAAGTAGACGCCCTTTGAAGCTACTTGCACCTTCCATCTGAAAATTGTTATTGTGCAGATCAGCAGCATTAAAATAACAAAAATTATAATAATAAAGTATGCACCTTTGTGTTAAAGCTGTTAAGCTGAAGTATTTAAAAAAATAAAACTTAATCACTCAGATGCAGAGGTCTACATGTTTCAGGGCAGTTTTGAACCCCCTACCTGTCCATTTTGACCACCTCAGCGTCCAGAACGTTACGGAGGACCTGCTCCACGGGGATCTCTCCAGCATACCCAGCACCCCAGCCTAATGTGTTGGAAAGATCATTTCCTGTTCCCAGAGGCAGAATGGTCACCCTGGGGATAAACTGATCTTGGTCCTGAAAGTAAAGAAGAACATAAGGAAATATAATATAAAAAAATATATAGAGCCACGGTGACATATGGCAGTGTTCATACCTTTTAAACCTTTTTTACATTATAGTCACAAACTTTATTTAGTTTTATTTTATGTGACAGACAAACAAAGTAGTTCATTACAATGAAGTGGAAGGAAAATGAAGCATGGTTGTCCTATTTTGTTTTTAATTAAATCAGAAAAGTGTGGCACACATATGTATTCATCCCCCAGGCCACTGGTTTGTAGAACCACTATTAACTTCAGGTCTAGACCTTAGCCTCTAGGACTGCTCTTTATTTAGCTACATCCATCTTCCCATCAACTCTGACAGAAGTTCCTATCCCTGTTGAAGAAAAACATCCCGACAGCATGATGCTGCCACCACCGTGTTTCAGAGTGGGGAGCTGTGGTCAGAGTGATGTGCTGAGTATCGCATTTATCCTAAAAAGTTGAATTACAGCATCATCTGACGAGCGCCCCTTCTTGTTGTGTCCCCTACATGGCTAACGGAAACTGTAAAATGTAGTTCATACGGGCTTCTTCTCTTCAGTTTCTCTAAAATCCTGATACATATGCTGTATGAAAGTTGTCCTGTCAAACAGATTCTCCCTCCTTAGCTGTGGACCTCTGCAGCTCCTCCAGAGTCACCATAGGCCTGTTAACAGCTGCTCTGATTTATGCCCTTCTTGCTCGGTCCTAAGGTACATGGCCATGTCTTGGTAGGTTTGCAGCTGTTTCATTCTCCTTCCATTTTCAGATAATAGATTAAAAACTATTATAAGATCAAGGCTTGGATGTTGTTGTATAACCTTTTCCTAGTAAGAACTTCTCCACCACGTTGACCCTGACCTATCTGAGATGTTCTTTGGGCTTCAGGATGCTGTTTTGTTTATAAATAACCAATCTCTGAGGCCTAAACCGAAAAGCAAGATTTATTCTAAGACTAACTGACACATAAAGGGACTTTATTTAGTAACTGGGTGACGTGTGAAAATCTTGCATGCAGCATGCACTGCATTTTATTTACAGGTGTCAGTACATAAGGAAGCCAAATACAAACTATAAATCTTCACAATTATGCAATAATTTGTTCCTGTCTCCCACATACAATCCCAATAAAATACACTGTGGGAAACTTCCCTCAGTATGGATACTTGTGCAATGCATTGAACAGACTGTATAAAATACTTTATCTGGTGCACATGTCTTCAGATTTTCCTTTCAAGGAGCCAGACCTTTTCTGGGTCATTAAAAATGGTCCTGATCAATAGTTTTTCAGTAATTCTGAGGGTCTTTTAAAAGGTTTTGGACTTCATCAAAGCCAAATAAAATGTAATCATTGTACCTTGAGCTTCATTGCATCTATTGCATCCAGGACCCAGCCCACGGTGCCATCACCTCCACATACCAACACCTGGACCCTGCCAGGGGGGAGTAAGGTGCACAGCTGGAGGGCTTTGGAAGGAGTCAGCTCAGATAGGTCAAACACCTGGAGAAGGATGGGGCAGTTCAGATTAAAAGTGAGGATGCCACACTTAAAGGAAGGCAGACTAGCTTGGACTCCGGTGAGAACCTCTGACCTGCACAGGGTTAAGGAGGGTACGAAACTCTCCCAGCAGAGCCTCCCCCATGTTGTTGCCGCTTCGTGTGTTGGCCAACACCAGCACAGGAGTCCAGCTTCTGCCACAGGAAGCCCCCAGCTGCAAAAAAACAAAATAAAAAAAGGAAAAAACGGGAATGCAATAGCTCTAGGAGTTCAAAGGCAGCTCAGAAAAGCCCCGTCATGTGCCGCACCTTGCTGTACTCGTCGGGGTGCCGGCGCCGCAGCTTGTTGATACGGTAGAGGTAGTGAGGAGGGATGATGAGGCTGTGGAACTCGCCCAGATCACATGCCTCTCCCCTCGCTAAGTCGTCCATGCAGTCGTCGTGGACTGTGGTCTGACACCAGACACATCTTAAAGGGGGGTAGAGGGAGACAACCAATCAGAGGAAAATGCTTCTTGTTGCTTACAGAACCATTTGGGATCTACATCTGTCCTGACTTGACATTTTGGGGTTAAACTATAAATATGGAAATAGGCCCGGGTCGCAGGAGCAGCAGACTCAGTAGAGACGACCAGACATGCCTCTCCCCAGACACCTCCTCCGGCTCCTCTGGGGGAAGCCCAAGGTGTTCCCAGATCAGCCGAGAGACATAGTCCCTCCAGCATGTCCTAGACCGTCCCCTGGGCCTCCTCCCGGTGGGACATGCCAGGAACACCTCCCGAGGAAGGCGTCCAGGAGGCATCCGATACAGATGCCTGAGCCACCTTAACTGACTCCTCTTGATGTGGAGGAGCAGCGGCTCTACTCCGAACTCCTCACCCTATCTCTAAGGGAGTGCCCGGCCACCCTACGGAGGAAGCTCATTTCAGCCGCTCGTATCCGGGATCTCGTTCTTTTGGTCATGACCCAAAGTTCATGGCCATAGGTGAGGGTAGGAACGTAGACCGACCGGTAAATTGAGAGCTTCGCTTTTCAGCCCAGTTCTCTCTTCACCACAACGGACCGGCACAACGTTCCCATTACTGCGGCAGCCGCACCGATCCATCTGTCGATCTCCTGTTCCATTCTCCCCTCACCCATGAACAAAACTCCGAGATACTTAAACTCCTCCACTTGAGGCAGGAACTCCCCTCCAACCTGAAGAGCACAAGCCACCTTTTTACCGGTTCAGCACCATGGCCTCTGACTTGGAGGAGCTGATCCTCAACCCAGCCGCTTCATACTCTGTTGCGAACCGCCCCAGCGCATGCTGTAGGTCTTGGCTAGAGGGGGCCAGCAGGACCACGTCATCTGCAAAAAGAAGAGACGAAATCCACTGGTCCCCAAACCAGACCCCCTCCGTTCCTTGGCTGCGCCTAGAAATCCTGTCCATAAAAGTTATGAACAGGACCGGTAATCCTTAATTTAAAATCATTCAATCAGCAAACTTTTCTTTTGGGTGATGCAGCCTCCATTTTGTGGGATAGATTTGATTTGTAAAATGCTGGCACAGCACTGCAATGAAACACCATGAGTGCCTTATTTTAACCACACTGGAGCACATGGAGGAAGAAATGTTCTGGACCAAAAATAGCACCTTGAGAGACTCCATAGGTGAGATGTGCTAGGGGAAATGAGAAGTCGCAAAACCTAAGAGAAAAGCTTTGGTCTGCTATGTAACATTTCAGTTCTACTGATTCACAATTGTCATCCCAACCCTAATATGTGCAATACTTTAACTACAAGCACCTTCTGGAAGGCAATATTTGGGTGGTTAATATACTGGCATATTCAATAAATGATAATATTATTGAAAAGTTAATTTTTTCAGGTGCTGAATTCATTAAGTAAAACACATAATATAGATTAATTACACACAGACTGATGTTTTCAAGCCTTTATTTCTGATGATTTTTCCATTTACAGTTAATGAAAACCTGACATTTAAGATAAAAATATTACATCAGACCCATTAAAAATACAGAAATGTTTAATACAGAAATGTGGGCTTAAAGAAAAGTATGTTTAGTACCTGCTTAAAGGTTTATTAAAAGGTACTTTTAATCTGACAAACGAGCCCCATCAGAATGAGTGTTACAATTTATTGAATATGACTGTATTTCCAGCTGCCATGCGTTTATGCTCTGCATGTCAGACTCTCCCTGCCCCTGATGCTCAGACCTGACGTATTTTTTGATGACGGAGAAGCTCACAGAGCAGTAGAGGATGGAAAAAAAGAAAAAATGAAAGGAAAATGTAATTAATTGCAACCAATTAGGTAATGGCTACAAACAAAAATAATGCTGTAATTACATGTTTTCCTACGATTATAGAGCCCTGGTATTTGGACAGCAGCTTCATTTCACAGTTTAACTTAGAGATGAACCTCTAGGAGAACTGTCTTGATAGATTTCCATTGGTTGATAATCTTTCTCTATGTAGAATGTTGGACTCTCAAACTACATGATGACATCCTTCCTTTTGTCCTTTTTGTATTTAATACCTAGCTAAATTACAACCATTACCCTATTAAGATAGTGTCTCGCCCACTGCCAAAATTAAACAGATTAAAAAATTATCAAAAAAGAGGAAAAAGGAAAAACTTTAAAAATAAACCAACTCAACTAAAAAAATAAAAATAAAACAATTTAAAATTTGGGTTACTGAACTAAACCTCTCTTTTAAAACTTTTTGGTAGTTAGTGACCTGATTTTCTACAAACGACTGTTTATTTTTCCTCACAAAACCGGCTGCAGCAAAAGGTTATGTTCTATAAATGAGTCAACCCCACAATTATTAAAAATTTTTTACTTCCCCGAAATACTGGGGAGGAGGAAAAGTCAACCCCTTTTCAGTCCGTTTATTGATTAGTTCCCAAACCAATCAATAGCTAAAACTCTTTTAATATTTAATCCTTAGTTTTCCCACCCAAAATTGCAAAGCATTAAACCACTTCTTTTTGGGGTTGTTTTGTACCGCCCACCAGGCCCTTACTCTCAATTTTTAGATCAGTTTTCAGACCTTTTATTATTAGTGTTAAATACAGATAAGTTATTTTAGTGGGGGATTTTTAAAATTCATGTTGACCTGAACCTAAAATAGCCTTTATGCTATCTTGGACTCAATTTTCTTTCTCAAAAAATTTAAAAAACCTCCCACGTTTGTTTCATTCTCTGGACCTTTTGCTGACATTGGGAATGGTGTAAGAATAACAATATTTTTCCCCAACCCCGACTGTCTGACCCTTTTTTAAAAAACCTTTAGTTTTAATTTAAAAAGAGTACTCCCCAAACCTGAAATAAAATTTCTTATAGTAATCATTATCAGACAATGCTGTAACAACCTTTAAGAATCTTTCCACTTTAAATTTTCCCCATTACCACGAAAAAACACAGTGGGGGCAATAAATTTTTTTTCTTTTCCCCCTTACAAAATTGATTTTTGTTCAGAGTGTTTTTCTTTTATTATTGGTGGTGCTTAAAAAAAACAATGCAGCCCCCCCTTTAAAAAAAAGGAAATTGTTCAAGGGGGCTAGCTCCCTGGTTTAATTCAGACTGCGTACTTTAAAGCACAAAGTTTGAAAATTGGAGCGAAAATGGCGCTCTAAAAAACCTAAGGTTCCCCCCTTAATCCAAAAAATAGCCCACTGTTTATAAAAAACACTTCGCAAGCCCGAAAAAAGCTTATTTTCATCATTAAAAAAAGAACAAAAAATCCTAGGTTTCTATTAGTAAGTTGCTAAAATTCACAGATCTGCCTGTTAGCCATCCATTCCCTTAGCTCTCAGTATCATGACTTTATGGGATTCTTCCAAATAAAATTGATTTCTATTAAGAAGAAAATCTTTGACATACTCCCGAAGATATTACTTCAAACCTCAACAAGGACAACTTGGAATAACTGAGAACCTGATCTTGTTTGGACTGTTTTAATCCCGGGAGCTTCCTGAGTTATCAGAAATATTCTTCAGCAAACCTTCAATTGTAAGTTAGCCCCAATCCCAACCAAATTTAAGTGTTTCCTCTGATTACCAGCCCCCTTTTAGATATGATTAATTTATCTTTAGTAAATGGGGTATGTACCCCAAGCTTTTAAAAGGGGCTGTAAACAAACCTTTCTTAAGAAACCTTCGCTTGTCGAGA